>JAHLKD010000049.1:0-376153 GCA_025526935.1 Cladochytrium replicatum | reverse complement strand
TAACTAACCCTAACTAACCCTAACTAACCCTAACTAACCCTAACTAACCCTAACTAACCCTAACTAACCCTAACTAACCCTAACTAACCCTAACTAACCCTAACTAACCCTAACTACCCCTAACTAACCCTAACTAACCCTAACTAACCCTGACCCGGTGAGACACCTTCTTCTTTGGACGCTTTGCATGATAACGCTTGACAGCCTCAATGATCATATCAGATAAAATTCGGTAGTCTGTCTGCAGGCCAGGAATTGATTCCCGATAAAAACTGGCTAGACCCCAAAACATCCAAAGTTCGGCAACTGTTTGTGGTGGCAATAAATTCTTGACCGATCTTAACTTGGTTGGGTCAGGCCTCCTGCCTTTCTGATCAAACACAAATCCAAGTGCATTGAGCATTACAACCAAAAAGAAAGACTTTGCCATCTTCAAAGTCCATCCAAACTGAACAGTCCGTCGTAACCAATGGATAACTGCATCAACATGCTCGAATGCAGTTGTTTGTGACAGGTTCTGATCATCAGCATATTTCACCATTATCTTCCATACAAGTCCTTTGTATGAAAAATCTGAGCATTTTTCTAAGTGAGCTGGAGCATTCTTTGGACCCTGTGGCATATGTGATGGAGCAATCACTTGCCCTGATCCAGGCATTCGTATTGCTAATAAACGCTTTGCTCTTTCTGTGCACACAATTTGATGGAAAGCCTTATTTTGATCACCTCCTGATGCAACAGCAAATGAAGAATTTTGTAACCACCGTAATACCAAGTGCATTGGAGTGAAAGGGTACGGAGTCAACTTTGTGTGAGCATTCAATACTGTATAATCTCCGGTAATACGTGGTGTTCTCCCAGATTCTTCAGGGTAGAATACAACAACCACCTCGCTAACATACTCTGCATCAGGTATCGGACCATATCGTTTGAGCCTGGCAAATGTATCAAACTCTTTCCTGGCAGCCTCCACTTGCTTTGGGCTGAATCTCCTGGGAGGGGGCTCTACTGGTAATTTCCCTATCAATTCCACATCAAAAGGAAATTCCTTGAACTCTCCCAAGTCATTTCCAGGATAAGAGAAAGCCTTATGAAATTTGCATACAACCATCAAAGTCAATTTGACCAACACTCTTGGCATGTCAAGATTGAATCTTCCATCAGAAAGCAACACTTTCAGGAATGCATTTGGAACTTCTGGTGGATTAAAAGGATCAATTCCTGCACGATCACAGAGAGTGCTAATCTGCTTCTGTGAGAGTGTTAACTTTGATTCCAAATGTGCTTGTCGAATCTCTGATTTTTCAATTTCAGAGATGTTCTCAATGGTGAATATGGCCTGAAAGGATTTCAGTTCTATCGTTGAATACGATGACATTGAGACTATTAGTGTTTTCTTTGCCCCATTCTTCTCCCTGCCCCCGCGAAGAACCAAGTTCGGGGTCGACGAACATGGTACAATTGTCATAGGATCCCGAGGTGATTGCATAAACGATGGCTGAGGAAGAGGGCGGATGCAAATGACAAAACACATTGGACGGATTACATCCATACCAAGTAAGAGAAGGGGTCTAGAGTGCTGCACCATCACAAACCTGACAGCAATCCGCAATTCACGACCACCATACGCATAGAGCACAATATCTGACACTATCTCCTCAGTGGCAGTATTGGCACCTCCTATGCCCTCTAGTGGCTCGTGACACTCACGTCGTGGAGCAGACAGTCCCAACTCATGATATAAATTGTACGACACAACGGAAATGGATGATCCAGTATCAACAATAATTGGATGCTCTTTGTGATCAATAGTTCCCATGCACCAAAATGGCACTACTGGCTTAGGAGGTGAGGGGTTGACTGGGTGATCTCTATCTGTTTCCAACGCAGATGTCACTTCAGTGTTACATTCCCCAACAACCTCATCCATCACATCTTTCCAAGGTGTGGTGATAGCCTCCATAAGCGTAGAAAACTTTTTGTGCAAACCATTTTGGGGAGTACGATCAACGTTGTAGATTGGTGTTGCTGCCAAAAACTGCTGAATACTTGGGGTGACTAAAAGATTCAGCAGGCGTGATTCCAAATTTTCAAATGTAATCACTTGATTTGAGAGATTCTGGAAGGATGTCAATTTCTTAATGTCTCCTGAAATCAAGAAAGCTCCAATCGGCCCCCAATTAGGTGGACCCCATTCATCAGGCAATGGCTTGTTCTGCTGATAAAAATCTTTCCTCCGATTTCTGAATGGTACTTGAGCCGATCTTGGTAAAAATAGGTCTCGCTCTAAAGGCAATTGAACAGGTTGTGCTTGAAGCAAAGCTTTGATGATAGCAAATGATCGATCCCTTGTCCGATAAGGGCATACTAATAAAGCAGAGCTTAAGCGCTGATTTCTGACCTTTTTCAAGAAGCTCTCAAGCAGATGTGGAGGTGGGTTTGCGTAAAAAATCTCTTCAGTTGGCCAGGGAACACCCAAACTGGTAGGATCCGGCCCTAAACAACCTTCAACTGATAGATCTATTGGATCTTTGCTCCAAAACTGCTTTGCCAATCTTGAAGCTCCATCCCCAAAAACATCTACTGTTGGGGAGACGTTGAAATGTGTACATAATGCTCGGTAATACCGTGGATTTAACTGAGCGCTCGGATGCTGATTCTTTCTAGCAGGGGGAGGGGCGTCCGCCAACGGCCTGCTGTGTGTTGTAGTGAATATGGGCTTTGAAAGAGAATCTTCTAACTCGACTAAGGCCACCCTATTGCCCTCAAGGGAGGCCCTCAGTAAAAATCCTCCTCAGTCAAAGAATCTCCGCTCGCTACACTACTGCTGAAAATCGTGTAAGATGAGGAAGTGGTAGCTGGAGCACCACTACTATTGTCTCTCCGATTCCGATAATTGGGGCAGTCCAGTCTATAATGCTTAGCTCCTTTGCAAGCAGCGTTTCGACATGGGAAAGGACTGGGATTTGCTTTTCGCCACGCAGGATCTTCAACCTTCACTTTGAACTCTTCTGCTGGCAGAAAGGGGCGTTTTGACTTTTCGGACGGTTCTTTTTTAGGCTTTTGTTGAGATGATGATGGTCGCTGATTCTCAACTGAGTCATTTTTGACATTGGGATCCTTTGCTGTTTTTATCCACTTAGCATGTGCATCAGCGAAAGGGTTTGACTGCAGGTAAGAAAACTTCTTAGCACACCAAACTCCAAATATATCCAAGTTTGTTACAACAGTGCGACTTGGATATGGTGTAGCCAATTTGGACCTTTCTTGGTCCCATGATTCCCGAACTGTTGATGGAAAAGCTGAATGGTCCACAATACGTTGAATCAAGGTGTTCTCTGAGATGCTTCCTGTTGGCGAACTTTTGGCAAGTTGGTTAAGACGTGACATTTCATTTAACAGCTGATCCAATGATGGGAACGATTCAATAGGCAAAAATTCCAAAGTTTGCCTGGCGTGGATCAAGAAATCTGGGGAGCGGAAGCGACCAATCAAAGCTTCCTTCAACTTTTCCAAATCCTGAACACGCTCACGCCTCCACTGTTCATTGCGATCGTCCCACCAGCGTGACACTGCAGAATTATCTTTGAACCGTAGCACCATAGCTTGAGCTTGCATTGGTTCTGTCCAAGCTTGACTAATTGCAACTTTTGTCACTGCTTTGAAAAACTTCCCTAACTCATTTGAGCTGGCATCATCAGCCTGGCCTGAAGAAGAAGTCCCAGCAAAAAGAGGTATGCTGTTTAGAGCATTCTGGTCTAACTTCTCTGATCGTTTGGTGAGAAGCCCAGTTTGTTGGAGTGCTGAAACAATTTCCAGTCCAATGTTTCCCTGTGGAGGGGAAGATTGGCCAACTGGAAAGCTCTGGAAAACATCCGCTGTAGGTCCATGATAATCACTAGTTCCAAGTGTTTTCACTGTTGGTACAGCTGCATCTTTCAAAACAAATTGGGCAGATGGTAAAACTGGGGAAGCTTGTTGTGATGCCGAGTCCTTTGGTCCAAGCTCTTGCATATCAGAGTGCTGATCGTCAGATGATGATGACACTGCAAGTAATGCTCGAATCTGATCACGATCCCTCTTCAATCTGTCACATTCAGCAATTGATAAATCCAAAGCTTAACGCAATTTGTGGTTGGCCCTGCATTCTGCTCGCCACAGACCACAAAATCGATCTGCCAACGTTGGAGGTCCATTTTCGTTTTGTGAAGAGACCTCGCTCCCACGCCTGCTCTGCTGCGCCATTTCGCTGTCGGGTATGTTGGCGCGATCCAAACGAGTGCGAAGACTGGCTCCGGCAGCCTTCACTGAGGCCAATTCCGCCTCTACCAGTTCGGCCTCGATGCGGAGTTGGCTGGCAAGCTCTTGGGACACCTTCAACTGCTTCTCCAAGTCATCCAGAGCTGAAACTCGCTTTGCCTCCACCGATCGAGCCGTCTCTAGCTCCGCTGCAGCGCTGGCTGCCTTGCGCCGTGCTTCCGCTGCATTCTCCTGTGCAACGCGAAGCTCTCGACAAGCAGTAGCCAGTTCCTGCTGCAGGTCTGCCAAGTTTTGGCCAATTCCATCATGGTTCGATAAATCGGCATCCCAAAAATCGGTCTGGGTCTGGGAATCAGTCCAACGCTTCTCTCCATCGTCCTCGACATCAGGAACATCAATGGGATCAAGCTGATCCGTCGCCAGAACCAAGTTATCCGCAAGCGCCGAGCACTGCATCACAAGTGCATCGTTCTCGATTGCAAGCTGCTCGAGCGATACGGCCGATTCAGCGCGTCCCTCTTCGCGCGCACGGTTTAGCAATTCCACAAGTGCATTCGGGACAGCGATCTGGCCAGATCCAATACTGGCCAAAAATCCAGCAACGTCCTCCAATGAATACATCAACAAAAACGCATTCCTCCACGCATTGCGAGGTTCCCCCAAGCGCTCCGCAAGATGCCGCAATCGTTCCCGAGGTTCCAAAGGCTGTCCAACATGAGCCCTCGCCAAGCGATCCTGAACCCTCGAAGTTGTCGACATATTGTGCTCAGAAAAATGCGTAAAATAATCGAAACTGATCGCCCGTAATTCTGAGTAATCAGGGAAGTGTTTGTGTAGCCGGTAATACGTTCCTGAGTGAACGCACAAAAAGGTCCAAAAATGGTGGGACCTGGATGAAACCACCACCTGTTAAAAACCAAGGGCTTCTCCTGGCAGCGGTAGGGCGTGTTTAGCTGTACTTTAGCTAGCACAACAGCTCCAGGTTCCGTCTCTTGGCCCAGTTGAATATGGGGTAAATGATAAAGCAAATTCCCTTGTTGCACACAAGCACTCTGTGGCTAATACAAATCAAGGCTGGGATTGCTAACCAGGAAGACTGTGGTGTGTGAGTGTTTGGTTTGTTCCACTGTCTCCTTTATTTATACCTGTGGTGTGTGAGTGTTTGGTTTGTTCCACTGTCTCAAGGAACCAGCCACCCTCACACCGCAATAAATATTCCCACACAGAAGAATATTCAACAATTACAATAAAGAAAATAAACAGCATGACTGCCCAAAACATAAATCGAGCAATAGCATAAAAACTTCTCAAGCCCAAGAGAAAAGCCTATTGCACAAAACAATGGGTAAGCCCTCCAAGGGTACACAGAATTTAACAGTGTCGAAATAAGCGTGTATTCTGGCACCTTAACTCAACGTTCGGTTCATCCCGCATCGCCAGTTCTGCTTACCAAAAATGGCCCACTAGTAGCTCTCATTCAATCTCTGGGTTCAATTAAGTAACCCGGAGGTCTTACAGATTTAAAGTTTGAGAATAGGTTAAGGTTGTTTCAACCCCAAGGCCTCTAATCATTCGCTTTACCTCATAAAACTGATACGAGCTACTGCTATCCTGAGGGAAACTTCGGAGGGAACCAGCTACTAGATGGTTCGATTAGTCTTTCGCCCCTATACCCAAATTTGACGATCGATTTGCACGTCAGAATCGCTACGAGCTTCCACCAGAGTTTCCTCTGGCTTCACCCTTGTCCTAGCGTATATGCTCTTACTCAGATCTATCAAAAAAATCCAGACCGGTCGATGTTGCACCTTGCGGTTCACACCAGTTTCACTTTCATTACGCGCAGGGGTTTGACACCCATACACTCGCATATACGTTTGACTCCTTGGTCCGTGTTTCAAGACGGGCGGTTTGAGACCATTTCGTCAGCATCCTAGACGTGTGGAGATTGCGGGGATCACACTTCCTTGCTAGCAATCTGCATGCAGTTTGCAAGTAGGTTACGTGAACCCACCAGCCCCGTATCGCGCCGCGGCCCTCAGTCCAACAAGGGGTAGAAACCAGAGCTATAATACCCGAAGGCTACCTTCCCTAGTCTTTTTCCCCCTCCTCAAACTGACGCTGACCTGCATCTAGCGAATTGCACCCCTCGTTAGAGAGGCTGAATTCCAGACGCAAGACTGGTTTCAAGCCGTTCCCTTCTGACAATTTCACGTACTGTTTAACTCTCTTTTCAAAGTTCTTTTCATCTTTCCCTCACGGTACTGACCTTGGAAGAGGTTGCAATCTTGGTGTTTTCAAGTTCGGAGATGCGTTTTTCGAGTCGCTTCCATAGTTGGCTGAGGTTCTTGGGTAGCATCTGTGACGATTTGTTGCTGAGCGTCCAACGGTGCTCTGGAAGTGTTGCCCATGTCCATCAGGGTTGCATGGCAAATCAGGTAAGTTCAGAAGAGTTAGAGAGATTCAAGAGTAACAAGAGTTCACAGAGGGTCACAAAACCAAACGTTTCGCAGAGGAGTGCAAAGATCAGGACTTTCTGTTATGCTGAAAGGGATACTTCGCCACGTGGACAGATCGGTGCACTCGCGTTTGGGTTGAGATTGTTCAAGAAGGTAAGTTATGAAGAAATATCACATAAGTTCAATTAGCTCCTACATTTAACAGTTTCAATTAACTTATTTATTTAACTGTCGAAATCACAACATGCTCTTTTCCTATCATAAGCAAAAAAAGGAAGTGATGTCACTGTACAGGCAACATGATGGATGTTTGAACTGCAGGCTTGATTCAGCGCAAAAAAGAGTTTGGTTAATTGCACTGACTGAGAAGATAAAAACGACTGCCAACTTGAAAGATGGTAAGGTTAGTTGCACTGACTCCTGCGGAGACAAACATGACTTCCAACTTGACAAAGAGCCTGAAAACTAGCCCCAGAACATCATATGAGTACTCTTAACACCACTGTAGCTACTTGAAGAACAATGAGCGCTAATCTGATTGCGACAAAATGTGACTAATCTCTTAAAAAAACACACGAGGTCTGCACATTGCAGAAAACTGACAAAATAAACCAAATTGAAAAAAAAATGAAGAGAGAGGCCAAGCAGATACAAGGAATCGATAAAGTATGTCCAAGAAGCAGAAAGGATGGAAAATAAAGGGCAAAACAGGAGAAAAGGAAGGAAAGGGTCTCTGCATCAACACACCTAAAACACACCTAAACCAGATATCCGCTTGAGCCAAACAAAAGGATAAAAAAATAGGAAACTTTTCTAAACTAAAAAGAGGCCTGATACCTTGAAGTATCATGAAGAGGAGAAATAAAAACCTTTAAAAAAAGAAAGAAAACTGGAAAAATGAGTGAAAGACCGTGATGTGAACAAAAGAGGTGGATTGAGAAACCAAGTCGACTCTCCCAAAACTTTTCACTGATTGTGGAGCGATAAAAACCAAATTCATTTTCAATCATCTTTTGTTTCAACAAAAGGAATAGAGACAAAAAAAAACCAGTAATAGAGCCGCATACAGTGAAAGCAAAAAGACACACACACTTTGCATTCACAGTCAATTAGGAGAAACAAAAAGAAGGAAGGGAGAGCAGCAAAATAAAGAACCAATAAATCAAAAATATGAGACGACACATAAGATGGATGGAATCTAAGGCACTTAACATAGACGAGAATGGAGAGTGAGATAAAATGGGAAAAACACTTAAATCTGTCCCGGAAAAATTCATGAACATAACTTCCAAACGTCTCTGCAACAAGAAGTCTGACCCACTGATGGAACTCATTGGGACAGTCACATGCCATTCATAGCAAACATGCACACACCAAGCAAAAGGTAGCCAAATTTGAAACAAGCAAGATAGGAAGGATGTGTGCTTGTGTGTAGAAAATAATCCTTCCCTTTCAACTCACTCACAAACTAACTTGGCCATCAACAAAAGAAAACTTGGTGCCCCAAAATGCTGCTCTCCAAGACAGAACCTGAACCAATTGTCTCTCCAAATCAAAACATTCTCAGCGGCATCAGAACCCTTTGTCGCTCACAGGAAAACAAACGGCTCCAATGCAAAAAAGTTGGGATTCCCACCATATATCATCATTGACCACTCCGAAAATTGCCCCTCCCTGTCTCGCGCCTTCTCATTCCAGACATGACACAACAAAAAACACTGACTTTGAGCGGGCTGACTGCAAAAGGATCCAAAACACAATCGTAAAATTGTGAGTACCCAACAGAAAAGGGAAAAAGGTTTGCGGATCCCAAGACTTCCATAACCCGTATGAGGCACTTGAAGAGGGGAAAAAACGACTGGGAAAGATATGAGCGCGCGAAACAATGACGAAAAGCTTTCAGTCAATGGGGATAAAAGGGATGGGAGGGGGGTAGTTTCGGGCTTCGCAACAATGAAAAAATCCATAAGGTTTCAGGGTAAACATGGGTGAGGTTTAAAACGAAAAAAAAAATTGGTCCACTGAAAAAGGACCCACAAACTCCATCATCTTCCGTCCTCGACACGACCTGCCATCGCCCACGCCCCCTTCATCACTTTCCCTTCGGGCCACACAGGGCGAGTCGACTCCTTCTCGTCTGCACAAAACGCGATCCGGCTCTCAACTCGATAGGCACTCGTGTCAATGCTCATTCCGCTTCCCTCACTCTTCTCCAAGCCAAACATTCCGCTCACGCTCGCATACGTGTTCGGCATGCCTTTGCGCAACTCGCTCCCCAGTACCGCCATCTTTCCGAAACCAGCACTACCCGTAAGCGACTCGACATGGGTGATCCCTGTTCCGTACACCAGTCCCTTCACGATCCTTTGTGTTGGGACGAGCACCTTCGAAAAGTCGTACCGCGCACCTGCAGCTCCAAGTCCAACGTATCGCTGCAGTGTTCTGTTGAGCGTTCTGTACTTTTCAAAGTTGACGAGCTCGGTCCGGCGCCCTTGCCAGTTTGTTTGGCCGATGGCGATGGTGGAGGGAACGCCCTGCACGATGATCGTAAGGTCCTTCAGCACCAAAGGCAAGAACGGAACACTCGGTCCTTTGCTGCTGGTGTAGGCTCGCCTGTATTGCGCCGAATTGGATGTGGGGTCCAAGAGCTTCTCGAGGCTGGAGAATGCCGCAAGGTCTTTGGACGAGATCCCGTCCCAAGTCTTCCGAAGTCGACCGACAGCAGGAGACATGAGGCCAGACACGATGAACAAGCTCGTATGGAAGTCGTTAAGAGCTCTGCACGCCTTGGCGATCGAGATGAACTTTTCAATCACTTTCCTGCGGACCTTGACCTTGCTCTGCGAGCAGACCTCAAGGGCAACCCAGTTTCGAATCATGTTGGCACGCTCAGTGACAGCATCGATCCCGTTTGGCACCGTATCGTCCTTCGCGACCTCCTCATCCTCTCTCAACTTTGCAACGTAATCTCCGATCGTAAGGGCACTGAGACTCGCCCAATCAACGGCAGCAAACCACTTTGCAACGTCCTTGGGGTCCAGTTCAAGCAAAGGCGAGTTCTCGAGCAAGTTGGGCGATGTGTGCCGTGGGAACGGCGAGGGTCTTGCCAGCAATCCCCCCACCATCAACGGATTCGAGACAGTCTTGCCGGTTGCGCCGCTACCGCTCGGTGGCAGCATCGCGTACTGACGCTGCATATGGATCGACGATGCTTGCGCAACTGCGCTTCGCCTGATCCGCTCAGCCTCGCTCGGGAAACCGCTGTCTGCAATCTCCTGCAAGAACTTTTCAAACGAGGCTCGGAGAGCTCCATCCGCCGCAATCTCCTCATAGTTGATCTTGACCCATCTTGCCAATACAGCCAGGGTCCTGCGCGAAGGAACAAAGTCAGCACATGTTTCTGATGCAGCAACTTTGAGACCACACTCACTTGAACTGGATCGGACGCTGCCACTTTTCAAAATACTCTCTGTCGTCCAACGAGTTGCTCTCGCTACGAACACGAAAGCGTGCGACCAAGTTGACAAACAGGTCCCGCGCGCCGATGAAAAACGCGTGCGTCGACAAGAAAGTGTCGACGTACTCCGGGTCCTGCAAGTTCTCGTCCGCGAGCCTCATAACGAGCCGTTCCACCGTGCCAGAGACAATCTGCAATCGGCCCCCGACCATCTCCATGACCAAGACGGTTTCGTCCTCATAGTCTCCGCGAGTGAGGTGAAGCTGGTTACCGCGAATCCACAGCTTTTCAACCGTGTTGAGGCGGTTGACACTGCTGGTACTCGCACTGCTGAGCTTGGTGTTGGTCGACACACGCTTGCCGGGTCGATCGAGGGTATCGCCATTTGAACTGTCCGCTGAGAATACGCCGTGGTCGAGCGTTCCGATCCTGCGACCGTTGCTATCGTACGTCGCGATACGCTGGGCAAGGCGACTGCTTATGGTCTTGAGTCCCATGAAGGATGTTCCCATCCACTCCGGAGGGTTGGCAATCACCTCTTGAACATCGGCGGCGGGCTCGTCCTCGTCCACTATGCTCTGAAGAGCTTCCTTGGCAGCACGGGCACCCGCTTCCTCCTCTTCTGCGATGCGGGCCAGAGAAGTACGGTTATTCGGTGCAGGCTCGGGGAGAGCAAGGATGCGCTTGACAGGTGAAACGATATCGTCGTCACGAACAGCTGCATCCTGGCGTTTTTCCTCGACGGCGGCGAGAGCAGGGGATGGCTCCTTCACTAGAACCATCTCGAATACCTCGACCACGTCCTCGACGTAGTTGTTGCGCTCGTCCTCGTGGGTCTCGACTTCAAGCAAGACGGAGGAGCCCTTTTGAGCTTGTACAGGGCGTTTCAGGGGGGACTTCGGGTGGTGCTGCTCGGCGAGCATGGCCATGCGCTTTGCGACCGCGGCGGTGTTTGAGCGCATCCGGGAGGTCTCGTTCTCGTCATCATCCGTCCCCGCTTCCTCTTCGGTCTCCTCGGGGGTGGAGATGTGTTCGAGCCTTGGTGGGCTTCCGCCCAAGTCCACGACCGGAGTACGTCGGAGCGTGCGGATGAGCGGGACTGCTTTGCTCCGTGTGACCGTCGTCGTGGTTGTCGTTCGTACTGTCAAAAGAGAAGCAAAACGGTTAGCTTTGATACTCTAATCACTCCAACGGAAAACAATCGACAGAGGGTGGTCTGACACATTCACGACAATAGACAGAGGGTGATCTGACACCTCCACGACAATAGACAGAGGTGGTATGACACCTTCACGCCCGTAGTTTTGCAGTTTTGCATTTTTTTTTTCTCCGCAATGGTACACACCTTCGGCGACAGTCGTGTCCGAGTCTTCCTCGACGACCGGAGTGGGCGAGGCGACTCTTCTGAGGCTGACGAGAGGCGACGGACGAACAGGTGAGACAGGAGACAACCTTCCCGAGTCGACGGTCGACGTCGACGAAGCGGAGAGGTCTCTCCTGAGGGTTAGAGAGGTGGGAGTGGTCGAATCAGCGGAAAACTTGGCTTTGAGGAGGCTGACGCTGACGCGGTTTCCTTCCATGGGGATGGGAGGAGGGGGCGAGTTGTGTGATAGGGAGGTGGTCCTTCGCGGAGGAGTAGCCGGTAGGTGCGGAGAAGAGCGCAGCGGCATGAGGTGGGAAGGGAAGGCTTCGTAACCCATGTAGTTCTTGCGGTACTGCCTTGGTTTGAAGGTGGGGCCGTCAGCAAGGGAACTCTGCTGTTGCAGAGAGACAAAGGTGGGACCATACGAGGAGTCCGAGACTGGAGAGACAGGTCTGTGTTGTGGTTGGGCAAGCGATCTCTGCTGCTCCCAGCGACTCTTTGTAGCCTTGACCAAGCCGGAGGGTATGAGAACATCGTCCTGGGGCACCCTGCTCCATCGCACGGCCGAATCGGAATGCGACGACGGAGAGGCCATTTCAGAATGGACGCGACCCCGGCAGAGCAGCAGAAACTTTGACCTTTGTCAGACAGCTAGCGGCAGAAGCAAAGCGGAGAGGTAGTTGTCGAAGCAGTAGCTGGGTAGAGCAGCGAGGGAGGGCAAGGGACAGGCCCTGAGCCTAGTTGACAGGAGGTGGAAGTACTGAAGCGAAAGCTAGATCTCCGCGCGAGCTTTGGGTGAGAAGTGAGAAGGAGGGGTAGTTGAGAGCAGTTGCAGTTGAGTGGGGTGAGTTGTGGTGTTGGTGTTGGTGGAGGGTAGGGGTAGATTGGTGGAGGGTAGAGGTGGGTACGATTGGCAGCGACAACACGCACGGCAGTACCGGTACTGGTAGTGGTAGTGGTAGTGGTAGTGGTAGTGGTAGTGGTAGTGGTAGTGGTACTGGTACTGGTACTGGTAGTGGGTGGGTGTGTAGTGGCAGCAGCGCTACTCTGTAGTCTGGGGAGAGGGTTGGTGAAGACGGGTGGCTGTGTGGGGTGGGAATGGAACGCAGCGTTGGTGCGCCAGTTGCCACGTGACGGATGATGATTGTTGATAGATAACCCGTATTAATACTCTCACGCTACTCTCTCATGCTCATGCCATCTGCACGGAACGACCTCTCGTTCGCTACCTCGGCGTCTCAGTACGCTATCGTGCTGAAACATGCTTCCGCTGCAATGCAGGGCCGTAGATCATCGGCTCAGAACAACGCTGCTCGCTGGCTTGGCGTCGATCACTCCTCAGATGACGACCACGACGACCACGACGACGAAACGTCACACAAGGATCGTTCCCCACAAAGAGACTGCCTGTCTTCGCCTGATCCCATGCTCGGTGGTGGACCTCGTCTCGGCCCTGACTCCCTGAGCCATCTCTCCCATCGTGACTCTCGCCTGACCCTCAGATCTGTCTTTATGCCGTGGGAGCTCGAGCACGTTTGTATATATTGTCCACCATACACTTCCTTATCTCAATATTTTCCGTTCTTCAGCTCCCAAAGGACTTGAAAATTGCTCTGGATCGCGCGGAACATAGTCAATTTGTACGTGACCAGCTGCGTTCCGGTATCCACGCTTCCGACCGTGCTTCTCAACCCTCGGAGAGATCTGTCTCAATGCATGATATAGCAATGCATGGTGCAAGCGTGGGAGGACGCAAAACCACAAACATGGTTGGCACTCTCGGTTACGATCAGTTGCCCCTTGTTCCCCTCAACGATATATCTGTGTGTGGTGGACACAAATGAAGTCAACCTGCCTTAACTTTCTGACCCCTTCCTCACTTCACAGAACTTTGATCGAAGGATGGGAACACATGCACTCCCCGAATCGCTCTCGAGTGTGTACTTGAACGAAACCTTTTGGCTGTGTTGTGGTCTTACTACTCCGCTTCTTAAGACAATGAAAAGGTCCGCATGGCAACCAAGTCTGTGTACGAAACTGTAACGAATATCACCAACATGATCCGCTCGGTCGAATGGCTTCCCGAATCCGACCGCGCGTACTTGGTATCTCTACTTGTCCTGCACAAATCCTATATTCTCACAGCCATTGTTCTCTGAAGGTGGATACGTTTACAGCTGACATGGTCCGTCGCTATAATAGGATTCAATCCCTGACGTCGCGTTCTTTTACCCCTTCACAGAACCGCATTCTTGCCGTTCGGGTCTTTGAAAAGATTGGGGCTGTCACACACGCCATCCTCGAAATGTGTCGCCGCAAAAAATCAAGTCAGCTCGAAACAATCCATGGAACTCACAAAGCTTATATTTACTTGAATCACAGACATGGAAGCCCTCCGCGTATTCCCAGCTGAAGCCAACAACTCCAGACTGCATGCCTTCTTCCGCACTGAGCTCATGCGAAGGTGAAACACAGTCCATTTGTACCTCAATTGTATCGACATGAATTTCCCAGCGCATTTATTGTACAGAATCGACACAGACGCCATGATCCGCCTCGCCATGCTCGAAATCGAGTCCGGGAAAATCAACCGCTCCGAATTCCAGGGACTTCCCAAACAAGAAGTCTTCAAAATGGAAGTCCAAGAGGTGAAACCAAAACAATGGGAGGGGTGGGGGGGGGGATCCTTTGCAACGATTTTAATCCTAATGCTCCACCCATGCATAGATCCGAGATGCACTCGACAAAGTCACCCGTCCCCGCGCGACCCTCACTCCCCCCAAACTCTCCCACAAAACCCAACCCCAACTCGCCCGCCGCAACCACCTCCAACGCACCCGCGAGCGCGCTGAAGTGATCTCCACCGCGCGCGCCATGCGCACCGTCAAGGGCGGCGGACCCCTCACCATGCGAGAATGGCGCGCCGCTGCCGAGATCGGCGTCGTTCGAACCGCGACGACGGCGTCAAGCGCCGCGCTCTCACGCAAGAACGAGGATTGGAGAGTCGTAAGGAAAGTTCAGGCTTTGTTGCTGCGGAGGGAGGAAGCTGAAGTGAGGGAAATGGTTCGTGGGTTCGTGGGCGGACAGAGGGATCTGGACGAACGTGTCAAGGCCGGGATCGACAGTGTTGGGCGCGGGTCTGCCACGGACGGTGGGAAACCTGACGGCTTGATGAGGGACGAAACTTGGCGGACGGCTTTCGGTGTGTTTGTCGGAGAAAGACCGAAATTGAAGGTTGAGGATACTGTGGTCGACGAGGAGGAGGAGATGTGGGTGACGATCGAGAGCAGGATTGGGAACACTACGGGTTGGGTGGAGGACGTCGAAGTGGAATTTGACCGGCACGACGACGATGCAATGTTGAAGCGCAATCCGTTGCTGGAGGTGCGAGCAAGGACGAACGTCTTCGGAAGGCGTAAAGAACCCCGAGAGAAAGTGAGTGGGACAACTGACTTGAAAAACTTCTCCACTAATCCGCCATATTGTAATGCCACAAGGATCCAGCTCCGAGAGAACGATACCTGAATAGTGGCCAACGCAGGAAACTTCACCGCACTACGTTCAACTACGATGCGATCGAAACCATGGTAAATCAAATTTGCTATGTGTTTGGCAAATCCGACCAAAAAAACTTTGTTTTGAAAGCCAGAGGATCCTCCGACCCTTCAACAATCCGACCATCTTAACCTCGAAGTGGTCGAAACCACTGTTGATTTCCACGCACGTACAGTGCAATCAATTTAGCTCAGAACTGACTGTTCTTTTCTTTCGGTAGCAGGCAGTGGTGCGAACGATCGAGTCGAAAGTATCCACTCGGGTTCCAAAAGGATTCATCACTCTTTCCGCGGAGCCTGCGGCAGCGATTAGCGAGTTTGGGAGCGAGGTTGATTCTAAAACACTGGACAATCTTGGTATAAATAGTCTCGACCAACGGACATTTGCATACACTTACCGGTACCGATTTCACTAGATCAGAAACTCTCGAGGTTTAAAGAGGTCGAGGAGCTTTACGACGAGATTATGAAGACCGTCGTTGGGAGTCATCTCGAGAATCGTGCAGGTCTGACACTCGTTCTCCAAATGTCGCAGTAGTTAATCTCCGCAAAATTTGCTGTAAGACGATCCGGAAGATGCCCTTGCATGCGTATCCGCCCCTTTCGACCCTCAGTTTCCCATTCCCAACGTTTTTCTCGGCCTTTCGGACTTCATCAAAGTCCCCACAGTCGAACAAGGCTTCTACCAAACTCTCGGCTTCATCGTCCCCGCATCCGCACCAATGGCACTTGCCGCCGCCAACGTCCATAGCTACAACGAGCAACGCGCACCTACCCCCGGCGCACATTCCAGCACTCACAAACGCAAACCCAAATCTCGAAGCTTTTTCCAAGGCCCACGCAGCGCTTCCCGCAACAACTACACCACTCCAAATTCGCGCTCCCGATACTCCCGCCTCCAACGCCGCCGCAGATCCTCATACACCGGGATCAAACGCACTCCCGAAATCCGCATGCGTGTCCGTGTCCGCAATAAGAATATCGCAACACCCACCGTCCTTGTCTCGCCCGACGAGTTCGGTGCCGACCGCAAAAAGGCAATGTCTAAAACACCATCCTCGCGGTACGGAACCTTCAAGTACAACTACGGTGGGTATATCCCCTACGACTTTGAAACCCGTCGGCGGATACGAAGGCAGCTTTTCTGTGTATCGGACTATGTGGAGTACCTCCGCACACGCACAAGCGACTTTATCGTTCAGATGCTTGTGGACGAGATTGAAGAAGCCGAGGAAGCCAAAAGAAAAGCCGATGAGGTCGCGAGGAAGAGGGCTGAAGCTGAGGAGCGTGGAAGAGTCGAGACGGAGAGGGCTGAGAGGACGGGGAGAAAAGATGAAATGCTCAAGTATCGGAAGGGATTGTGGAACACAAAGATTTTGGAGTACCTGGAGGAGCTGGACAGGAAGGGACGAGAGGCTGACGGTGGGCAAACAGACGCGCATACAATGCAAATGAATGACTTGGAGGGAGATTATCATGGCCGACCAACAGAGAAACGTCTTGCTCGCCTTGGTAAACAGGCTAAGGAATCCAACTCCAATATATCATCATCTCAAGATGCGCTTCAAAAACCCATCTCTGCTCTGGAATTCCCAGTTCCGTCAAACAAAGTACACCTTTCGCCTCTTGTGCGAACCGAATCGTTTGTGGACATCGCAAGCGTGCAGCCAAAGCTGGAAAAAGTTTGGATGATGTTGAAAACACCCTCAGATCAGCGACTCAGCATGGCGATAAAGTACGGATCTCACGGGTTTGCTCCAAAGCTTCAAAAGGTTGCTAGATCAAGTGTGCTGGTGCAATCCAACCAACTTCACATCTTTTTTTTTTGTTTTTCAAGGCAATAGACATGTGGGAAATGCTTGCTGAGCATGTGGTTCAACGAGAGGCTCTCATGCAAGAAATCGAAGAATTTGAGAAATCCGCTTCAGATCCAGTGTAAGCCATTCTGTTCGAAAGGTTTATCCCTGGCTCATTGAGTTCCCTCCATTCTGTAAGTCGATTCTTCCGCAGAGGCTTCGAAGGCTCATCTGAAGCGCGGTTGATGGAAGCCAGAAGTCGAGAGGAGCTCATGCGTCGATTGCACTACCTCGAAGCCAGGATCCAGGAAGAGTCCAGTGTGATCAAACACGATTTTAACGAAACCATTACGTACGAAGGTAGATCATAACACACTTCTTACCGCATCGAAACATTTTATGCTAATATGATCTCAGGGATACCGTATCTGGAGAAAATGAAGCACGACTACACGGATCTGACGTTTAGGTTGCAGAGTCGTAGAGAGGTGATGAGTGCCGACGACGCTGTAAGAACGGTGTGGAGCGCAAGTGGATCAGCGGTTCGATCACTCACACGAGCGGGGACCGCGGAGACACAGGGAACAAGATATTCGATGGGATCCGTTCGTAGACAGGTTGCACTGACTCCCACATTGTCCGTTTCTTCGGTCCTCATGCGCCGTGCCGCGGTCCCCATCGAACGAACAAATGGAGGAGAGAGGAGCGCTGAATAGAAGTGGAGAAGATTTCGGAAGCACCCGCTGATTTTGGTTGAGAGTGAAAAGTATGGTTTTTCTGTGGGCATCAACAGCGTCTGGCTGGAGAATATACATAGTTTAACTCAGAGTGAGATATTTGGGATATACATTGGAGATAGAAAGCTTCTGGGCCCCCCAACATATTTCCAACCGAAAAAACTTGTTTTTTCTCGACATATACAGATGTTAAAATTCAAGCTCCCCTGTGACACTATTCCTTGATGTGACACGTAGGGTATTTCGCCTTTTGCCTTTTCCACTCTGCTTCCATCAGCACTTGCCTCATGATCTTCTCCTTCTCTTTTTCCCAACGCAGGTTGTTGTAATAGACATCCTAGTTAACTCTTCAGCATGCGTCAACGGTCATTGATCTTTGCTGGGAATACCTGCAGACGCTTTGGAGATAGGTATGCTTCTTTGGCATCATAGTTGAACTCTGCGCGAACACGCTGGCTGATCATCTGGAGCATTTCCGGGGTTGTATGTCGAGCAAACTCGGAGCGATTGATGAGCAGACATTGTGTGCGCACATTCGCAACAATGGATACTGGCGCGCGGCGCATCTCGAATAGCAGTCGAGTGGAAAGGTCAAGCTCACGAAGAACTTGGGCAGTCCCAAAGCTTCCCTAACCAGAATCTTCAACAATGTTTTCGAATACTGACAACTAATACCCACAAGAGCTGCTGCCTCGTTGCAGTAAAATCCTTTTTCCACATCACACACCTTCAGGATCCGTGTCACCGTCTTTGTACTGCTATTATTGGTCTCCGTTTGGTCTACTGATCGTTCTACTTCTCGCGGTGGATCAGATTGAATTGGAACATCCCGAATGCTATTCATCTCAGAATCTGCTGGCTCATGCACAACGACAGTTGGTATCGACGTGGACGATGAAAGCGACCTGGAGTCATGCCGTTTTTGTAGTGGCAAAGGGGGCGCATTACCAAGCTTTGGAAGTGCTACGACAGCAGTGGTTGGTTCCTTAGTATTTCTTGACTTCTTTGCAGCATTCGGATGTTCCACAAGGGAAGTCTTCGAAATGGCAGGTAGAACAGTGCGATCCTTCACCGCTTTGTGTTTTCTCCCTTTCTGCACATCCTTTTGTTCAGCTTTGGGTTCGATCGAATATAACCGCTTCGGCTTCCTCGTAGCCCCGCTCAACTCATCCCATCGGGTATCCTTTGGTCCAGTTCTGATCTCAAACTTAACGGTTTTTAACATGCGACACTTTCCGTCTCTAACAAACCCATCAGTTTACCATCAGCATCAAGTGTGTGAGATATTACCGAATCAGCATTACATGTTGTGGTATCTCCCCCTCGGTCACTAGAACCTGATTTGCCGGGTACTCGCGCGTGTGACTTGTCAAGGCCAAGTTTGTTAGTTTTTCTCTGGAGAGGTAGCTGAATAGCGGTGTCGAATGCAGGAAAGAGATTTTGTCCTCCAAGTCTCTTTCTGCTTCTGCACGAAGCACCTCTGCAAAATCGTTCCGGTGGACTACTAGAAACTCAGTCTCTTCAAGCGTGATTATCGTCGCGGCACGTCGAACGTTGTTAAGGAGAGCGAGCTCTCCAAAACTATCTCCACTGGATTGCTTAAAGATCAATATCTGATAACCTGTTAAATCCACGAGCTCTCTTACGATCGGAGAACCGAGAGATCTAAAACTTCACCGCCCACTTGTTTTTTAACCTGTACAGTGCCATTCATAATAAAGAAAAAGCTCTGTGCTTCATGCCCCTATGCAGTTGGTTAGTCGCACTGACAAGTCAGTTAAAATAGGTTTTGAAAACCTGCTTAACAATCACTCTGTTTGCCGGAAAGACCTGGTACTTGATAACTCTACAAAGCGCTTGACGGACTTGCAGGTCGTATTTCGCGAAAGCGGGCATGGTTGAAATCAGCTTATATAGCTCAGTAATGTCGGACTCAGTGTAGTCGTCGACTTCCTTGTTTAAGACCTCGCGGATGTGGGATGACAATCTCCATGCGAACCGACGTCGATGGATGTTCGCTCTGTAATCTTCGAGATTGAATCCAATTCTCTCTGCGATCTGTCAGAGCTTTGCTTGTTAGGGATGATAATTTTTTACTGCATACTCAGTTCGTCCTTACGAAAGTGGACTCTACAAGATCACCAATAGATTCGCCTGCCTTCAACTGCGTGATCACACCAGGCTTTCCCCGAAACTTTTTGGCGGCTTTCGACGTTTCCTGGAGGACGGGATCCTCTGTTGTCGGCCTCCTTCTTCCTGCATTCGGGTCGTGGAATCCCTTTCTGATGTCGTCGGCAAGCTGCGTAATATTGCGCAAAACACCAAAGACCTTCAGTGTGTCAAATGTTTGTTTCCACTTTGCTTTTCCTCGCAGTCGTGCCCTACAATGTCGATGATGGTGATGGTGCGCGTTGTGATGCTCCGATGGACGAGTTTCAGGTGTAGCATGGACATCTCCATGATCATCCTCTGCGTCTTCTTCGTCACCGTTGTCTGAGTGCTCCGTCAAATGATCATCTCCCTCGCTCACCGACTTCTCAACATGATCATCTTCCTTTGGCTTGTTTCGCATGCTAAGCGCTTTCCATTTGCTTACTGCTACACCACCAGCCGGATGTTCTGATCCCTTTAGCAAATGACCAGTTCCGTGATCTTCTCCACCTTGCTGAGCAACCGAGGTCCTCGGGATATCCTTCTCGACATTCGCAGACATCCCTTGTTCCTCCACAATCGGAACGCTGCTCCTTCGATCGTCCGATCTATGTGCATCACCACCAACCACACTCGCCCTCCTTCCTACGCCATGAGGTTCCAAAATGCCAATCTTACGGGGATGATCCCCTCCCACGCTCGCACGTCTAGAATCCCCCACGACGCTAGCTCGACGCGATTCGTTCGCGTTAATAAAGTTCACTATAGTTTGTGCCGAAGCGACGGGCGGATCTTCGATATAGACAGACATGCGTCGCTGGTGCTGCGGTGCTGCAGCAATCGTTGCAGCTGCAGATACCTGTGTAGGCTGGAAATCCGTGGATTGACCGCTGCTGATGTCCTCAACGACGCCAAAACCGTCAACAAACACTGCAGTTGGTGAACGATCCATCCCAGGAGGTAGGCCAAGTGTGCCGAGGAGTGAATGTTGGCGATCCTGCACAGGCATGGAGCCATGGGAATCATCAGAGTGGTGAGTTTGGCCACTCGTTGACATGGCCGGCATTCTCAAAGTCAAACGAACACGACAGTGATTGGTTGATTTCGGAGATGTACAATTGCATCTACCCACCAATAATTTTGGACCGTTTGGTTATTCGTAAGTCCGAAAAACTGTATCGTCAATCATGCCACCTGATTCACCTGGATACCTTGCAGGAGGAAGGCGATCAGACAGCTCACGTTCGCATTCCTATCTGATCTATGCCACGAAGGCTCACCTGAAGCTTGATTGAATAGAAAAACAGAATGGGAAAGAAGGGAAAGGGAGAAGGGAAAGGGAAAGGGAAGGGATCGGCAAAGAAGAAGAATAAGGAAGCCGAACAAGAGGCTGCAAATCAACTGCTGCTCCAGGACCTAAAAAACCTTCGGGTACTCTACACACAGCAAAGCCAGCATTTTATCACAGAGCCTATGGCGACTGTGGTTAATCGAATCAATAAGGCGATCGTGAATGTGGAGGTCATAGACAAGGTAGATTGCTTCGAAGGTTTGACGATGAAAGACGTTGACTTGTGTCGGGGGCGTCAGTTGATCATCACTAGTCAACCAATGTCGCTCAACGACATGTACGCGCTCACCACCTCGGTGCAAACTTACAATGCACTCAACGCAATCTGTCTGTGGATGGTTACCCTGGATCTGAAAGCCCTCGAAGCATTGGTGAGCATCACATGCCGTTCTTGCTGGCTCTGTCCTGACGACTATCAGTCCAAGCTTTTCGCGTTACATCAGAACATGGCCACGCTTCACCTGATCGAATGCGGTATCACAGAGTCGATGAGCGAAGTCCTGGCCTCGATACCAAGGAACGCAAAAGCGCTCACTACTCTGGTCGTCGATCACAATCCACTACGCTCTTCGGGACTCGCTAACTTGTTCCTCGGAATCCGGGAGCACCGCACAGGTACTACCCTCATGCGGGTCAGCGCAAAATATTGTGACTGTGGGTGGGAATGTTGCGAAGGAATTGCGTCGACCCTGTCCAAGAATCAATCCATCGAGTAAGCCAATTGCGCACAAATAATGCATGTTTGGTACGTTGACCGAAACGATGCAGGGAGCTGGATCTTACGGGGAACCGAATAGGGAACATTGGTTTGATCCCATTCTCCCGAGCTCTAGCACAAAACAAAACCCTTAAGCTTCTCAACGTCGCATCGAACCAGATAAGTGACAGAGACGAGCCGCCAATATCGACTCTGGACACCAGTGTGAACACGGGCGGTAATCCGCAAATTGGATTTCTCGGTTCTCTTAGGCAAGCCGGAGGGAGAACGGACGGCCAAGGTGGAATGCCTTTGCGGAATATCGGGACCGTTCCACCCATTACCGCACATGCAACCAACGTCACAAGCACACCTTCGCAGTCTCAGCCATTCAACGGCATCACGACGCTCTGCACAATCCTCGCAGCCGAGAACACTGGGCTCGAGACACTCGATTTACGGGGAAACCACGTCGGGGACAAAGGTGGGGAGTGTTTACTGGAGATGCTGAAGCTGCGTAAGCAAGCAGTGTCTGCGAAAAGGGCGGAGCCGCTCTTGGTGCACATCACGGAGAGGATGAGGGAAGAACTGTTTGAGAAGATTTGGGAAGTGAATAGCGCGATGAGGGATATGGTTAAGAAGAAAGGTGGCGGAAAGAAGGGTAAAGGCAAGGGAAAAAAGAAGGTAAGTCTGAGACAATGTACCCGGTTGTGTCAGAACTGATTAAACATCATGTCCGTAGTGAGATATGCTGATATCATAGATGTTATTCTCGAAATAGATGCACAATTCACATGTCTGATTAGGCGCTTTAAGGCTCATCGCCATCAAAATTGGAAGAGTTCACATTTGGCAAAGATTCCTGCTTCCTCTCCCATGGCTTGCGTCGTGGTTTAAGGGTTGACGCAGAAGGCGCCTCTTCGTTGATTTTGTCAGGGATCTGTTTGATTCCAGGTATTGGTTCGCCACGGGCCACCATCTCGCAGATTTTTGCAAACGATAGTGGGAAAGATGGTTCCGCTGTTGCCGTATCGGCTGATTCCCCACCGGTTTTGTCTGTGGTGGTTGTTGTCTCGGTTTTCGTCTCCTCAGAAACAGCCCTTTCAGCAATCTCCTTCTTTTGGTCAGTGATGCTTCCACCAGCTTTCCATTCCAAGTACATCTCGAAATCAAATGGCTCTACAAATCTGTTTGTGGGGAATGAGCTTCAATCGATCGTGAAGCATGGCCACGTACTTGTTGTAGTAGAACCACTTCATTTTCAGCAGCGATGCTTCAGGCACATTCTTTGCGATGAGCGTCTTCGCTCCGTCCTGGAATGCGCTGTCCGTGTCGAACGCATAACTCTCGAAGCGTTGGAAGGCCATGGGGAACACCGATGGCGAATGGCGCAGAGCAAACTCGGGAAAAGGTAAAAAAATGATGGTTATCATTGAAAAAAGACATTCTTTGTCGAGTGTCGGCGGAGATTTTGGCACTCCCTACCGTGGGGTTGTTTTGCCTTTCGCCCATTCCACCTCAACATTGTGCGCTGACGCATTCAAAAACTCGCGCCTTTTTAAGATCGCACTGCTCTGATCATCTTTTCTCGTGAACTTAGATGCCGTCAATCTATCTGCTGGACTACGGTGCCGGAAATGTGCGCTCCCTGCTGAATGCTGTGAAGCGCGTGGGCTTCGATGTGACTTTCATAACATCTAACGACGACTTTGCAAAGGCAGATGTACGTTAGCATCTGGACGTGCAAATCGCATTCTCACTATATCTCACGTTTCAGAAACTCCTCTTTCCAGGAGTAGGAGCATTCGGGGCCGCAATGGACCGTCTCAGGAGTACCGGTTTTGTTGATGGCCTTCTCAAATACATTGCATCGGGAAAGCCCTTCATGGGAATCTGTGTGGGTCTCCAGGCGCTCTGCGAGGGCTCGGAAGAGGATCCAGATGTTCCAGGCTTGGGCGTGATCCCCGGCGTCATTTCTAAGTTTTTCGACAATACCAAGGCGGTCCCGCACATGGGTTGGAATTCTGCAACAGCCATGCAGGGAAATGTGTCTGGAGCGGTTCCTGCCCAAATAAATCACGATGCAGATGAGGAGTCAACGCGTTACTACTTTGTGCACTCCTATGCACTTAAATACGGCAGCGGCGCTTTGGCAGATTGGGCGTATTCGCTCACAAAGTACGGAGACGAGGTGTTTATCTCTGCGATAAGGAAGAACAATGTCTTTGCGACACAGTTTCACCCCGAGAAGAGCGGCTTTGCAGGTCTCAAAGTTCTCAAAACATTCTTGAGCGGAGAAACCACATCCATCGCACCCCTCCCAAAACAACTTTCACCTGGTGTGTTGGCACAATCTATCAAGGACAGGTTTACTCGGCGCATCATCGCATGCCTGGACGTGCGTGCGAACGACCAAGGTGATCTGGTCGTGACAAAAGGCGACCAATACGATGTGCGAGAAAAAGAGGGATCAGGCGACGTTCGGAATCTTGGTAAGCCGGTAGAACTTGCACGGCGGTATTTCGAGGAAGGTGCAGACGAGGTGACCTTCCTTAACATCACATCTTTCCGTGACATTCCCGTACGTGATACACCTATGCTCCAAGTTCTCCAACGCACCTCTGAAACCGTTTTCGTCCCGCTCACCATCGGCGGCGGAATCCGCGATATCCAAGAACCTTCCGGGAACATTGTGTCTGCCTTACATGTCGCCGGCGAATACTTCCGCTCCGGAGCCGACAAAGTTTCCATCGGCAGCGACGCTGTTTATGCCGCAGAGGAATACCTCGCGCGCAAGAAAGCTCATGACGACGCCGTAGCATCCGGGATCCCTCACTCCGAAGCCCCTGCAATTCTCACTGGCAAAACCGCAATCGAACAGATCGCACGCGTCTACGGCAACCAAGCCGTCGTGATCTCCGTCGACCCGCGCAGAGTCTATGTCCGCTCCGCATCGGACGCTCCGACCCACACAGTCTTCCGCGCACCCATCCCCGGTCCGAATGGCGAGGAGTTCTGCTGGTACCAATGCACAGTCAAAGGAGGTCGCGAAGGTCGTGATCTCGACGTACGGAAACTCGTCACGGCATGCGAGGCCATGGGTGCTGGCGAGATCCTTCTGAACTGCATGGACCGCGACGGAACGAATTCAGGGTACGAGCTTACGCTTGTCCAGGACGTGAAGGACAGCGTGCGGATCCCAGTGATCGCGTCGTCTGGGGCTGGGAGAGTGGAGCACTTCAAGGAGGTGTTTGATGCTTGCGGGGTCGAAGCGGCACTGGCGGCCGGGATCTTCCACAGGCGGGAAGTTCCGATTGAGAAAGTGAAGCTTTATCTGAAAGAAAACGGAATGTCTGTTCGTGGAGGTTGGGAGGGAAATCTTTAAAAAGTTTGACTTAAAAACGCCATCACGTGAAAGACGCGCTGCTTCCAAAATGGGATCGTTCTACAATCCACTCCCACAGCTAGATGATTCAGTTGGGATCTCGGGAAACAATCCGAATAGCACCTCGTTCCCTTTCGATGATCCTCCCAACTTTGGCGAGTACGTAGGAATGGGTGCGGTCGACGTGACTACGTTCGTAGCGGTGTTCTTGGGCACAATGGGGATCACAATAGCCGTAACCTATGTCACGAACCTCTGCCGCGAGCGCTGGGCCGCACAAAGACGAGTAGAGACTGGAGAGAGCTGTTTTCCAGAAAACTTGCCGCCTGAATCATACCTAGTCTCGTTGATTATTGATAAGTCGGACAACACAGAAAAGGAGGTAGATTTAGCAACTGCGCATGGTCCATGCTTGGAGAAGGTAGATTCTTCAGTTGAGGTTGATGTCATTGAGAGTACGTATTCTGCACCACGCAACGGGCTGGATTTGTCGAGGTCACATTCCGAATCAACGGCATCGCATCGTCAATCACAACCACCCGCTGGCTTAGTACGAACAAAAATCCCATTCTGATTCTTGCCCCTGATCCTATCTCACTTCTTTACTGTCCCCAGTTCAGCTCACCACTGTCAATCGAGCCCCTTCCATCTCTCCGACCGTCTGATCCACCACTGATCTCACTCCACTACCTTCTCCTATTCCCAAACTCATCTGCGAGCCTGCGCGCAGGCCAGATCCCTGACTTTGCCATCGCAACAGCCGTCGGGATAGACGAGAGCAGGGAGAGAGAAGACGTCGATGTATGTCGACAGGTGTACAGGATCCCATCTATCGCGTTTGGAGATGATTGGCAATTTTCAGAGTGGTTTGGATTGAGCGGAAGCGATAGAAGCAGAGCTAGTAGCAGGACCTCACCAGAACCCAGTGAGATGATTCAGATGTCCAGCATTGAAAACGTATGATTATGAAACGGTCAATCTCTACAGAACAATCAATTCCATTCTGCCCTGTATAACTACTCAGAATAAAAAGTGCGTCTGGTGTGTCAATTGAGATCTTTTATTCTTCTTGAGCAGATCGGCGAGTCCTCGGCAACAACACTCTCTCCTTCGCAGCCTTTCTCTTCCTCTTCTTCTCGAGGAACTTGTCCAAGGCCAACGCGTTCCCCTTCTTCCCCGGTCCGCCCGCCGCATTCCCACCAACCGCTGAGAACTTCTCCATGAGTTCCAGCTTCTTCACATCGGCTAGGAAAGTGAGTGTTATTGAGCATTAAAATAGAATGACACCTTCAGCTTTGAAACACATACACTTCTTCAAGAAGTAAGGCGCCTTCTTCTTTCCCGCTCGGATCTGCTCCACCTCCGTCTTTCTCCATTCCGACTTTAGCTTCTGTGTGCGCTCTTTTGCAGCCCGAGTTTCCTGCTGTGATAACTAGAACGACGGGGAGTCAATTCAGAAACTATGATGTGCTTAAACGCATGAAAAGTTTAAAGCTCACCATGCGTTGGAGGGTTTTGCTAAGCGATTCCCTTCTCCACTCGCCCTTCTCGCGTGCGATCTCCTGCTTCAGCATCTGGATCTCAGAGTCCCTGTACTCGTCCAAGAAGCCGTAGGATTTCTTGAAAAGGTCTTCGTTGAAATTTCCTGCCCGCTTTTCGAATCGTGGGTCCATGTAGTTCTACAGAGTGATTGTGACGAGATGACGAGATGTAAATTCATCGGCCAACATAATTTCGGAGGAGTCGGTACCAACCATTCTTTTGATTTCAACAACTTGTCTTCTTCTGGAGACAGGCTTCTTGGATGAGATCTCAATTGGCCTTGAGAGAAAGTCAACTTCGATTCTGGTGTTAATCAAAAAATGGAGATAAACTCACTGGTTCTTGTCTGCACGTTTCTCTGGTCGAGCACGACTCTTGGCCCATTCGGGTAAATCTTCTGCAACCTCTTCATTCTTGTCATCACCATCCCGATCCTCATCATCGTCATTGTCTTCGTCTTCCGAGTCTCCATGACCATCCTCGCTTTGATCCTCCTGATCCTCCTCAATGCTTTTAATCGATCCAGCATCCAAATTATCATCATCCTGCTCATCGACAGCACTGTCTTCGTCCTCCTGATCGCTATGACCACGTCTACTTGCTTCCTCTCTTCTTCGTTTCGCAATGGCTGCGCGAGAGGACGTATCATCATTGTTTGCCATGCTTTTAAAGGCCTGGTCGAACGCTTTCTTTCCGATTTGCTGCTGCACGTCCAGCAGCTGGTCAAACGAGAGACCTGCAAGCGCTGGGGAGATTTCTTTTAGTTTCTGCGACGATCCAAGAGTTGTCACGTTTTTTTGGTCGATGCGGTACCTTTCTTCAGCTTTTTCTAAAAGCAAGAAACAGTCATTATTTCTTCAGCATCTAGTATTGTCGCACTCAGATACTCACCACACCCGGTTTCTTGTTTGGCACAGCAAGTCCCTGTTCTCCCTCCTGGACATCGTTCTCCCCCGTGTTCCCCGTGTTCCCATAGTACCCCACCCCGTCCTCGTCCCCAAATGCCCTCCTTTCTCTGGTGATTTCCCTCCTTTTCATGCCAAAATCCAAACTACACGTGACCACAATGGCCGATTCCCAAAATCAAAATCAAAATCAAAATCAAAATCTTCTCGACCTTTTGGCGTCGGTTGCCGGCAGTGCGACCGCTGCGAGTACCGGTGCTTCTACGAATACGAATACCGCAAACTCACAGCAACATGTGCCCCCACATCAATCACACAGCGCTACCGCTACCGCAGTCGCTGCTGCAATGAACATGTTTGGAGGTATGTGTTAACACATCACAATTTTCGATCTCAGCCGACAATTTGCCTTTAATTGAAGCGGGCGGAATGCAGTACGGTGTGATGCCCCAAGGTCTCGGCGGATTACCCGTTTTCCCAAACAACTCTGTAAAAAAAATGCGCCCCTCTTTCAACTCCATGTCATTTAATCGTCGGTGTATTTCCAGGCGGCCAAAGCTGCACACTATACCTCTGCACCGGGTACATCAGCGTTTCTCGTCCACCACCCAATTCCGTCCACACAACCGCAGCAAATGAGAATGTCGACTCCACAGCAACTCCAACGATCCCAAACGCAGCAGTTCGCACAGCAGCAATATGTTCAAAATACACAGGCTGCTGATTTTTCAAGGAAGAGGGCTGCTGATTCATCACAGCCTTCTGGGTGAGCCAAACGATCAGGAAAGTGATGTTTTGAAGTTGATGATTAAGTTTTTATGGTGGCAGAGGGCAGCCACCGAAAAGAGCAAAGAGCGAATATCAGCCAGCTCAGTACCAGCCTGCGCCGTCGAGATCAACTGGTAAATCATTCCCATTTGAAGTTGTTGTTATTCCTAGCCCACCATGTGAATGACAGGATCAAGGGGTGGGGCGAATGAAGTGGATGTGACCAAGTTGGACGTCACGAGCATGATGGATGTCACCAGTTACGTTGGTTTCGATGTCCGGGTACGTATCGTCAAATCTAAGTTGCTTGAAATGCTTGCTCACTATGAGAACCAGGAAGAAGAGGAGAGGATACGTAATGAATTGGATGGTATCGGAACGAATCAGTACTGGATGTCGATGGGACAGGACCGGACCAAAGTGCAGGACTTTGTCAACATGACCGAGCTTCGTCGTATGGTCGCATCGATTGGTACGATTCGATCACCAAATCCTCCCATACCTAATAACATAATTGTTAACAGCATTGGAATCCGGGCTGTCCAGTGTGGACGAAGACTTTCTTCTCATGATCTCCCATGCGACACAAGAACGCATCCACAACATCCTCGAGTCCACCATCATAGCCTCAAAACACCGCGTCGGGCTCCTGCACGAGCAGTTTGCGCGGTATGAGCACCAAGTCCAGGACCGCAAGAAGCGTCTCGACGAGCTCGGTATGGACACCCAAGTCGGGATCTACGACGACGATCGCGGCGGCGGCGTTCTGATGCCGAAATTTGGTCCCGCCGGGAACCGATTGCCGGACGTCAGTGTCGAGATCGACGTCGAGGTGGTCGGTGATGACATGAAAGGTGTACTCGCAAGGGTGGAGAAGGAGGAACGTGAGGCGGAGATGGCGTTGAGGAAGGCACGGGGCTTGTTGACGGAAGAGGAAGGCGGTGGTGAGGAAAGCGGAATCAACGGTGGGTCTGGAGGACTCGGCGGTATTGGTACGAGCGTGGAGAGCGGAGCAGATGCAACTGGGACGGGAAAGAAGAAAGGAGGGAGGAAAAAGAACAAAGATCTACCGGAAAACATCAAAACAAAACTAACGAACCAGACCGCGGCTGCGCTTTCGGGGATCAAGTACAAGAGCTGGATGATTGCAGGTGGAGCGACCGGCGGTGGGGGAGATCTGAGGGTGGTTCCCGGTGGGAAGAAGAGAGGCAATGACCAAGCTGGTGGGGGTGGGAGTGGTGGGATGTCTGGTGCGGGAGGAGGGGCCAATCCAATGTCGACGCCAATCGTGTCTTCGAAAGGAATGCGTATTGGGAGGTTGATGACACAGAAAGAGATGAGGAGAGTGACGGTGAAAGACGCACTGTTTGCGATGGAGAAAGACCGGGAGCTGAGAAAGGATGCGATCTTGTACAAATGGTTGGCAAACATCAAATGATAATTTTGATATTACCAAATATGGTAAGAATGTTCCTGTTGGTCATGGTGACGTGCCATTGCAGGTCATCATGAGTAATGGAAGGCAGAGGCACCTCGATCAACCATGAGTAATCGGTTCACACGGCGCAAAATTCATCAGTCCGCCTATTTAAATCGGGGGATATCCTTGCCGTCATTCACCGCTACGCCAAAAACTCACTGCAAAAACGAAAATCATACAACTAACCAACCGTCTTGCCAACCAAATCACCATGACCAACCTCGTCAGGATTTTCTTCAAGAACATGCCCGCTGAGGCGGTCCCAGTCTACAGCATGATCGGCGTCGCGTAAGTTCAAAGTACTCTGGCCCACCTGCTTGGTGCTTACAAATATATCCTTCTATTCAGACTTGGTTTTGGCACTTATGTTGCATCAAAGAAGCTCGGTTTCGACCAGGACCTTCGCATCAGGAGAGACCAGGGATACGACCCAAACCACTGGCAATTCAAACTCGCCGAGTTCGAAGCACAGCGGGCCATCGTCGCTGGATCCCCATCTCGCTCAGCATGAACCTCGGCTGGAAGAACATCTTTCTGATCGCCTTATTGACGTTTTGAAGGTTCCGAACAACGACTTCTATTTGTTTCCGGTCTCGCCTCAATTTCCTTCCCAATTTGCTGCTGTACTTTAAAGTCAAATTCACAATTATACATACATGAGAGCACCTCATCCAAATGCAATAAGACATCGTTGCTCCTGTCAGCGTGGTTGAGAATGAGAGATAGTTTTGTTACGCCTGGGCCGATTGCTCCACCTCCAACGAGTCTTGTTTTATGTTAAATAAGGTGCCCGTTTCCGTCGACTCACTTCGGCCTGCACTCCATTGTCCACTTTGTAACCAAATTTTGTAAACTATTCTGTGCACAGCCTTTCATTTGTGAACTTGGACACCACTATCGGACTTCATTGCCAAACTACCCCTTCGCAGGAACGAGAACCATGGCGACAAAGGGATTGAAAAAGTTCTTCACTTTCAACTCTGCGCACGGCGGGCACGGCGGCCAGAATCCCATCTTCCAACAGATAGGTAATTGGAGAGAAGCACCATCGTTCTCACCATAAGCACCTCGTTGATTTTGTATACGCATTTTTAGATCATTATGTGAGCACACCAGCGGGTGTGGAACCAAGTTGGGACGACTTATTCGCTGTTTGCAATTTGACCAACGAGGCTGCCGATGGGTGCGTAGATTGAAAGACGGGGAGATGTGTGGAGGTGTGAAGACAGAGAGCGGCTCCAATGGCATTGGAGCGCATTGATGTGATTTGGATTTTGCAATTGGTTACTTCAGCTGACACACCAGACTGCTCTTCACCAGTGCTGAGCAGGCGTTCAAAGGCGTGAAAAGAAGATTGAAGAGCACGGATCCAGGTGAACACACGTCGCCTGTCAAAGCTTCGCCTTATTGCTGACTCTTCGAATTTTTGCAAGTTGTCGTTGGGCGAGCGCTTGAGCTCGCTGATGCCCTCGTCCAAAATTGCCAAGCGTTCATCGTCGAATTCTCTGTTGAAGATAACATCCGCTCCGTCGAACGCATGCTCACCAAATCAGTAATGCTGTTCCAAAACGCTGAGAACGGATTTTCTTATCGCTATTTTCCAGGACATGCACCTTGACAACCAAGCTCGATTTGTAGAGCTTCTTGACCGATGGGAGCAACAATGTCAGTACCCTCCAGCCAGAAGGAATCTTTTCATCCTGCTTTCTCGGTTGGTCTCGGCGGGCATTGATATCCCACGGCTCAGAGGTGACCCAAATAATCTTCCAAGAATTGCAGCTGACGTAAACGGAGGACTTGGGCAGGGAAATCAAGTAGTATCGTTGGAAAGCCATTGAATTAACTAGTCTTAACGCCTTGCACTGTTTACAGCCATCAAACGAGCCGCAGTTTATTCCTCGACGACTTCCTCCTTCGCTCTTTCCGCCACCGCCTCCAGCTCTGGATCCGGAAGCCGCTGTAAGCGATTTTAAAAGGCTGAGTATATAGAAAAGTAAACATATCAATTTTCATTCTTCAGCGGGAAATGGGCGTGCCAACGTACGATATCTGGCGCGAAAAGATCCTCTCGGACGTCCAGGGCGTCCAGACACAGGCACAGATGCTCTCCGAAACCCTCAACTTTGTCGAAGAATCCGAGGACGTGCAGAAGAATGAGATTGTCACGGAGTTGAGAGGTCGATGTTTGGAGGCGAAAGAGCGGATCAATGACATCCTTTCGGACGTTGTTGAAGATGAGCTTATCATGGGTGCGTTTTGAGAGCGTACGTTCTGGTGCTGAAAGGTTGACATCAACGTCTACAGGCTTGCTCGTGAAGCTTAGCGAGGAGATCGATGCCGCGTTCAAACTGTACGATGACCTTCTGGACCGAGGCGATCTGGAATATATCAAAAATGTGTCAAAGGCAGAGTTTGACTCGAAAGTGAAAAAGGTATTATCGGGAATCTGTACCGATGTTGGGTTCACACTTATGTATTCTCGCCAAAAGCCTACTGCAGTCCGCTTCAATGTCCCACCCGACGAATCAACCGCTGCCCCCTCAAATCAATCTCTTCCAGAACCTACCCAACAGACCTACGTCATCCCAACATCCTCCGGTGCGACAAAAGTCAAAGCCGAATGGGAGCTCACCCCTGCCGAGGTTGAGAAAGTCGTCGCAATCAGGGATAACCAGTTCATCGAAGCCGGACTCGATGCCTCTCCGTCGACGGAAGTCTCGCCACCACCACCTCCTGCTAAGGATCGTGGGGACGACGATGACGAGGATGATGATCCGTTCTCGGACGCACAGCAGATCAGCGAGAAGAGGAAGGGGTGAGCTGAGCATTTAACATGAACATGCGGTTGATGAACTTACGGTTACTCTTTCTAGAAAAATGCGTGCCGAGTGATTTTCGGTGCAGTCATTTGGCTTTGTCGGGGAAAGGTTTCTCTCGTGTGCGTTATTTTCTCTATCTGGCGGAATATTTCTGTATTCTATTCTCTTCCTCATTGTTTTATGTTTTCAAGGAATGGATTACACTTTGCCCATAAATGGTGTACATGCGACGGCGAGCTTTCGTCACTGGCGGGCCTACCTAGAATTCTAGATCGTTTTCGAGATTGGTGGGCTTTTTTGAACGCGACAGAAAGCGCCAGAGCAAGGCTCATTCGGCAATGTGAAAGACCAAGCAACCCCAGCGAAAGGAACTAACACCAAGAAATCAACAAAGAAAGAAGGAAACAGGTGGTCCAAGAAACAACGGGGGGGACATGCGCTCTTCTCTTGTCGTCTACACTGGCTCATACATCGTTCACTAGTGAATAATCCAGTAGTTCACTGAAGATTCTTTTGCTTTACAAAAACAGAAGTTTGGTTTATTTTACATAGGTAAGGGGCAGTCGGTTTTCATTCCTACAAGAGTTCTCTTGGAGGCTAGGGGTTGTTGTTAATTGTGGAGGACACCACAGAATTCACTGGGGTCATTGTCACTCTCAGTGGTTGAATCCACAGTAAAGAAATGTTCGGCAGAGGAGTTTTCCACTCTGATTTCTGGAAGTGGCATCGTACTCTAGATTCTAACTGGCAAAACAGCGCGCTTTCGGCGCGATGACGGAGATGTGGTGAATGTGACCTCTAACGGCTGGATATGAATAAAACCAAATAAATTCAACAATGAAGAAAGCTAGGTGGATGAAATCGGGGGCGGTCCAAGATGCATGATAAAGGTGCATATCGCTGGGTGGATATGTTTAGTTACTTTTTTGCAAATCAATAAAGCTATATCGATTCCACTACAGGTTAGCCAGTTTCACTGCATTGTGTGATCCAAAATGTAGCGCTGGGGGGATTATTAACCTGAATGTTCTGTTTGGATATGAACTTGATGCTTCAAGTTACAAGAAAGCAGTAATAAAATTGTAATTTTGGTAGAGCTTTGTTTTGAACTTCTACAGCCCTGCCAAAATAACAAAATGAACCAACTGGAGGATGATAGAGGTGGACGGAGTTGATGGGAACTGATTCCACACCCACTCGTTCAGCAACCAGATGCTGACACTGTTCCGGAATTAGGCTTTTAGAACCATGTATGACTACCGACAACGTAGCTCACCGAAGAATTGTGGGATACCGAGTCCTCCAGAGCAAGTAAGGGAGTGTTGGACTGAACCACGATAAGAACTGAAAATGCAACGATCTCGCACATACGATGCCCAAAAAGTTGCTCAAGAAAAGACCAGATACGATATCTTTGCAGCAGTTTTGTCAAAATTTCAGTTGGAACAGGTTGAAGCTGGAACAGACCATCTGCTGAGAGTGTCGCAAGCTTAGTTAATCCCCACTTGGCCAAGAAAGTCTGTCGCTCAACCGAGCTCGCCCTCAGCTTCTGGCTCCTCACAAAGGCAATTGCGAGCATAGCGACGTGGAGAACGAGGAGAATACGGGCGAATTGACGTGATGTGAAGAGATCCTCGGGAACGAACTTCCAGTTCACTGTCCATACGTGTAAAAACATTCGGGAGAAATCGAATGCAGATGAGACGTAGGCTGCAGCATGTGCGGAGGAAGGTAGAGTGAAAGGAAGGGAAAGAATAATCTGCAAGAGTTCGTATTGTTAGTAGTGATTGAAAAGTAGTTTGAGAGAAATATTTACACGGACCTGGATTGCCATTGCTAAACCTCCGTCCAGAACCGATCGAGCCCATCCGAATCGCTGCAAATACATCAGGGCGTATCCCGGCGCAAATAACAGAATGTTCATCTTGACCGACAGTGCAAGACTTGAAAGAAAGGCAGTTCGGTTGCTTATTGTCAAATATCCAAGCTTTTGTCATGTAAATACCTGAAAAGTATTGCACTTAAAGTACCCCATCCATGAACTAATCCCACAGCTGCCCACCCCATGATCGCCATGGCAACTCCATCATTGAAGAGCCGAAGAACGTAGATTGACTTTGTGCGACGTGAGAACACAATCAGAGCGGCAGCGAAAGGAGGGACCTTTGTGGAGCGCGAATGGAGAATCACAAAGGCAAAGTTGGTGAGGAAACTGATTCCAGCAAAGATGTACTGGGCAAGCCAGATGTTTTTGCCTCCGTTTGTTATGGAGTGGAAGAAAGAATAGAGGTAGATGAACCCGGCCGGGTAACTGGTGGGAAGGGAGCACCTCAGAAACAGATATGTTTCAATGATTCGAGCACTTACACAACTGGACCTGTATCACCTTCGATACGATTATACATGCGCTCTCCATTCATGAAAAGCTCGACTTGTTGCATGTACGTGCTCCAGTCGATCTCAGTGTCTTCGGATGGGCAATGGTAAGAATTGCGAGATGCTGCTCCTTGCCCCGCCCACTCACATACAAGGTACACGTTGAATGACGAATATGCTTATAGCAAGATCGAAGAGAAGTATTGGAATTCCGACGAGCAACCAGCTTTGCCAGCCATTCCACCTCACGAAAATGGATTCCGCCAACGATCTGAAACGAGAGGATCCTTTCTCCTCAGGTTTCATGTGGTCTTCATTCTCGAGCCCGCCCACTTTCCCGATATCATCCGCTCTCCTGGTCCCCGATGTCCTCTTCCGCAATTCGGAGTTCATTTGTGTCGCGCCACACGCAAAGCTGGTGTCCCACGATGGCTTTAGGGACGTTTTGTAGCCGTATGTGTATGGCAGAAAGAAGGGGAATTCATGTGCATGATTGGAATGTGTAGATGGAATGCTTGTTTAGAGTACATCCATGCCTGATATGTGCGTTATTTACCGCCCCTTGGTGCACCAACCAGCAACCCACCGCGTTTTTCTTTCAATTTTTTCCGGTTTTCCAACCCACAAACTACTTCCCCTTACCGCAGAACCGGCAGCATGTCCGCTCCGCCAGAATCTTGGGATGAGGATCTCGCACAGCATACCGAAAAGAAACTCTCCGTCCAACCCATTGCTACCACATCGACTTCCTCCTTCAAATTCAACATGAGGGCCGCGGAGTTCGTGCCGAGCTGGCTGCCTCAGGATCCCGTGCCTGCTCCCACTCAGACATACTCCGCATCTGCTCCCGTTGTCGCTCCCGCTCCTTCTCCAGCTGCGGCATCCCCACCACGACCTGTCGTCAAATGTGAGCTCAATGCATTCACAAACTTCGACCGATTCATTAAACTTTGGACTGCAATCATGCACTTCTGAACTACGTCGAATGTAGCTGACCCACCTCCTCCCGCTGCTTCCGCCCCCGCTGCACCAGCGCCTGCCGCAAAGACCTCAGCTGCAGCTGGCGCAGTTGCGAAGAAGGCCACTGTTGCTGCTGCCAAGGATCCGGACTTTAGTGACATTAAGGACGATGGGAGGGAGACGCTAAACATTATCTTCATTGGGCACGTCGATGCGGGGAAATCCACCATGAGTGGTCACATCATGTGAGTTAGGTGGAAAGGGGCTGGTGAGGAATAGCAGGTACTTTAAAGAATCAGAATAAGAACGATCGAATCGGCAACAAGTGTGTTTTCATCGTGATCAACCGGAAAATTATTTTCAAAGTGTGCTGATTTCATGATTAAGGTATCTCACGGGAATGGTGGACAAGCGTACGATGGAAAAGTACCAGAATGAAGCCCGTGAGGAAGGAAAAGAGTCCTGGTACCTCTCATGGGTCATGGATCTTAACGACGAAGAGCGATCGAAGGTTCGAAGTAACAATGATGCACATTAATTGATCTAAAATTTGGAAATTATCAAGGGTAAGACTGTCGAATACGGTCGTGGATATTTCGAGACCGAGAAGCGTCGCTTCACTGTACTCGATGCGCCCGGCCACAAGCTGTACGTCCCCTCTATGTTGGGCGGTGCAGCGCAAGCCGATGTCGGTGTCTTGGTGCTATCTGCCCGTCGTGGCGAATTCGAAACCGGATTCGAACGTGGTGGGCAGACCCGTGAGCACGCGATGTTAGCGCGCACGGCGGGAGTCAAGCACCTCATTTGCGTGGTCAACAAAATGGACGAGCCGACGGTGATGTGGAGCAAGGAGCGATACGATGAGATCGTGGCGAAGATCAACCCGTTCTTGAAGAATGTTGGATTCAAGGAGAAGAAGGGTGGGTTGGAAGATATGATTCTGTGCAATCGCTTATTGTTGGAATCCTGATCGTTTTTGCAGATCTTGACTACTTACCTGTGTCTGGATTCAGCGGGGCAAACTTGAAGGAGCGTCTCACCAAAGACGTGTGCCCATGGTACGAGTAAGTATTTTGAGCTTGACCGGTCGAATGAGTGAAAGAACCTAAGAGTTTGTTCTTTACAGTGGCCCGTCGCTTTTGGAATTGTTGGACAACATCGACCTCAGCGGACGCAAGGTTGAAGGTCCGCTCATGATGCCCATCTCCGATAAATTCAAAGTGGGTTTATCGTCAAATGGTTACTTTTGTTTTTTGACGTTAAATTATCCTTTGTGAAGGACATGGGAACAGTTGTGACTGGAAAAATCGAGAGTGGACGTGTGAAGAAGGGCCAACAGGTTCTGATCATGCCTAACAGGGTGAGTAGCAAAATATTCAAGATTCGAAGCATCGTTGACTCGCTCCGATACAGAAACAAGTTGAAGTGCTTGCGATCTACATCGAAGATCAGGAAATTCCACACGCAAAGAGCGGCGACAACGTCCGCATCCGTCTCAAGAACGTTGAAGAAGAGGTAAAGCTTTGTTTGTGTTCAAGTTTAAGTCAGCACACCAACCCTGTTAATATCCTACCAGGACGTGATGCCGGGCTTCGTCCTCTGCGGTCTTTCCAACCCTGTGCACACCGTTACCTCATTCGATGCGGAGATTGTCATTGTCGAGCACAAATCCATCATCTGCGCAGGTTGGAACTGCGTCTTACACGCGCACACCCTCGCCGAGGAAGTCTCGATCGGCTCGCTGCTGCATATGGTGGACAAGAAGACCAACAAGCGCAGCCGGCACCCGCCCAAGTTCCTCAAGCAAGGGGACAAGGCCGTTGTGCAGCTTGACACGTCGCAGGCAGTCTGCTTGGAGCCGTTCAAGGAGTTTGAGCAGCTTGGACGGTTCACGCTCAGAGACGAAGGTTTGTTGGAAGAGAACTTTGCCGAGTGAAAGATAATTTTTTCTGATGTTTTGGATTGTAGGGAAAACAGTGGCGATTGGAAAGGTGTTGAAGTTGAAGGAGACGGCGACGCAGTAAATAAAGCGTCAGAGCGAGGACACTCATTTGGCGAAATGAAAAGCATTTTGATTTTAGCAGTGCTGATAATTGATTTGGTCTGATTCTTCTTTGGGATTGTGGACTGAAATGTGTTTGAAATAAGAAAAGCATTTTTTGGCCATTCCATTTGATGCCCTTGGGCTGTAATATTTTTTTGGTATCTAGTTCTACCCTGATTTCTGGCGACTGATGAACAAACACTCTCCAAAAACCAATGCTCGCCATTGTGGCAGCTTGGGAGTGTGAGGCGGGCCTCACGTACATAGCAAACATTTTTATTATTTAGCACAGCATCACAAAAACAACGCCTAAAGTGCCTTACATGATTGTCATGGACCAGCACACAGGGAAGTGTGAGCAGCATAAGGGAAACACAACAATGAAAACGGATGAAGTAAACTCAAACCTGTGGCATCAAATGCTATTGTTCGTATTGAAGCTGCCAAAGTTGATGCTCAGCCTGCCCTTTATCACACAAGAGGCAAATTTTGCAGTGTTGAATGGCCCAGGATTGCGAGTAGCAGGGGGAGGCAGTCAGCTGGCACTCACAAGTTTAGCGTAGGAAGGCACAGCAGAGATAGAAGCAGGAGGGCAGGTGATAGTTTCAACCAACGGAACAACAGCAATAGTCAATGCAGCAAAGAAGGAAGCCTCAGTTTCTGGTTCCAACACTGGGAGAATTGCATTGCACGAGTGAAAGCAGACATCACTAATGGATGAGATCCAGAAGTTTGAGCAGGGGCCAGAACACGCCGAGCATCGAAGAATTGGTTACAAGGAGTGGGCAAGCGAGAGGTAGCATGATCAGCTGCAGAGGCATTGGTCTCAACCCTGGCATGAGAAGCAGGTGGGCAAGTCAGAGGTGATTTTGAAGCTCGACGTTTCCCTTTGGGATCAGCATCAGCAACAGTAATTGACATTTCAGCTGCATCATCCATCTGAGCATCAACAGCACTTGGAGGGGATCTTCCACAAAGTGCAGCATGTTCTGAAGTTGATGACAGCTGGTCACGTGATCAGTGGTCATGTGATTCACGAGGAGAATTCACTTCATTAGCCCACTGAAAATTTTCTCCAGCGAAGTTGTTGGGCTGAGTGTCAGGAATAATTTCCTGAGGGGTGCGAGGACGGGATGCAGAGTGAGCACGGGAGCGAGCACGGCCAGAAACGATGAAAATTGTAGAGGGGGATGCGGTGGGCAGCTGCACATGCAGAGCACTGGAGGTGGCATAGATTTGTGTATGTGTGTGTGTGTGTGAGCTTTTTTTTTATTTAACAATACTATTAATTTATTTTGCACATACAATGCATAACAAAAAACAACACCCAAAGTGCCTTGCAAGATGGACCAGCACATAGGGAAGCGCGCACAGCATAAGGAAAAGCAACAAAGAAAAACAGAGAAAGTAAACTCAAACCTGTGGCTGCCTGTGAGATAGTGCTAAGGTGCCAAAAAAACAGGTGAGTAATAAATAATGAAAGAAGAAAACGTTAAAGATCCACAAATGCAGGTCCAAAGAGGGAGTCTGAAGGAAAAAGTTCTAATGGCAGACCCATACAGTAAAGCCAAATCTTATGAAGACAACGAAAAACAAGATTCCACGGCGCAAGATTTGCTGGGTTGACAATGCGAAGTGGACAAAGGCTATCAATTGCAATGTCAAGTGAAAGCTGTAAAACAGGAATAGGAACAGGAGGCAACAATAGGTCAAGACGCAAACATTCTGAAAATTGGGATCTAGTGAGAGTTGCAGTGCGGGAGCGACAACACACTGCTTGCAGGGGTGATAAAACAAACGTCGCAGACGATACTGCAGAAGCCTCAAGATTGACGAAATAGGGAAGCATGGAGGAGCAATTGCTAGCGCATGAGGGTGGGCAGATGCAAGAGGAGCAACGCTAGCAGCTATAGAACCATAAGCAGATGAGGCTAAGTGGTAAACGTGATTTGCAATAACATCAGAAGGTTTGGGAACTACAACATTTGCTTGCTGGGAAGACAAAGGGATTGTTGAAAGGAACAGGAGCATTTATTTTTTTTTAACTTCATAATATGTATTTATTTTCCAGCCAATCCCTATCATATCCCAAAATCTAAATACAACTATAATTATACACGTAAATTTGCAGAATTTTTTTTTTTTTTTGGATGTTATAACATGTATTGACAATGCTTAATCAGTACATGTCACCCACGTGTACTTCAACCAAGATTTGGAATCTTCAGTACTTGGGGAGCCGTGCGAGCTGTAGGAAAGAGGAGCGAAGGCAAGGGCGAATCGAAGGAGGTGTGGCGCGGTACTTGCACGTGACACGATATTGCGAGAGATATATTTCGTAGGAAATTCGAATCCAGTCCCCTATAGGATTCGAACCGCGCAGTTTAGCTTCGAAAAGTCGCATTCGTACCGACTTAGACCCTATACTTTTGTTTTTTTTTTTTTTGTGAATATCTCCTCATTGGTCCAGTGGCTAGGATCCCGCGCTTTCACCGCGGTGGCCGGGGTTCGATTCCCCGATGAGGAGTTCAAGGGTGGTCTCACTGTCCGTTTTGCGATACTATGCGAAAGTTTGGGTTGGCAGGGTCGAACGACTAGAAAATAACATTACTGACAAGTTGTTTTTGATGGCTGAATTGCACATCGTTTAAAATTCTTGGACTATATTACTGACAATTTGTTTTTGAAGGCTGAATTGCCGATGTGCAACAGGAAAGAAAATATAACAACGCAATTAAATCTTGGATTATACCACTGACAAATTGACAATGGCAACTCCTTCTAGTTCAGCATTGAAACCTAGCCCATTCTGAAGTAGATCTCATACTCATGAAGCTCCCATGAATGGTCCAGGTTTCAATGCCCTACTAGAAGAAGTGGCCTGAGCCTTTGCAGAATCGAAAGGCTGTGTTTGACTTCTCAATCCGCACCAAATACCCCAAAATCATGAGATCTAGAGAGAGCTGCAGTGCGGCAGCGACAGAACTTTTTAACTGCAAAAAACACATGTAAGTTGGCAGCACATGGGAGCCCTGCTAGCGGTAGGAAAAGTCTGATACACGGAAGCAAAGTGATTGCGATAATGAGATCAGACAATATACATCCCTGTGCAACATCCACAGACAACTGGCCAAGGAGGGGAGCTTCTAAAATTGGAGTGCAGCATTGACATTAGCAAAGGTGGGATCAAAATCCAAATGGGCAATTTCCTCAATTGCCTGAAAGACAGCAGGTTCACGCAACAGGTGAGCAGCCCAACGCATGTGGGGGTGGGGCGCAGAAGGAGCGCCAGCATTGGGAGGAACAAAAGAAAAACTGCTGTGACAGGAAAATGGTCAGAAGCTCAATGCATGAACTCGCTGTCTTCAAGACGTCTATGAACTATATAAGAAATAGGATCACATTGAAGCAAAGGATTGGCAATTTATAAATCAATAATTGAGTCACCATTGCAGTAGAAAAGTGGGGTTATGACAGGAAGGGTGCTTAACTAGCGGCAGAAATAAATTGCTCAAACAACTGCACGATTTGAAGAATGCTCACCAGTGGCTAGAAACTGAGCATTGAAATTGCCCAACAAAAGAACAGGGCACGGAGAAGACAGGACATGTTGAGGAAGCAAAGCAATAATATCTTCAAGGAAGGGGTCCTGAGCAATACCACACAGAGGCAAATAATATCCGCAAACCAAAAGCCACCAAATGTAAATCATAGAGAGGAGAACTAGAAACAGGACGGAAATCAGAAGCGCTACAAAGACTGCAATTGATCAAGACTCCCACACCAGCCCGTCGAGTAACTGATGACCCAGGTGAAGAACGAGCGCAAAAAGCAAATCTAGGGAAGGCAGCAGGTCTAAAGGGAAACAGTGTGTTTCAGTCAGGAGCAGAAAAACAATGTGATTTGCATGCATAAAACGAAATAATGAATCAAGAACTCCAAAGCTCAAACATTGACATTTGAAGGTACCAACTCGAAAACTAATCATTGACGACGATTGGTGGAGCGAGTCTGACCCGCAATCACACAGGCACTGTCCAGCACAGTTTCCTGAGCATCCATGGGGAGCTGACCAAAGACATACAGAAAAATAGCAGGATCATTAACTGAGCTGAGGATACGTGCAGGGCGCTTGTGGACCACTTCCCTAACCATAGCCTCCCTCTGCTCCAAAGGCAGAGTAAAGGCTCGGCAAAGAAAGTCAAGGTTTGATTCATCAGTGGAAGCTTCCTGGGTGGAGAAGTGCGCATGGAGAGCGATTGCAGTAGAGCGAATGCAGATGAACCAAGCATTGTTGCGACCAAAAAAACTGATATGGCAGATACCATGCCCACTTCATCACCCAAAAGAACCCGCAACATATTATGCACAAAGCCAAGCCATTGTCTTGATGTCCTTAATGTACACTGTCGTCAATCAGCCACACAAGCCTGAAGATCAGCAGGAGGTGAAACCAGCAGCGGAGAGGTGGTGTTAAATTCTGTGTATCCTTGGGGCTTACACATTTTTTTGTGCAATAGGCTTTTTCTCTTGGGCTTGAAGTTTTTTATGCTATTGCTCGATTTATGTTTTGGGCGGTCATGCTGTTTATTTTCTTTATTGTGGGAATATTCTGTGTGGGAATATTTATTGCGGTGTGAGAGTGGCTGGTTCCTTGAGACAGTGGAACAAACCAAACGCTCACACACCACAGTCTTCCTGGTTAGCAATCCCAGCCTTGATTTGTATTAGCCACAGAGTGCTTGTGTGCAAACAAGGGAATTTGCTTTATCATCACCCCATATTCAACTGGGCCAAGAGACAGAACCTGGAGCTGTTGTGCTAGCTAAAGTACAGCTAAAGACGCCCTACCGCTGCTAGGAGAAGGCCTTGGTTTTTAACAGTGGGTGGATAGAAGACAACAGGCTGAGGAATATGAAGGCTGACATGCGTGGTGGGGTCATGGCCAGCAAGGGCAGTCCTGACAGGTTCTGTGCGAGATTCAGCACTAAGTGTGGGGAGACTCTCAAGGGCATTGGCAGCAGCAGCAGCATAAGTGCGTGGACCACGAGGTCTATGCACTTATTCCCGAGCATCATGACTGAAATCCAGCTTGGGCAGCATCAAGTGGGCGTTGAGAAGTGATAGCAGAATAAAGATGTGCAACAAAGCTTGCTCAGAAATTTCCAGGCAATACACGAAAGAGTAATGGGGCGATAATGTCACCAACCATACCATGTCCCTTCCAAACTCGGTGCAAAAGCCGAAGATTCCATGAAGTGGGTTGTAAGACTACTGCGAAAAATGGACTGAGAAAGCTGCAAGAACAATGGAGCACGAATAGCTGAAATTGGGCGATAAAGTTCTGCAGGCAGACGATCATGAGCTGGGGCAGGATCCCACACTTTCACCGCGATGGCACTGGTCTGATGCCCCAATGAGGAGTGGGCTCTCACGAATATGACAAAGCTATACGTTCTTTTGTGACCGTTTCATACCGCTGTTTTCCTAAAGAGTTATCATCCCCAAAACGTGTTCCCCAATCAGTACCACTCTTTCTCTGCCAAAGGACGAGCGTTTTTCCATCCTGGACAGTATCTTCCAGTTGTGATTTCTAGCATGCACAGAACCTGTAGGATTAGTCACTTAGCTCAGCTACATTTTGCAGTTGCCCTCAGTAAGGCATAGATCGTATTCAACTGGTAAAGAAAATCGCACATAGAAATAGCAAGCTACACGCAGCCCCACCGGTAAGCCAGCCTGAAATCACATACTTCCACAGTACAAACGCAGCAGGAAAAACCCAAGGCTGAACCACATGTTCCCCAAGGTGCCTGCCACTGTCAACAAATTTACCTGAACAAGTACCCCCATAACAAACCAGACACTCCCACTCGATAAAAAGATAGAAGGAAGCCATTTGTATTTTCTTTCCACGTGGACCCTTTCCAAGATGACAATCAAGGTTTTGTAACAAACTTTTTCTATCCACAACAGACCTCGAGAGCTGCACGTTCTGTCCACGCGGACACTTTCCAAGTAGATTAAAACTTTTTGCAAAACACACACAACCGTATCGCAAATTTATCATCCCCTACTAAATACCTACAGTAAATAGTGGTGAAGCAACCAGGAATGAGGTACTGGGGTTCAAAAATGCGGATTTTCGGTGTTTTCGCAACTGTCAGGAGACAATACTGACAAGTGCAAAATAGAGAATTGTTGTGATAAGCTTTCATGTTTATTTTTGAGGCAGATTGCCTCCTTTAAAAGCATTTAATACAAATCACACAAAGATAAATTTGGTGGAAGGGAGGGGAAGTAACATCTTTCTTTCCTATCAAAAACATGCACTATGGTGAAATAAGAAGGGAAAGGAAGTAACATCTTTCATTCCCATCAAAAACATGCACTACGGTGCATTCCTTCTCCACTCTCCAATATGTTGGATTTAAACCCCGCACGTCACCTGCAGGATTCGAACCTGCGCGGGCAGAACCCAACGCCTTAGCAGGGCGCCGCCTTAACCACTCGGCCAAAGTGACTAATACACCTTGTCGTGGCTCAGTCCAAACCAATGCGACTTTTCGAAGCTAAACTCCGCGGTTCGAATCCTATAGGGGACTGGATTCGAATTTCCTACGAAATATATCTCTCGCAATATCGTGTCACGTGCAAGTACCGCGCCACACCTCCTTCGATTCGCCCTTGCCTTCGCTCCTCTTTCCTACAGCTCGCACGGCTCCCCAAGTACTGAAGATTCCAAATCTTGGTTGAAGTACACGTGGGTGACATGTACTGATTAAGCATTGTCAATACATGTTATAACATTCAAAAAAAAAAAAAATCCTCTTGCTCTCTCTCTCTCTCGCTCTCTCTCTCTCTCTCTCTCTCTCTCTCTCTCTCTCTCTCGCTCTCTCTCTCTCTCTCTCTCTCTCTCTCGCTCTCTCTCTCTCTCTCTCTCTCTCTCTCTCTCTCTCTCTCTCACTCTCTCTCTCTCTCACAAAAATCAATGCCGCCTCCCAGCGCTCCGCATGCGCAGCCGCCTGATGCGCCGCATGCCGCGCCACCCGCCGCACCCCCCGCTGTGCCCCCTGATGGACTTTCTGGTGGCACTGTGATTTTTGAGGCCCGTTCGCACCCCCGTGCCTCCTCTGTTGAGAATTCCGCTCCACAGCTTCCATTCTCCGCTCCTGCCTCTCCAATTCACTGGGCTGATGATGTGAATATGAGGGAGGATGAAAATGCCGAATCACGTGACTTCAGATCACGTTGGTCGCAACATTGCTATTCGCGCAACCGCAATTGCTCTCCGTGCGCACTTCTCCACCCAGGAAGCTTCCACTGACGAATCAAACCCTGACTTTCTTCGCCGAGCCTCTACTCTGCCTTTGGAGCAGCGGGAGGCGGCGGTCAGGGAAGTTGTCCACAAGAGATATGCACATATCCTCAGTTCAGTTACTGATCCTGCTATTTTCCTGTATGTCCGTGGTCAGCTCCCCATGGATGCTCAGGAAACTGTGCTGGACAGTGCCCGCGGGATTGCGCGTCAGCCTCGCTCAACCCATCTTCGTCAATGATTAGTGTTCGAGTTGGTACCTTCAATTGTCGCAATTTGAGCTTTGGAGTTCTTGATTCACTGTTTCGTTTTATGCGCGCAAATCACATTGTTTTTCTGCTCCTGACTGAAACACACCTTTTTCCTTTAGACCCGCTGCCTTCTCCAGATTTGATTTTTGACACTCGTTTTTCTCCTGGGTCATCGGGTACACAACGGGCTGGTGTGGGAGTCTTGATCAATCGCAGTCTTTGTAGAGCTTCTGATTTCCGTCTCGTTTCTAGTTATGGTGGCACCTCTCTATGGTTTACATTTCGTGGGCTTTTGGTTGGAGGGTATTATTTGCCTCCGTGTTAAGGATCGGCGGGTTTTAGGGTCTTTCGGGTCGGGTCCGGGTCCATTGACTAAATGCACCCGACCCGAGTGCCGGGTTTTCATGGAAAATTTTCGGGTCGGATCCGGGTCGGGTATCGGGTCCAGTAGGAAAACCCTTCTCGGGTCAAAAGTCAGACCCGAGTAAAACCCGATGTGATAGAGAATCTAAAACGAAGCTATTGTTCTTTCTGTCCACGCGGACACTTTCCAAGAAGACGCAATATTAGTTTTGTATGTATCAAACAATTTTGCATCACAACAGACATCGAGGCATCTATTTTCTGTCCACCCGGACACTTTCTCAACTCATTGACGTACTTCAGTTATCTCTACCCAGTACAACTAACCTCTATCAATGTTACTAGCAATACGATTCTGTCCACCCGGACACTTTCCAAGAAGTCACAACGGAAGTTCTGTAACAAACAATTTCTACCACGACAGACCTCGAGAGCTGTGCTTTCTGTGCACCTGGACATTAGAGTCGGTAACGTTCCAGCCACACCACAGCAAAAATGGACGCCGCCTTTGTTAAACCAAAGCGTAAGGCAGCGTCCGACGCAAGCCAAAGACTGGTGGACAGTCATCCGCTTGACACACGGAAGCGAAGTCTGCCAGCCCCCCAAATTTCAGAGGCGTCCAGCGAGGGGAACATCATGCAGGACAAACGCAGACGTGTATCAGGACACGGTGGCAACAACAGCGCTCGAGAGCCGAGCTCCACATCTTCTTCCAATGACTCCAGCGAGTTGGGCCCGGCTTCTCAGCATGCACCAGAGCTTCCTGCCGACGTTAGTTTTGCTGACTCTTCAGTGCGACAGGAGCCTGCAGCTGGATCAGTTCAACCATCAATGCTTTCATCAGACGCAGATGTTGATAGCATGTCGGACTGTAGAGGTAGTCGAGGCGGCATAGCGAGGGATTACTATAAGGTTGATAATGGTCTGAGAACATGTTTGGTTGCGAAATGCAAGTGGAGCCAGAAGGTCGATAAGACGGGATCAACAAAAAACTTCCTCCGGCATCTGAAAAACCACCATGGAAGTATTGCCAGGTCGCTTGGACTGTTGGACATCGTCCCCAAGGGACAACAGACATTGAATTTCGGCTCGCAGGAGAAGGAGCAAAACTTTGTGTTCAATCCAGACGTAGCGTGGCGGTCGATTTTGGACTGGATTGCTGCAGACAATCAGGCTTTTACTGTTGTGGAGAACGAGTTCTTTGTCAGCATGCTGAAGACTTTTCAGCCAAACTATACACCAAAGACCGCAAAAGCAGTGAAGCAAAAGGAGCAGTGAAGCAAAAGGAGATGGATCTTTACGATAGGCAGAAGAAGCTCATTAAAGGTCTGATTGTTGGTTCGCCTTCAAAAGTATCAATAACAGCTGACTGTTGGACATCGAAGAACCAGATTTCTTTTCGTGGAATTACTGCCCACTTCATCACAAAAGAATGGGAGCCGCAGGACTTGCTGCTGCAGATGATTCCGATGGTTGGAAAGCATGAAGGCGTCGCCATGGCTAGTCAGCTTGTCAAGTGTCTGGATGAATTTGGCATGCTATCGGGTGAACGCTTATTGTGCATTACAACCGACAACGGTTCAAACAACTTTACCATGAGTGCTAAGCTGGAGACGCTCTTGGAAGATAGGGATATTGCGTGGTCTGCAGAAACTCAACACATGCGGTGTATGGCACACATTATCAATCTTGCAGCAAAGGATTTTATCGATACATTCGCGCCCGCAGGGGACACAGTCGCAAATGACGATAACTCCGGCGTTAATGTCATAAACCTTCTTCGACGGCTAGTCAGAGGAATCCGGTCTTCCCCAAAACGACGAAGCTCATTTATTGATTCGTGCCGATTTGTGAAACTGGTTCCTCTATTACCAATTATCGATGTGACAACTCGCTGGAATAGCACGTTCTATATGGTCAAACGAGCCTTACAGCTACGAGAGGCAATGGACAAAATATGCTGGATTGAAGATTCTTTGAAAGATTGGTCAATAAATCCAAAGCAATGGGAGGTCCTACAGAAGATCCGGGATGGTTTGAGTGTTTTCGAGGTTATATCAAAGGCAATCGAGGGGTCTAGATATCCAACACTTCCGCTTGTTATTCCATTTTACAACGATCTTATCGATCAACTGGAGGACCTAGAGGATGCAGAATTAGATGAAACTTTCACCAAAGCATTTCGAAATGTACTAGATAAGCTGAGAATATATTACTCAATCGCTAAGAGCCCGTGTTTAGCAGTTGCTACGGTACTCGATCCTCGTTTTAAGGATCAATATTATCGAATTTCAAAGGCTTGGGAGAAAGATGTAGGAAGGGATCAGGTCACCCTAGTGCGGAAAGTCTGGGAGGAATTGTATAAGTCACGGAAAATCAAGAACAGTGGTGCCGATGTTTTTGGAAACACGCCAGAACGTCGACACGATTCGAGCGGAGCTTCCGGTGATAGACAGAAAAAAACGGACGCTGAACGCTTGAGAGCCATTAGATCCGTTTTCATCTGGCAAGAAGAGATTCCTGAGGAAAAAGATGAGCTGGATCGCTATCTTGGCGATCAGGTACTCCGTGGTATTGATTCTGATGGGAAGCCAATCAATATTATGGACTGGTGGAAGACCGTTGGAAGTGTGAACTTTCCAGCCCTAAGCCAGATGGCAATGGACTATTTAGGAATACCAGCAACAAGCGCTCCAGTCGAACAAAAGTTTTCAGCCGGGGTTGATTTGGTACCTGCAACTCGCAACCGCCTTGCTCCAAGAACAATAAATGCGTTGATGTGCCGTCATGACTGGTTGCATCAATTGAGTGCTGAAGAACCGTTCAAAATTGATTCCCTAGATTCAAAAAGTGATGTTAGTGAGGATTTTGTAAAGGTGCATAATTTTGGCGAGGATTTTGATGTGGTATTAGAGTTGGAAGCAACTGATGATAACCCACTCTTTTAAATATAAATTGTTGTTTAGACTGTTCATCTGTTGAAGTACCATCCAGGAGTTGAGAAAGCGACCGCCTGGACAGAATCCTATTACAAGTAGTATTTGTAGAGAGGTTGGTTGTACTTGATCGAGATCAGTGAAGTATCAGTGAAGTACCGTCAATGAGTTGAGAAAGTGTCCGGGTGGACAGAATCTTATTGCTAGTAACATTATTAGAGAGGTAAGCTGTACTTGATAGAGATCACTGAAGTACCGTCAATGAGTTGAGAAAGTGTCCGGGTGGACAGAATCCTATTGCTAGTAACATTGATAGAGAGGTTAGTTGTATTGGGTAGAGATCACTGAAGTACCGTCAATGAGTTGAGAAAGTGTCCGGGTGGACAGAATCCTATTGCTAGTAGTATTTGTAGAGAGGTTAGCTGTACCTGATAGAGATTACTGAAGTACCGTCAATGAGTTGAGAAAGTGTCCGGGTGGACAGAATCTTATTGCTAGTAACATTATTAGAGAGGTTAGCTGTACTTGATAGAGATCACTGAAGTACCGTCAATGAGTTGAGAAAGTGTTCGGGTGGACAGAATCCTATTGCTAGTAACATTGATAGAGAGGTTAGTTGTATTGGGTAGAGATCACTGAAGTACCGTCAATGAGTTGAGAAAGTGTCCGGGTGGACAGAATCCTATTGCTAGTAGTATTTGTAGAGAGGTTAGCTGTACCTGATAGAGATTACTGAAGTACCGTCAATGAGTTGATAAAGTGTCCGGGTGGACAGAAATCTGGGAGACTGAGTGTCACTGTGTCTGTCTGGGTAGAATAGGATTCTGTCCCCCCGGACACTTTCTCAACTCATTGACGGTACTTCAGTAATTTCTATCAGGTACAGCTAACCTCTCTATTAATGTTACTAGCAATAAGATTCTGTCCACCCAGACACTTTCTCAACTCATTGACGGTACTTCAGTGATCTCTATCAAGTACAGCTAACCTCTCTATCAATTTTACTAGCAATAAGATTCTGTCCACCCGGACAGAATCCTCTCTATCAATGTTACTAGCCAGTTTCTTCCCTAGCTTATTATTATTTTCAGATCGGGTAGAAAACTATAGTGTCAGGGAAGTATTATAGCATACATTCCTGTAACATTCCGGCTAAGAACACCGGGCCAGTATCTTCCCACGACAAACAGTACAAACACCATGCCTCGAACTACAAAGAAGCGAGCGTTAAAACAATCCAGACCATCATCTGAAAGAGAATCAAGTGCAGAACCTGTGACTGCACCTGAAACATCTCTGGCATCGGGTTCTGAAGTGGAAGCAGAAGAAGTTGGCCTTGATGTCAAATCGACAGATGTCAAATCGACAGCTCCTTCAAAGAAACCGGCGCGACGTGGTACTAAAGGGGATGCTGACTATTTGCTCATCGACGGACTCTGTCCTGCTTCAGACATACGACTTTGGTATCGAAAATTCAAAGCGAGCGGCCACAGCTACGACTCGGAGGCCTTCATCAGCAACTGTCAAACAAATCGTGATGAATGCGGCCCAAGATTTGTTCTTCAAGGGTTGATCGACCGACTTAACTCTGACAGCAAGCTAGTTCGTCAAGCCCTGAACGAAATTCACGATGAATGCAGTGGACGAACGGAGTTCATAACAGCAGCAAACGCCTATCGTATGGAGTGCTTGAAAAGCTCTTCCTTTCAGAAGGAAACAACATTTCTGGACTTTTACAGGCGGCAGGGACACAAGTACGGCATTTACAGAGGAATGCCCGTCACTGCAAAGGTTGATGAGTTCCAAGCGACCATCAAACGAGCAGATGAGGACCGTGAAAGGACAAAACAGGTCCTCAAACAGTCAGAACGACTGTTGAACATGACAAAAGATCTTGAAGAGACTGCAATGAACGAGAGAAGGACCCGCATCGCAGCAGAAGTGCGAGAGAAGGCTCTCATTGATGAATTGGGCAGGGCGGGTGCATTGATTCAGCACGGCGAGCACGAAGAGCTAGCAAGATTCAGGGAGATCACCGCTGCAATGGAAAGGGAGAAGCAGGCAACTTCCCAGGAGATTTCACAATGGAAATCACGTGTGACCGCCCTGGAGGGAGAGCTTGCTGCTCTGAAACAACAGGCTGGTCATTCAGAAGCTGCAGCACCTGCGGCGCCAACATCAACAGGCGGCCTAATAAGCATATCGTCGGCTATCAAGGGGATTGGTAGAATTCCGAAGGTACATCGAACCAGTTCTCCAACGAGTTCCCTTGCATTGCTTAGCCTGCAGCAGCATCGTCGTACGGCTATCCTTTTGGTGAAAGAGGTCATCCAGGGTATCTGCTTCCAGATGCATAAGATCAATGAGGTTATTTATGACCTTAAATTGCCGTCTCTTCCACCAGCAATCAAGTACGTCAATGTAAACTACGAAGTCCTCTCCCGAAATGAGTTTTTACGGCCCATATTTGTTGAATCAGACGACCGCTCAAGCCGAATATCAACTTCAAGTAGCAGTTCTCGGAGCAGCCTTACTCTTCTTAGGGTGCACATTTTGCTCGGAAACTGGATACGGCACAATAATTCGCTAAGTACGTCTGCCACTATCTATCGCATGTTCAGGGCATTAGTGGATGCATATCCTTCTGAGTGGCTAAGGTTCTGGACGGCATACATCGGGCATCTTTCGTCCATAACGCTCCCTGAGGTGGATTGGAAACCTTGGAAGACAGGTTTAGCCAAGGATTTCATGCTTTCAAATGACGACATTGATCGGTTCATCAGGACTGGGTTGGCGAAGGACGTAACCAGTGGTGGATGGGACTCTGACGATATGAACCAGATACAGAAGCTGATTTGGGCTGTTCCACCTATCAACTTGTGATTGCTCAGTGGAGTTTTGTTTCTTTTTACGATAGTGTTTCTAAAATACACACTGTCCACACAGACACAAAGTGTTCATGTAAATATCCGTGGTCTAACTCAAAATTCAATCAATCCTCTCCTGGGCAGCAAAAACCCGGCGGGTCAGGGTCGGGTACGGGTTTCAACCACTTCGGGTCCGGGTATTCCCTTTGTACCCGTCAGTGACCCGGCGGGTCCCCAGACAAACACGACCCGACCCAAAGCGTTTGGTGCGGGTCGCCACTGAAACCCGGACCCGACCCGGACCCGCCGAACCTTAATTGACGGTACTTCAGTAATTTCTATCAGGTACAGCTAACCTCTCTATTAATGTTACTAGCAATAAGATTCTGTCCACCCGGACACTTTCTCAACTCATTGACGGTACTTCAGTGATCTCTATCAAGTACAGCTAACCTCTCTATCAATTTTACTAGCAATAAGATTCTGTCCACCCGGACAAAATCCTCTCTATCAATGTTACTAGCCAGTTTCTTCCCTAGCTTATTATTATTTTCAGATCGGGTAGAAAACTATAGTGTCAGGGAAGTATTATAGCATACATTCCTGTAACATTCCGGCTAAGAACACCGGGCCAGTATCTTCCCACGACAAACAGTACAAACACCATGCCTCGAACTACAAAGAAGCGAGCGTTAAAACAATCCAGACCATCATCTGAAAGAGAATCAAGTGCAGAACCTGTGACTGCACCTGAAACATCTCTGGCATCGGGTTCTGAAGTGGAAGAAGCAGAAGTTGGCCTTGATGTCAAATCGACAGATGTCAAATCGACAGCTCCTTCAAAGAAAGCGGCGCGACGTGGTACTAAAGGGGATGCTGACTATTTGCTCATCGACGGACTCTGTCCTGCTTCAGACATACGACTTTGGTATCGAAAATTCAAAGCGAGCGGCCACAGCTACGACTCGGAGGCCTTCATCAGCAACTGTCAAACAAATCGTGATGAATGCGGCCCAAGATTTGTTCTTCAAGGGTTGATCGACCGACTTAACTCTGACAGCAAGCTAGTTCGTCAAGCCCTGAACGAAATTCACGATGAATGCAGTGGACGAACGGAGGTCATAACAGCAGCAAACGCCTATCGTATGGAGTGCTTGAAAAGCTCTTCCTTTCAGAAGGAAACAACATTTCTGGACTTTTACAGGCGGCAGGGACACAAGTACGGCATTTACAGAGGAATGCCCGTCACTGCAAAGGTTGACGAGTTCCAAGCGACCATCAAACGAGCAGATGAGGACCGTGAAAGGACAAAACAGGTCCTCAAACAGTCAGAACGACTGTTGAACATGACAAAAGATCTTGAAGAGACTGCAATGAACGAGAGAAGGACCCGCATCGCAGCAGAAGTGCGAGAGAAGGCTCTCATTGATGAATTGGGCAGGGCGGGTGCATTGATTCAGCACGGCGAGCACGAAGAGCTAGCAAGATTCAGGGAGATCACCGCTGCAATAGAAAGGGAGAAGCAGGCAACTTCCCAGGAGATTTCACAATGGAAATCACGTGTGACCGCCCTGGAGGGAGAGCTTGCTGCTCTGAAACGACAGGCTGGACATTCAGAAGCTGCAGCACCTGCGGCGCCAACATCAACAGGCGGCCTAATAAGCATATCGTCGGCTATCAAGGGGATTGGTAGAATTCCGAAGGTACATCGAACCAGTTCTCCAACCAGTTCCCTTGCATTGCTTAGCCTGCAGCAGCATCGTCGTACGGCTATCCTTTTGGTGAAAGAGGTCATCCAGGGTATCTACTTCCAGATGCATAAGATCAATGAGGTTATTTATGACCTTAAATTGCCGTCTCTTCCACCATCAATCAAGTACGTCAATGTAAACTACGAAGTCCTCTCCCGAAATGAGTTTTTACGGCCCATATTTGTTGAATCAGACGACCGCTCAAGCCGAATATCAACTTCAAGTAGCAGTTCTCGGAGCAGCCTTACTCTTCTTAGGGTGCACATTTTGCTCGGAAACTGGATACGGCACAATAATTTGCTAAGTACGTCTGCCACTATCTATCGCATGTTCAGGGCATTAGTGGATGCATATCCTTCTGAGTGGCTAAGGTTCTGGACGGCATACATCGGGCATCTTTCGTCCATAACGCTCCCTGAGGTGGATTGGAAACCTTGGAAGACAGGTTTAGCCAAGGATTTCATGCTTTCAAATGACGACATTGATCGGTCCATCAGGACTGGGTTGGCGAAGGACGTAACCAGTGGTGGATGGGACTCTGACGATATGAACCAGATACAGAAGCTGTTTGGGCTGTTCCACCTATCAACTTGTGATTGCTCAGTGGAGTTTTGTTTCTTTTTACGATAGTGTTTCTAAAATACACACTGTCCACACAGACACAAAGTGTTCATGTAAATATCCGTGGTCTAACTCAAAGTTCAATCAATCCTCTCCTGAGCAGCAAAAACCCGGCGGGTCAGGGTCGGGTACAGGTTTCAACCACTTCGGGTCCGGGTATTCCCTTTGTACCTGTCAGTGACCCAGCGGGTCCCCGGACAATCACGAGTTGTCACATCGATAATTGGTAATAGAGGAACCAGTTTCACAAATCAGCACGAATCAATAAATGAGCTTCGTCGTTTTGGGGAAGACCGGATTCCTCTGACTAGCCGATGAAAGAAGGTTTATGACATTAACGCTGGAGTTATCGTCATTTGCGACTGTGTCCCCTGCGGGGATCGATAAAATCCTTTGCTGCAAGATTGATAATGTGTGCCATACACCGCATGTTTTGAGTTTCTGCAGACCACGCAATATCCCTATCTTCCAAGAGCGTCTCCAGCTTAGCACTCATGGTAAAGTTGTTTGAACCATTGTCGGTTGTAATGCACAATAAGCGTTCACCCAATAGCATGCCAAATTCATCCAGACACTTGACAAGCTGATTAGCCATGGCGACGCCTTCATGCTTTCCAAACATCGGAATCATCTGCACCACCAAGTCCTGCGGCTCCCATTCTTTCGTGATGAAGTGGGCAGTAATTCTGAGAGAAGAAGTCTGGTTCTTCGATGTCCAACAGTCAGCTGTTATTGATACTTTTGAAGGCGAACCAACAATCAGACGTTTAACGAGCTCCTTCTGCTTATTGTAAAGATCCATCTCCTTTTGCTTCACTGCTCCTTTTGCTTCACTGCTTTTGCGGTCTTTGGGTGTATAGTTTGGCTGAAAAGTCTTCAGCATGCTGACAAAGAACTTGTTCTCCACAACAGTAAAAGCCTGATTGTCTGCAGCAATCCAGTCCAAAATCGACCGCCACGCTACGCTGGATTGCACACAAAGTTTTACTCCTTCTCCTGCGAGCCAAAATTCAATGTCTGTTGTCCCTTGGGGACGATGTCCAACAGTCCAAGCGACCTGGCAATACTTCCATGGTGGTTTTTCAGATGCCGGAGGAAGCTTTTTGTTGATCCTGTCTTATCGACCTTCTGGCTCCGCTTGCATTTCACAACCAAACATGTTCTCAGACCATTATCAACCCTATAGTAATCCTTCGCTATGCCGCCTCGACTACCTCTGTCCGACATGCTATCAACATCTGCGTCTGATGAAAGCATTGATGGTTGAACTGATCCATCTGCTGGCTCCTGTCGCACTGAAGAGTCAGCAAACTAACGTCAGCAGGAAGCTCTGGTGCACACTGAGAAGCCAGGCCCAACTCGCTGGAGTCATTGGAAGAAGATGTGGAGCTCGGTTCTCGAGCGCTGTTGTTGCCACCGTGTCCTGATACACGTCTGCGTTTGTCCTGCATGCTGTTCCCCTCGCTGGACGCCTCTGAAATTTGGGGGGCTGGCAGACTTCGCTTCTGTGTGTCAAGCGGATGACTGTCCACCAGTCTTTGGCTTGCGTCAGACGCTGCCTTACGCTTTGGTTTAACAAAGGCGGCGCCCATTTTTGCTGTGGTGTGGCTGGAACGACTCTAACTGTCCAGGTGCACAGAAAGCACAGCTCTCGAGGTCTGTCGTGGTAGAAATTGTTTGTTACAGAACTTCCGTTTTGACTTCTTGGAAAGTGTCTGGGTGGACAGAATCGTATTGCTAGTAACATTGATAGAGAGGTTAGTGGTACTTGATAGAGATCACTGAAGTACCGTCAATGAGTTGAGAAAGTGTCTGGGTGGACAGAAAATACATGCCTCGATGTCTGTTGTGATGCAAATTGTTTGATACATACAAAACTTATATTGCGTCTTCTTGGAAAGTGTCCGCGCGGACAGAAAGAACAATAGCTTCGTTTTAGCTTCCCTATCACATCCGGTTTTACTCGGGTCTGATTTTTGACCTGAGAAGGGTTTTCCTACTGGACCCGACACCTGGCCCGGATCCGACCCGAAAATTTTCCATGAAAACCCGGCACTCGGGTCGGGTACATTTGGTCAATGGACCCGGACCCATCCCGGAAGACCCTAAAACCCGCCGATCCTTACCCCACACCAACATCTCCCAACAGTATGTCTTCGTTTGTTCCTGCCATATCGGCTTGGCCTGTTTCCAAACCCCCGACCTTATTGTAGGAACTGTCATGATGCCCCTGAAGTGTCGCGTGCCCCTGTCTCTGTGTGTCTACATTTGCGTGCTAGTTTGTCTGCTAGTTTTGATTTCGCCCGCCCGACGATCCCTGCCTACCTCTTGACATTGCAATTGATATGCTTTCACCACGGCCTTTTTATCCTTCGCCTGCCTTTTCCCAGTGGGTTTTTGTTCTTCGTGCACTTAACCGCATTTGGTCAAACTGTCTTGGTTATGACGTAGTTTTGTCTCCAGCTCCTGATTCTATATTGTCTGCTTTTGTTGATTTGGATATGCCTTAGCATTCTGAAACATTTTACTTTTCCTAAGGCTCGCACATCTCCCCATGTGCTGCCAATTTACGTGTATTTTTACACTTGTATTTGGATTTTGCACCAGCGGGTGATATGTATTGGTTGTCAATAAATACATATTATGAAGTTCAAAAAAAAAATTCCCTCTCTCTCTCTCTCTCTAAAATCAATAGGCTCTGCCTGCGCAGACGCCTGACGCGCCGCATGCCGCGCCGCCCACCGCACCCCCTCCAAAATTTTCATCGTTTCTGGCCGTGCTCGCTCCCGTGCTCCCTCTGTGTCCCAACCTTGAGCCCCTCAGGAAATTATTCCTGACTCTCAGCCTGGCAACTTTGATGGAGAAAACTTTCAGTGGGCCGATGAAGTGAATTCTCCTCGTGAATCACGTGACCGCCAATCACGTGACCAAGTGTCATCCGCTGCAGAACCAGCTCGAATTAGAGGAAGATCCCCTGCAAGTGTTGTTGATGCTCAGATGGATGATGCTGCTGAAATGTCAATTACTGTTTCTGATGCTGATCCCAAAGGGAAACGTCGAGCTTCAAAGTCATATCTGACTCGCCGACCTGCTTCTCATGCCAGGGTTGAGACCAATGCCTCTGCAGCTGATCATGCTACCTCTCCCTTGCCCACTCCTCGTGCCGATTCTTGGATGCTCTGCATGTGCTGGCCCCTGCTCAAACTTCTGGATCTCATCCATTAGTGATGTCTACTTTCACGCGTGCAATGCAATTTCTCCCAGTGTTGGACCCAGAAACCGAGGCTGCCTTCTTTGCTGCATTGAATATTGCTGCTGTTCTGTTGGTTGAAACTATCAGCTGCCCTCCTGCTGCTGTCTCTGCTGTGCCTTCCTATGCTCAAGTTGCGAGTGCTAGCCGACCGCCCCGTGCCCCTGTTACTCGCAATCCTGGGCCATTCAGCACTGCAAAATTTGCCTCTCGTGCATCAAAATGCTATTGTTCGTATTGAAGCTGCCGATGCTGATGCTCAACCAGCCCTTTATCGCTCAGTGGTTGCTGGAGTGGACCCCCTGTCTCGCAGATCACTACGGCCACCCAGATTGGTGATTGATTACCTGGCTGAGTCACCAATTTTGATCAATCCTCCTCAGCCTGTTCGTGATCGTGCTGCTGGTTTTGCTACTGTGAGGTTTAAGGAAATTAGTCGTCAGCCACTTAATCAGCTCCACACTCTGATTATACGAATTTCTGGAAACCCTCAATTTTTGTGTGACATTCGCCATATTAGTTTTATTGGGCGTAATATTGCTGAGTTTATTTGTACTTCTGACTGTGCTGACAAGCTCCGCAAAGACATTTTTCCAGGTGATGAGGTGCCTGTTGATCTTTTTGACCCTGGGCAGCTTCGTTCTGGGTCTGTTCAATCACTTGAGCAACAAATTGGATGTGTTTATAAGAAAATTGCTCAGCCTGTTTGATGTTTTGAGCTTGCTGTTTTAAGCCACTGCACAAAAACTCCTGTTTGAGCAACTTTGTGTTTGTTATTAATCCGGAAACTAATTATACGTGTGACCACCTATCTGTAGTATGTGACATCTAAATACATCTTTAATCTGAACAATTTTATCAGATCTTTTGAGCATCCAGTTCATCAATCAAGGCAACTTCTCTGACGGTGCGGGCGATTTTCATGGGGCTGTGTGGTGTGAAGCCATGAGATTGATAAGACATAGTATCATGATTCAGAGTTGTCCATGGTGACATTTTTTTAATATACAGAAGTTAAATCCAACACACGTTTTTGTGTGGGGTAAAGACACATGATAAATCAAACACGTTCTTGTGCATCCCAAATAAGGAGGATGTGGCAAGGTAAGACATGTTCTGTTAAATTTCTCATCAACACAAACAAAAGAGGTAACATATTTTGTGCGCAAAAGCCGCCATAAATTCTTTGCAAACTCGTTTTCATTTTTCTTGTTACCTTTCTTTAATATTCGAAAATCAGTTCCAACCAACAACTGTATTTTTGTTCCGTTTGTGTTTCTGACGTGTCCTTCCTTTCCCGTTGCCTGCTTGTTTGCGTTTCAGATCGCCTTCCCCGGCAGAACCAAAGTCCCAAATCTGCAATGCACGCCCTGAAATCTTCGTATCGCGTGCTCGCTCTACGGAGACCTAATTCTACCCCGCTCCTATCCCGCTCTCTCCCGCGATCATTCAACCACTTCGCTCCACAGTCCGCACTCACCTTCAGAAGCTTCCCGCAATCACATCAACCCGCTTCACGTCCTCGACGATGGATGGCAACGACGTCAGATACACCGCCACCGAAGAAGAGGTCCGATGGCGAGGAGAAGGCAAAGGTTCCCGGGTTTGGGAACTTTTTTGATTCCGGAAAGACTGAAGGGAAGAAGGAGTTGGAGGATGGAGACGAAGTGAAGGCGGCGAGTGAGAAGAAAGACGCGAAAACGTCTACGAAAGAAGATAAGGAGTTGCGGAATAGCGAGAAGAATGACGATCGAAAGCGGCAAGTCGACGACGATGAGGAGGACGATGAGCCAAGAGGTAAAAACATTCATTGATGATGCATTGGTATTTGATTAATGTAATGGTTCAATTCTTGCAGCTCGAAAGAGCAATAAGGAGAAGGGGAAGGACGCCGGACCCAACATGGAGTTGTTCAGCGTTCAGCTCAACATGAATAACCTCCTTCTCTACGGGCTACCTCTCGCGTACATTCTCTATCAGCTATACGCAAACTCCCAGGGCAACCAGCAACAAATCACTTACGCGGAATTCCGGAACCATCTCCTGGACAAAGGACTCGTTTCCCACCTAGTCGTGGTCAACAAATCCCTTGTGCGCGTGTATCTCCGCTCCGATGCACCTATAATCCGCACAGATCCCACCTCTGGCTCTCCCCAGAGCTCCCCAGGCTCACGCATGGCCCCAACAAGTCGATACTACTTCTCCATTGGCAACGTTGAATCCTTTGAGCGCAGCATGGAGCTCGCCCAGCGAGAACTTGGTATCCCCTCGAAAGATCGCATCCCTGTCTCTTATGTCAGTGAGGTTTCTGCACTCAACGTAGCGCTCAATCTTGCGCCAACACTGCTTCTTGTTGGTGTGCTGTGGTGGGTCACTAGGCGATCGATGGGTGGCGGTGGATCTGGAGGAGGCGGTGCGAATCTGTTCGGCATTGGAAAGTCAAGGGCAAAACTTTTCAACCAGGAGACCGATGTTAAGGTGAAATTCCGCGATGTGGCGGGGATGGACGAAGCAAAGGAGGAGATCATGGAGTTTGTGAAGTTTCTCAAGGACCCCTCTGTGTATGAGCAGCTCGGCGCGAAGATCCCGAAGGGTGCCATCTTGTCAGGTCCGCCGGGCACAGGTAAGACTTTGATCGCAAAGGCGACTGCGGGTGAAGCCGGTGTTCCCTTCCTAAGCGTATCCGGATCCGAGTTTGTCGAGATGTTTGTTGGCGTGGGCTCCTCCCGCGTTCGCGACCTCTTCGCAAACGCAAAGAAACTCGCCCCCTGCATCATCTTCATCGACGAAATCGACGCCATCGGAAAAGCCCGTGGTCGTGGCGGGTACGCCGGCGGCAACGACGAGCGCGAGAGCACGCTCAACCAGCTTCTCGTCGAAATGGATGGCTTCGGCTCCTCCGAGCACGTTGTCGTCCTCGCCGGCACCAACCGCCCGGACGTTCTCGACCCTGCCCTCCTGCGTCCCGGACGCTTCGACCGCCACATTGCAATCGACGCCCCCGACATAAAAGGACGCGTCGACATCTTCCTTGTGCACCTGAAACCCCTCCGCACCGCCAAAGGCACCAACCTCCAAAGCCTCTCCAAGCGCCTCGCGGCGCTCACACCCGGATTCTCAGGCGCGGACATTGCAAACGTCTGCAACGAAAGCGCGCTCATCGCAGCTCGGAACGGCTCCAAAGACGTCACCGAGAAGCATTTCGAACTCGCCGTCGAACGCGTGATCGCGGGTCTCGAGAAGAAGTCGCGCGTACTTTCGCCCGAGGAGAAAAAGATTGTCGCGCACCACGAGGCGGGACACGCTGTCGCGGGATGGTTCCTCGAACATGCGCACCCGTTGCTCAAGGTCTCGATCATTCCGCGCGGTGTTGGCGCGCTCGGATACGCGCAGTACCTCCCCGAGGAGCGGTATCTGCACTCGACCGAGGCGATCTTGGACCAGATGTGCATGGCCCTAGGTGGTCGTGTATCCGAAGAGATCTTTTTCGGGTCGATCACGACCGGTGCACAGGATGATCTACAGAGGGTGACAAAGATGGCGTATGGGCAGGTGATGACGTACGGTATGTCGGGGGCATTGGGTCAATTGAGCTATGGGCGTGCGGAGGAACGCGAGGGACAAATGTCAAAGCCGTATTCGGAGGAGACGGCGAAATTGATCGACGAGGAGGTCAGGAGAATCATTTCTGATGCGTATAAGAGGACGACGGCCCTGTTGAAGGAGAAGAAGGATCTAGTTGGTAAGGTTGCAACCGTGCTGTTGGAGAAGGAAGTACTTGGTCGCGACGATATGATTGCGATTCTCGGACCAAGGTGAGCTTGCCCAATTCATTTTTTAAACAGCCGGTTATAATGGGTTTTTTTTAGACCATTTGAGGAGCACGCCAAGTTCCGAGAGTACTTTGGGGATGGGGAGATCCCAGGACAGTTTGGTAGCACCGGAAGGGACAATTAAATACAACGAAACGCAACGACCTTCTCTAGTGTGCGTTTCTAATCTCAAAGAAAAGGAATGCGTCATTTCGATATTCGATGTGTTCCGAAAGTCCACTCTAGCATGGAGCATTGTCCATGTAAAATATGTAAAATAGCACTGCTATATTTTAAAAGACCTTGCTGATCCATCTCATCGTCATCCTATTCCAAATGTCCAACGCTGACTGGGACGAAACCGACGAATACCTCGGATCAAAGGTCCTCTTCCCAAATCAGCACCTGCATGAATCGCTCGCGGAGCAAGTCTGCCTTTCTCGCTCAAATCACTGTGTCCACATTGCAAGTCACTGTTGGAGATCCTGGTGAAGGGTTCGTGGGCCCGGAGAGTGTTGGAAGTCGGCACGTTGGGCGGATATTCGACCCTTGTTCTTGGCGAAATGCGTGCAGGGACGTGAGGGCGCCGAAGTGGTCACGATCGAGCTTGAGAAGGTTCGAAAACATACACGTACTTTTACTTTCCCCGCAACGAGAAATCTTATTAGCTGGCCGAATAGAAACATGCGGATGTTGCAAGTACGAACCTTGAACGAGCGGAGTACATCTGCTCCGGGCTCGTGGAGATCAAAGTTGGCCGGAGTACATGTGTCATGCAGAAACTGACTGACGCCAACGTGGAACCCATCGGCTATATTTTTTTCGATGCCGACAATGAATATATGCTCCAGCATTCCCTTCTGAATCTTGTCTCTTATTTTACTCAGCGTACGAGGAATACTTTGAAGTGTCGCGATTTCGCGACCGTCGACGATGATCGTTGCGGACAGTTGTGAGAGACGGAAACGTGCGGAATCCGTCAGAGGATTCGAGGGTGAGGGCCAGAAGTTCTTTGAAAAGGTTTCGGCTGCAAAGGATCGCGGGAAGGTGACCGCAACTGTGATCCAAACTGTGGGAAGCAAACGCTGGGATGGATTTTTCTCTGATCCACATAAATTGACGGTGGTTTGCATTGACTCTGTTGTTACCCATCAGCAATTTTTTGTCCGAGTGCTCGCAAAAACAACTAAGAACGAAAAAAGAGAACAAAACAGCCAAATGCCACGATGTGAAGACTTAATCTGCTGAAAGTACAACCAGGTCTGGCTCGAAAGAAAAAATGATAGCAAAAGAATAGCATATAATGGGAAAAAATCGTTTGATGTTCTGATCTTTGACAAGCGTTTCGTAACATCTTGTAAACTCCCCATCATACTCGATGACGACAAAAAGCATATCTGGTTTATCTCTGTTATCAAGATCTCCGAATGTTGCGCACTCGGAGTACAGATAGACATTCAACGTATCGAAGCCCCCGAACAGCCGTAACCTTCTTTATTGCAATACGCTGAAGTAACGAGACATCATGTCCGTCGGACATCACTATCATTTTGCTGCAACGTGAACGATTACGTGGGACGATAATTCATGGTAACTTGCTGAATGTGAGAAAAGAACTAGGTACACCAATGGCAAGAAACCACATTGAATGTGGATTCACTAAAATCTGCTGAAACGCTTAGTTGAGATCAGCACCACTTCCAAGAGAAATTGGTTTTGAAAAAGAAAGGAAAGAATCTGCAAAACTGAAGGAAAAGAATGTAAGGTTTTGTAATTTTTTCAAAGACGACAATCACCGCAAATCATGGGCCTCTGTCTCAGTAAAGAACAAAACTTCTGAAGTGAAAAGTGAAGGGGAATCCTCATAAGAGTCCCATTGCAGTTATTTGTTGTACTCATCCGTGTTGATTTTGATCTACCTGCTGAATATCATTGAGGAATTTGTAGTGATGGCAGATTGGTCTCTGACAATGTGAGCTCTAGGCTGAATGGGATGTGGTTGCATCAGCAGGTATGGTGCCATGGAGTTGAGAGAGCCTCATTGAATTGTCAAATAATGTGAAGTGTCAACTGCACTCATGATAGAGCTCAATCGAGGTTGATTTGGAGGTCATTCAGGAGCAGGTCCTCAAACCGAGGTGGTGTTGGAAAAGGATTCATCAAGTAGACAAAGATTCTACCGATCAGCATTGATCCTGTGAAAAGAAAAGTTATAACCCACTCAAAATAGCTCAGAAAAGCCAAAATGTTAAATTCTGTGTATCCTTGGAGGGCTTACCCATTGTTTTGTGCAATAGGCTTTTTCTCTTGGGCTTGAGAGATTTTTATGCTATTGCTCGATTTATGTTTTGGGCAGTCATGCTGTTATTTTCTTTATTGCCATTGTTGAATGTTCTTCTGTGGGAATTAAGGTTCGGCGGGTCCGGGTCGGGTCCGGGTTTCAGTGGTGACCCGCACCAAACCCTTTGGGTCGGGTCGTGTTTGTCTGGGGACCCACCGGGTCACTGACGGGTACAAAGGGAATACCCGGACCCGAAGTGGTTGAAACCCGTACCCGACCCTGACCCGCCGGGTTTTTGCTGCTCAGGAGAGGATTGATTGAATTTTGAGTTAGACCACGGATATTTACATGAACACTTTGTGTCTGTGTGGACAGTGTGTATTTTAGAAACACTATCGTAAAAAGAAACAAAACTCCACTGAGCAATCACAAGTTGATAGGTGGAACAGCCCAAATCAGCTTCTGTATCTGGTTCATATCGTCAGAGTCCCATCCACCACTGGTTACGTCCTTCGCCAACCCAGTCCTGATGAACCGATCAATGTTGAAAGCATGAAATCCTTGGTTAAACCTGTCTTCCAACGTTTCCAATCCACCTCAGGGAGTGTTATGGACGAAAGATGCCCGATGTATGCCGTCCAGAACCTTAGCCACTCAGAAGGATATGCATCCACTAATGCCCTGAACATGCGATAGATAGTGGCAGACGTACTTAGCAAATTATTGTGCCGTATCCAGTTTCCGAGCAAAATGTGCACCCTAAGAAGAGTAAGGCTGCTCCGAGAACTGCTACTTGAAGTTAATATTCGGCTTGAGCGGTCGTCTGATTCAACAAATATGGGCCGTAAAAACTCATTTCGGGAGAGGACTTCGTAGTTTACATTGACGTACTTGATTGATGGTTGAAGAGACGGCAATTTAAGGTCATAAATAACCTCATTGATCTTATGCATCTGGAAGCAGATACCCTGGATGACCTCTTTCACCAAAAGGATAGCCGTACGACGATGCTGCTGCAGGCTAAGCAATGCAAGGGAACTCGTTGGAGAACTGGTTCGATGTACCTTCGGAATTCTACCAATCCCCTTGATAGCCGACGATATGCTTATTAGGCCGCCTGTTGATGTTGGCGCCGCAGGTGCTGCAGCTTCTGAATGACCAGCCTGTCGTTTCAGAGCAGCAAGCTCTCCCTCCAGGGCGGTCACACGTGATTTCCATTGTGAAATCTCCTGGGAAGTTGCCTGCTTCTCCCTTTCCATTGCAGCGGTGATCTCCCTGAATCTTGCTAGCTCTTTGTGCTCGCCGTGCTGAATCAATGCACCCGCCCTGCCCAATTCATCAATGAGAGCCTTCTCTCGCACTTCTGCTGCGATGCGGGTCCTTCTCTCGTTCATTGCAGTCTCTTCAAGATCTTTTGTCATGTTCAACAGTCGTTCTGACTGTTTGAGGACCTGTTTTGTCCTTTCACGGTCCTCATCTGCTCGTTTGATGGTCGCTTGGAACTCGTCAACCTTTGCAGTGATGGGCATTCCTCTGTAAATGCCGTACTTGTGTCCCTGCCGCCTGTAAAAGTCCAGAAATGTTGTTTCCTTCTGAAAGGAAGAGCTTTTCAAGCACTCCATACGATAGGTGTTTGCTGCTGTTATGAACTCCGTTCGTCCACTGCATTCATCGTGAATTTCGTTCAGGGCTTGACGAACTAGCTTGCTGTCAGAGTTAAGTCGGTCGATCAACCCTTGAAGAACAAATCTTGGGCCGCATTCATCACGATTTGTTTGACAGTTGCTGATGAAGTCCTCCGAGTCGTAGCTGTGGCCGCTCGCTTTGAATTTTCGATACCAAAGTCGTATGACTGAAGCAGGACAGAGTCCGTCGATGAGCAAATAGTCAGCATCCCCTTTAGTACCACGTTGCGCCGGGTTCTTTGAAGGAGCTGTCGATTTGACATCTGTCGATTTGACATCAAGGCCAACTTCTGCTTCTTCCACTTCAGAACCCGATGCAATTCTGTCCAGGCGGTCGCTTTCTCAACTCCTGGACGGTACTTCAACAGATGAACAGTCTAAACAACAATTTATATTTAAAAGAGTGGGTTATCATCAGTTGCTTCCAACTCTAATACCACATCAAAATCCTCGCCAAAATTATGCACCTTTACAAAATCCTCACTAACATCACTTTTTGAATCTAGGGAATCATTTTTGAACGGTTCTTCAGCACTCAATTGATGCAACCAGTCATGACGGCACATCAACGCATTTATTGTTCTTGGAGCAAGGCGGTTGCGAGTTGCAGGTACCAAATCAACCCCGGCTGAAAACTTTTGTTCGACTGGAGCGCTTGTTGCTGGTATTCCTAAATAGTCCATTGCCATCTGGCTTAGGGCTGGAAAGTTCACACTTCCAACGGTCTTCCACCAGTCCATAATATTGATTGGCTTCCCATCAGAATCAATACCGCGGAGTACCTGATCGCCAAGATAGCGATCCAGCTCATCTTTTTCCTCAGGAATCTCTTCTTGCCAGATGAAAACGGATCTAATGGCTCTCAAGCGTTCAGCGTCCGTTTTTTTCTGTCTATCACCGGAAGCTCCGCTCGAATCGTGTCGACGTTCTGGCGTGTTTCCAAAAACATCGGCACCACTGTTCTTGATTTTCCGTGACTTATACGATTCCTCCCAGACTTTCCGCACTAGGGTGACCTGATCCCTTCCTACATCTTTCTCCCAAGCCTTTGAAAATCGATAATATTGATCCTTAAAACGAGGATCGAGTACCGTAGCAACTGCTAAACACGGGCTCTTAGCGATTGAGTAGTATATTCTCAGCTTATCTAGTGCATTTCGAAATGCTTTGGTGAAAGTTTCATCTAATTCTGCATCCTCTAGGTCCTCCAGTTGATCGATAAGATCGTTGTAAAATGGAATAACAAGCGGAAGTGTTGGATATCTAGACCCCTCGATTGCCTTTGATATAACCTCGAAAACACTCAAACCATCCCGGATCTTCTGTAGGACCTCCCATTGCTTTGGATTTATTGACCAATCTTTCAAAGAAGCTTCAATCCAGCATATTTTGTCCATTGCCTCTCGTAGCTGTAAGGCTCGTTTGACCATATAGAACGTGCTATTCCAGCGAGTTGTCACATCGATAATTGGTAATAGAGGAACCAGTTTCACAAATCAGCACGAATCAATAAATGAGCTTCGTCGTTTTGGGGAAGACCGGATTCCTCTGACTAGCCGTCGAAGAAGGTTTATGACATTAACGCCGGAGTTATCGTCATTTGCGACTGTGTCCCCTGCGGGCGCGAATGTATCGATAAAATCCTTTGCTGCAAGATTGATAATGTGTGCCATACACCGCATGTTTTGAGTTTCTGCAGACCACGCAATATCCCTATCTTCCAAGAGCGTCTACAGCTTAGCACTCATGGTAAAGTTGTTTGAACCGTTGTCAGTTGTAATGCACAATAAGCGTTCACCCGATAGCATGCCAAATTTAACCAGACACTTGACAAGCTGACTAGCCATGGCGACGCCTTCATGCTTTCCAACCATCAGAATCATCTGCAGCAGCAAGTCCTGCGGCTCCCATTCTTTCGTAATGAAGTGGGCAGTAATTCCAAGAAAAGAAATCTGGTTCTTCGGTGTCCAACAGTCAGCTGTTATTGATACTTTTGAAGGCGAACCAACAATCAGACGTTTAACGAGCTCCTTCTGCTTATTGTAAAGATCCATCTCCTTTTGCTTCACTGCTCCTTTTGCTTCACTGCTTTTGCGGTCTTTGGTGTATAGTTTGGCTGAAAAGTCTTCAGCATGCTGACAAAGAACTCGTTCTCCACAACAGTAAAAGCCTGATTGTCTGCAGCAATCCAGTCCAAAATTGACCGCCACGCTACATCTGGATTGAACACAAAGTTTTGCTCCTTCTCCTGCGAGCCAAAATTCAATGTCTGTTGTCCCTTGGGGACGATGTCCAACAGTCCAAGCAGCCTGGCAATACTTCCATGGTGGTTTTTCAGATGCCGGAGGAAGTTTTTTGTTGATCCCATCTTATCGACCTTCTGGCTCCACTTGCATTTCGCAACCAAACATGTTCTCAGACCATTATCAACCTTATAGTAATCCTTCGCTATGCCGCCTCGACTACCTCTACAGTCCGACATGCTATCAACATCTGCGTCTGATGAAAGCATTGATGGTTGAACTGATCCAGCTGCAGGCTCCTGTCGCACTGAAGAGTCAGCAAAACTAACGTCGGCAGGAAGCTCTGGTGCATGCTGAGAAGCCAGGCCCAACTCGCTGGAGTCATTGGAAGAAGATGTGGAGCTCGGCTCTCGAGCGCTGTTGTTGCCACCGTGTCCTGATACACGTCTGCGTTTGTCCTGCATGCTGTTCCCCTCGCTGGACGCCTCTGAAATTTGGGGGGCTGGCAGACTTCGCTTCCATGTGTCAAGCGGATGACTGTCCACCAGTCTTTGGCTTGCGTCGGACGCTGCCTTACGCTTTGGTTTAACAAAGGCGGCGTCCATTTTTGCTGTGGTGTGGCTGGAACGTTACCGACTCTAAGTGTCCAGGTGCACAGAAAGCACAGCTCTTGAGGTCTGTCGTGGTAGAAATTGTTTGTTACAGAACTTCCGTTGTGACTTCTTGGAAAGTGTCCGGGTGGACAGAATCGTATTGCTAGTAACATTGATAGAGGTTAGTTGTACTGGGTAGAGATAACTGAAGTACGTCAATGAGTTGAGAAAGTGTCCGGGTGGACAGAATCCTATTGCTAGTAACATTGATAGAGAGGTTAGTTGTATTGGGTAGAGATAACTGAAGTACGTCAATGAGTTGAAAAGTGTCCTGGTGGACAGAATCTTATTGCTAGTAAAATTGATAGAGATGTTAGTTCGTACTTGATCACTCAAGTACCGTCAATGAGTTAAGAATGTGTCCGGGTGGACAGAATCTTATTGCTAGTAACATTGATAGAGATGTTAGTTGTACTTGATAGAGATCACTCAAGTACCGTCAATGAGTTAAGAAAGTGTCCGGGTGGACAGAATCTTATTGCTAGTAACATTGATAGAGAGGTTAGTTGTATTGGGTAGAGATAACTGAAGTACGTCAATGAGTTGAGAAAGTGTCCGGGGTGGACAGAAAATACATGCCTCGATGTCTGTTGTGATGCAAAATTGTTTGATACATACAAAACTTATATTGCGTCTTCTTGGAAAGTGTCCGCTTGGACAGAAAGAACAATAGCTTCGTTTTAGCTTCTCTATCACATCGGGTTTTACTCGGGTCTGACTTTTGACCCGAGAAGGGTTTTCCTACTGGACCCGAGAAGGGTTTTCCTACTGGACCCGAGAAGGGTTTTCCTACTGGACCCGATACCAGACCCGGACCCGACCCGAAAATTTTCCATGAAAACCAGGCACTCGGGTCGGGTACATTTGGTCAATGGACCCGGACCCGACCCGAAAGACCCTAAAACCCGCCGATCCTTAGTGGGAATATTCTGTATTGCGGTGTGAGAGTGGCTGGTTCGTTGAGACAGTGGAACAAACCAAACACTCACACACCACAGGTATAAATAAAGGAGACAGTGGAACAAACCAAACACTCACACACCACAGTCTTCCTGGTTAGCAATCCCAGCCTTGATTTGTATTAGCCATAGAGTGCTTGTGTGCAACAAGGGAATTTGCTTTATCATCACCCCATAATCTTGCAGAGCGCTTGGAGGAACGTCGCGATGCGTGGAGGAATGCGTTTTTGTTGATGTATTCATTGGAGGACGTTGCTGGATTTTTGGCCAGTGAGGGATCTGGCCAAATTGCTGCCCCGAATGCACTTGTGGATTTGCTAAACCGTGCACGTGAAGAGGGACGTGCTGAATCGGCTGTATCGCTTGAGCAGCTTGAAATTGAGAACGATGCACTTGCGATGCAGTGCGCGGCGCTTGTGGATAACTTGGTTCTGGCGACAGATCAGCTTGATCCCAGTGATGTTGCGGATGTCGAGCACGATGGAGAGAAGCGTTGGACTGATTCCCAGACCCAGACTGATTTTTTGGATACCGATTTATCGAATCATGATGGAATTGGCAAAACTTGGCAGATCTGCAGCAGGAACTGGCGAGTGCTTGTCGAGAGCTTCGCATTGCACAGGAGAATGCAGCGGAAGCACGGCGCAAGGCAGCCAGTGCTGCAGCGGGGCTAGAGACGGCTCGATCGGCGGAAGCAAAGCGAGTTTCAGCTCTGGATGACTTGGAGAAGCAGTTGAAGTCATCCCAAGAGCTTGAAAGCCAACTCCGCATCGGGGCCGAACTGGTAGAGGCGGAATTGGCCTCAGTGAAGGCTGCTGGAGCCAGTCTTGGCACTCGTTTGGATTGCGCCAACATACCTGACGGCGAAATGGCGCAGCAGAGCGGGTGTGGGAGCGAGGTCTCTTCACAAAACAAAAATGGACCTCCAACGTTGGCAGATCGATTTTGTGGTCTGTGGCAAGCAGAATGCAAGGCCAACCACGAATTGCGAGAAGCTTTGGATTTATCAATTGCTGATGTGACAGATTGAAGAGGGATCGTGATCAGATTCGAGCATTACTTGCAGTGTCATTATCATCTGACAATCAGCACTCTGATGTGCAAGAGCTTGGACCAAAGGACTCGGCATCACAACAAGCTTCCCCAGTTTTACCATCTGCCCAATTTGTTTTGAAAGATGCAGCCGTACCAACAGTGAAAACACTCGGAACTAGTGATTATCATGGACCTACAGCGGATGTTTTCCAGAGCTTTCCAGTTGGCCAATCTTCCCCTCCACAGGGAAACATTGGACTGGAAATTGTTTCAGCACTCCAACAAACTAGGCTTCTCACCAAACGATCAGAGAAGTTAGACCAGAATGCTCTAAACAGTATACCTCTGTTTGCTGGGACTTCTTCTTCAGGCCAGGCTGATGATGCCAGCTCAAATGAGTTAGGGAAGTTTTTCAAAGCAGTGACCAAAGTTGCAATTAGTCAAGCTTGGACAGAACCAATGCAAGCTCAAGCTATGGTGCTACGGTTCAAAGATAATTCTGCAGTGTCACGCTGGTGGGACGATCGTGATGAACAGTGGAGGCGTGAGCGTGTTCAGGATTTGGAAAATTTGAAGGAAGCTTTGATTGGTCGCTTCCGCTCCCCAGATTTCTTGATCCACGCCAGGCAAACGTTGGAATTTTTGCCCATTGAATCATTCCCATCATTGGATCAGCTGTTAAATGAAATGTCACATCTTAACCAACTTGCCAAAAGCTTGCCAACAGGAAGCATCTCATCTCAGAGAACACCTTGATTCAACGTATTGTGGATCATTCAGCTTTTCCATCAACAGTTCAGGAATCATGGGACCAAGAAAGGTCCAAATTGGCTATACCATATCCAAGTCGCACTGTTGTAACAAACTTAGATATATTTGGAGTTTGGTGTGCTAAGAAGTTTTCTTACCTGAAGTCAAACCCTTTCGCTGATGCACATGCTAAGTGGATAAAAACAGCAACGGATCCCAATGTCAAATGACTCAGTTGGGAATCAGCGACCATCATCATCTCAACAAAAGCCTTAAAAAGAACCGTCCGAAAAGTCAAAACACCCCTTTCTGCCAGCAGAAGAGTTCAAAGTGAAGGTTGAAGATCCTGCCTGGCGAAAAGCAAATCCCAGTCCTTTCCCATGTCGAAACACTGCTTGCAAATGAGCTAAGCATTATAGACTGGACTGCCCCAATTATCGGAATCGGAGAGACAATAGTAGTGGTGCTCCAGCTACCACTTCCTCATCTTAAACGATTTTCAGCAGTAGTGTAGCGAGCGGAGATTCTTTGACTGAGGAGGAGTTTTACTGAGGGCCTCCCTTGAGGGCACTAGGGTCACCTTAGTCGAGTTAGAAGATTCTCTTTCAAAGCCCATATTCACTACAACACACAGCAGGCTGTTGGCGGATGCCCCTCCCCCTGCTAGAAAGAATCAGCATCCGAGCGCTCAGTTAAATCCACGGTATTACCGAGCATTATGTACACATTTCAACGTCTCCCAACAGTAGATGTTTTGGGGATGGAGCTTCAAGATTGGCAAAGCAGTTTTGGAGCAAAGATCCAATAGATCTATCAGTTGAAGGTTGTTTAGTGCCCGATCCTATCAGTTTGGGTGTTCCCTGGCCAACTGAAGAGATTTTTTACGCAAACCCACCTCCACATCTGCTTGAGAGCTTCTTGAAAAAGGTCAGAAATCAGCGCTTAAGCTCTGCTTTATTAGTATGCCCTTATCGGACAAGGGATCGATCATTTGCTATCATCAAAGCTTTGCTTCAAGCACAAACTGATCAATTGCCTTTAGAGCGAGACCTATTTTTACCACGATCGGCTCAAGTACCATTCAGAAATCGGAGGAAAGACTTTTATCAGCAGAACAAACCATTGCCTGATGAATAGGGTCCACCTAATTGGGGGCCGAAGGAGCTTTCTTGATTTCAGGAGACATTAAGAAATTGACATCCTTCCGGAATATCTCAAATCAAGTGATTACATTTGAAAATTTGGAATCACGCCTGCTGAATCTTTTAGTCACCCCACGTATTCAGCAGTTTTTGGCAGCAACACCAATCTACAACGTTGATCATACTCCCCAAAATGGTTTGCACAAAAAGCTTTCTGCGCTTATGGAGGCAATCACCACACCTTGGAAAGATGTGATGGATGAGGTTGTTGGGGAATGTAACACTGAAGTGACATCTGCGGTGGAAACAGATAGAGATCACCCAGTCAACTCCTCACCTCCTAAGCCAGAAGTGCCATTTTGGTGCATGGGAACTATTGATCACAAAGAGCATCCAATTATTGTTGATACTGGATCATCCATTTCCGTTGTGTCGTACAATTTATATCATGAGTCGGGACTGTCTGCTCCACAACGTGAGTGTCACGAGCCACTAGAGGGCATAGGAGGTGCCAATACTGCCACTGAATAGTGTCAGATATTGTGCTCTATGCGTATGGTGGTCGTGAATTGCGGATTGCTGTCAGGTTTGTGCTGGTGCAGCACTCTAGACCCCTTCTCTTACTTGGTATGGATGTAATCCGTCCAATGTGTTTTGCCTGGTCGCCGAGTCTGAAAATCGCGATAATCGGGGCTGTTTGCACATGTTTTGGTTCAATGACATTCAGTTTCCAGAGTTCCATCTCATTCTATTCCGTTGTGTGCGCACGGACGTCTGTGCGCTCACAAATTGACAGAGGTCAGCGCGTTTTTGATTGCACGTACATGACAGTAAGTGCTCGGCTCCTTAGAAAGGTTGGGAATGTGGCTAAATACGTCTTGCCAGATTGATACAGTGGTCTGTCACGTCTGCGACGGCTTGTTTACCGGCAAATATGCACGATACACCCTGACCAGACATCAAAAGATGCACGGTATTAACAAACCGCAGCTAACCGATGAAGAGAAGCGGCAGAAAAAGCAGGTCCGCGATCAGCGGTATCACAAAATTTTGGGCAGAGAGCAACGTCGCGCCAAAAGTGCAGCTACCTCAAAAACACCAACGGACATTCAACAACAACTCCACCAGTCCCAGCTTGCTATGCAACAAACGCTACTCAAACTCGAAAACGCCAAAATGATTGCCAACCAGGCGGTTCATTACCTCAATGAGGTCACACCACGGGATATTCTCCCCACCAGAATTCCCAGAAGTGCGATGTGCATGCGACGGGTGCGACCAATTCAGCAAACTCGCCCATCTATACTGTCCGGCGCATTGGAAGACTCTCAGCAATTTGACCATTGTACCAGCCGGTCTGATGGGATTTGGGGTGTTTGCAATTGATTCGAATACTACTGACTCGAGGAGAGCCCTGTTTTGAAGGGGTGATCTCATCTGCGAGTACCGTGGGCAAAACCTCACTGTGCCAGAGTTCGAAAAGAAGTACGCGGTTGGAGAGAAGGCCGCATATGCTTTGCAAATTGTTTGCAAGCAAGGGACATTCATTGTGGATGCCTGCTCTTCAGTGTACGGTGTTGGTCGCTATGTCAATCAAGCTGGCGATCACACCCACAACAACGCCAAATTTGTCTTGCCAGCTGAGTTTCATCAACTAAAAGAAAAGTACGTGGAAATCAGAGCCACTCAAGGAATTGGCCGAAATGAACAAATCTTTGCGAACGGGGCATCAAGAATGTTTTGCAAGCTTTGACTGGTAAGAGCACCTCATTCACTTAGATCTGTCGCATTTTTAAACAGTGTGTCGGTTTTTTCCCTTGTGGCACGCCTTTCAGACCTACAAACACAGTTTTGGCGACAGCTGCTAACAGGGGGCAAGATGGCCTCACATACTTTACGTTTTCAATATTACATTTCTCGACTCGGAAAAGTAATTTCGCTGTTCATCTGATGTGGTTCAGTGGCAGCACATAGAATTCCCAATTCGTGGGTTGAAGTGAGCCTTCCACCAAAACAGTAGGGCTGGGGAGAGTTGTCCATGTTTCGCCTCACCAATACACATTTGTTCTGCTTCTGAAAATTCCCTCGAGCCCAGCCACACAAATGCAACTGCTTGCTGCTTCAACCACAGTGTCCCTCGAAGTTTTGTCCTCTTGGACATTTTGGGCGTTCAAGTCCTTGACGCGCAACTTCAACTTCATGAGCCAACTGACAGAACTGGGTGACTGATCTTTGGGCATTTTCTCGTCCATGGTCTCAACTTTTTGAGCCAACTGACTGTCCTCTTGACTTGGGACGCCAAAATTTCAAAGTCCTTGACCAACCGGTTGGTCATGGCTTCAATTTTTGAGCCAACTGACCAGAACTGGGTGGAATGTGGGGCGGACTGTGGACGCCAAAATTTCCCAAGTCCTTGACCAAACAGTTGGTCACGACTTCAATTTTTTGAGCCAACAGGTTTTAAGCTTGTCGGGCCGTTTCCTTACCAAAAACCTTTCATTTTGTGTTGAAAGCTGCTTTGCCTGTTAGAAGAATTTTGCCGGCTCTTCCAGCGCAACTTCAGGGTTGCCTTGGGACCAAAAACTACTTACTAAAGAAAAGTTGAAGAAAAACTGCACAAGACAGTACAGTGTAACAAATCCGGCAACCAAATGGTCTTCGAAGGAATCGAACCAGATTGCTAGCACGAGAAAGATGGAGCCAACGATTACGAAACCCATGAATTTGGTGGGCTTACCACAAGTCAATGAACACAGCCGTCACAATGTAGCCCGGGACCAGCCCAGCCCAAGCAATAATGCACTACAAATAAGTTTCAACGCCACCTTAAGAGGGCCTTCACGGGGAGAACCTACCTGGCCAATGGAACGTAACCTGACGTCCATTCTTAGAAATGCGAGTATCCAATTAACGTGTGCTCAGATTGGTGTTGCAGTAGCCAAGATCGAGGAAGAGTTCTTCCACTTTGAAAAGTAGAGTCGGAATACCACGCCATACCTTCCATTGCTGTGGCGTTGGACGGTCTTTCAAAGGTTTCATTCACTGACGTGTCTTTGTTGAGGAAGCTGCTTGCGGACTTTGCGGCTCGCTCAGAGTCGTTAAGGACATGCAACGCAAACCGCGGAGTCTCAGGAAGGGTCATGCGGAAATACACGGCCAGAAGTGTGGGTATGCAACTGAAACCAGCGAGAACACGCCAGGTGATGTCCAGTTGCTGGTAATCATGACATATTCGACAAAAAAGACACAGAAAGGTGCCGGTGTCAAATGGAAAAGGCAAAAAACCTTCAAAACATAACTTTACTTCAATTTGGTGTTTCATCCCAGCGAGCGTGCAGATTTACAAAGAGATCCCACTAGGATCCGCATACCAAACACAATGCATCCTCGGTTTCTGCTGTTGGCAAACTCACTCGTAATGACACACTAACACCCATGTTAACGAGGAATCTCCAGAATCTGAGAATGGCAAGAATGTCCAGACCGGCGGCGGGTTGGGCAGCCAAGGCAGATCCGAGAGCGCCGACAAAGAGAATGATCAGCTCAATCCCTGAATTGAGTATAACCAAAAGTTTGACAGGGATGCAGGGCAATTAGAAGAATAACAAAGCATGTACCATAAATCCTCTTGCACCTGAAAACGTCTCCCATGAGACCAAAGAGCACCTCTAGGGGGTCACTTTAAATCAGTAAAGCATTTGCTGCTGTAGTCAGTTGGTGGGTAAGACTTGAAGACGCTTTCAGGAAGCCATCGGCTAACGGATTGGCAATGCTCTTTTGCCGAAGTAAACGTAGTATAAGACACGGGGTTGGAAAGGACGGTCTCAGAATCAACGCCGCTCCATCGGAAATGTAACATACTACTAATCAAACAAAGTTGTGATACGAATCTGGTAAAAAGCTTGTATCCGGCGAAGAGGATAGTGCGCACATGGGCTCGCGAGTCATCCAGCACCTGGAAAGCATCTGGACGGTGCATGCGTGCTCTGACAGGGTTGTTGGAGCTGGTAAGTTGAACAGGACTACAAATTCGTGTTGCCGGCTGCAACTCACAGGACGTTAAGGTTGTCGGTTTTGTTTTTCTAGCCGTTGGGGTGCTATTTGGGGTTTCGTTCTGATGGTTCTCAATTCGTTGTGTGCAACGACAAACAAACCCAACCAATCACCCCACCAACACAGAATCCTGGTTCACTTGTGCCGTTCAACTGATGCCACAAACAAACCTGACCACCAACACAGAATCATGGGTGAGAAAACACTTGTACCTTTTGACTCCCCAGCTATTTACTTGCGTTTTCAGTGCAACTAGTTACTTGCATTTTCAGTCAGGAATATACCACAATAACGACGCCAACTACACTCCAGTTTGTCCAGAATCGAATGCAATTCTTCAGATTGCCAAGTTGTTAGAGGGGGCAAAGATTAAGTCTCTGTGGTATTCTGAAGAGTGTCAGAGGTGTGGAGATCGTGACTTCGAAGTGACACGCTTCCGACTTCTAATTCTCTGTTGAGTGTTGTTTCGTTCATAAAAGTTTTCCTTCTTTGTTTTTACTTTCAAAAGAAAAAGTTCAGCTGAGGATAACAACAGGATTATTGTTGATCCTCGGAATCGAACTTGCGACATGATGTTGAATGGCTTGTGGTTTAACCCACGACGCTAGCTTTGTTGTTATCCAAAATTTTCATTCCTGTTTCTAATTCGGCTTCATGTTCTTCGACGAAAACTTCAAAAGCCAGCGTTCCAGAAAATTCCAGATCACCAGCAAACTTGAAGGGGACTTACCAAAGGAGGAAGGAGAGCGCCGCTGCTGACATGGCAAGGACAAATTAAGGGAGGCTTTGTTGGGAATGGGAGAACCAATAAAAAGGTGTGAGTCTTAAGCTTCCAATATATCGAACAAGTACCTCTTATCTGATCTTACCTGCCTACGACGAAATTCTTCATTCTCGAAGAACAGCCTTTGTTACTCTGTTCTAGCTGATGAAGGCAGTCAGCAATTTGTCGTTTCAGGAAACTGGACAATGCAACGTCAAACAGTGTACCGTCATCAAGTGAGCGACACATTGCTATGGCCATTTTGGCTCTGTGGCACCAAGATGCAACATTCAGTCGGCTTCTCAAAAGCCTTCCGACCTTCGAAGCTGGGTCAATTCAAGAACTATAATTTCTCCAAAACGTATCCAGTGAGCTTTCATTGACCACTTCCACAATGCGGGATGGTCTATTTCAACGCTATCGTCAACTTCACCGGAACCCTTCTACCAATGGAGCCTTGTCAGTAAGGATCGGCAGGCTTTAGGGTCTTTCGGGTCGGGTCTGGGTCCATTGACCAAATGTACCTGACCCGAGTGCCGGGTTTTCATGGAAAATTTTCGGGTCAGATCCGGGTTGGGTATCGGGTCCAGTAGGAAAACCCTTCTCGGGTCAAAAATCAGACCCGAGTAAAACCCAATGTGATAGGGAAGCTAAAACGAAGCTATTGTTCTTTCTGTCCACGCGGACACTTTCCAAGAAGACGCAATATAAGTTTTGTATGTATCAAACAATTTGCATCACAACAGACATCGAGGCATGTATTTTCTGTCCACCTGGACACTTTCTCAACTCATTGACGGTACTTCAGTGATCTCTATCAAGTACAACTAACCTCTCTATCAATGTTACTAGCAATAGGATTCTGGCCACCCGGACACTTTCTCAACTCATTGACAGTACTTCAGTAATTCCTATCAGGTACAGCTAACCTCTCTACAAATACTACTAGCAATAAGATTCTGTCCACCCGGACAGAATCCTCTCTATCAATGTTACTAGCCAGTTGCTTCCCTAGCTTATTATTGTTTTCAGATCGGGTAGAAAACTATAGTGTCAGGGAACTATTATAGCATACATTCCTGTAACATTCCGGCTAAGAACACTGGGCCTGTATCTTCCCACGACAAACAGTACAAACACCATTCCTCGAACTACAAAGAAGCGAGCGTTGAAACAATCCAGACCATCATCTGAAAGAGAATCAAGTGCAGAACCGGTGACTGCACCTGAAACATCTCTGGGATCGGCTTCTGAAGTGGAAGAAGCAGAAGTTGGCCTTGATGTCAAATCGACAGATGTCAAATCGACAGCTCCTTCAAAGAACCCGGCGCAACGTGGTACTAAAGGGGATGCTGACTATTTGCTCATCGACGGACTCTGTCCTGCCTCAGACATACGACTTTGGTATCGAAAATTCAAAGCAAGCGGCCACACCTACGACTCGGAGGACTTCATCAGCAACTGTCAAACAAATTGTGATAAATGCGGCCCAAGATTTGTTCTTCAAGGGTTGATCGACCGGCTTAACTCTGACAGCAAGCTAGTTCGTCAAGTTCTGAATGAAATTCACGATGAATGCAGTGGACGAACCGAGTTCATAACAGCAGCAAACGCCTATCGTATGGAGTGCTTGAAAAGCTCTTCCTTTCAGAAGGAAACAACATTTCTGGACTTTTACAGGCAGCAGGGACACAAGTACGGCATTTACAGAGGAATTGTTAAGTATTTCGATTGATGGACTTGGCCAATCCAGTCATTGATAGTACAAAAACACAAACGCCCGATATACAGAAATGTCACTCTTCACTGAGCAACATTTCTAACTATTGAACTAAAGCATATAGATGATGATCTATTACGAGTTTGGATACCTCCGGTTATTTCTTCATGGGTTATATTTATTGCAGCCATAGGTATAGTAAACTGTCATTACTTTTCTATCATCCACTTGTAGAAGTGAAGCCCGGATCAGATCACAGCAAAGGTTTACATATGATTAACGCGTTCGTGGGAATCATGTGTGAGAACAATCCTGTTGAGGAGAGCTAGATCTCACGCACAGCTTAGCATGATTATGCTTCGCTACGCCTGTGAGAAGAAGAGTCAAACCTTATCGCTTCAATCCAGATCTTCCGGAAGGAAGAGCCAAAACGACAGTACACTTATTTAAGGAGCCTGTGGCGATACACACAAGGAGCATTCTCTTGCGCTAGTACTTGTGACTCGCAATCTTCTTTATTCATCTCTTAGAAACATTAACCCGTGAATTAGCAACACACACAACCTGAGGATCCAGACCACAGCTTTGTTCAACACAATAGTTACGAATCGTTGCTTAACACATTTCTTCGGACAACAACGACAAGATGGGTTCACGATCGAATGACGCCACATCTTCGCGGCCGAAGCCATTCACCGGTAAAACGCTGCAGGATTTCGATCTGTACATGGAACAAGTGCAGACTTACGCAAACTTACGTGGCGGCGCTGGCACTATGCTTCTCCAAGAACCAATGGCTCTTCCTGATAATCCGAATTACGAGGCGGAAGGAAATCGCCCACAGCGTCCGATAGTCATCGCCGGAGCTGCTGGCGGAGCTGCTAACGAAGCACGAGCACAATGGGAAGCAGAACTACGTGAACATTTGGCGATCGTCACACACAACAGTCACTTACGTACGCAATATCGTGCTGAGATGCAAGATTACCGTGCACAACAAGCGGACAATAACGTCGCAGTTGGAATTCTATGCGAATGTTTCCCAAAACGCGACATGAATCGAGTCAGAGCTTATGCGTCAGCAAAAGGCAAAGTCGATGGACTTCGCCGAATTTTCAGTGCTGGCGGACAAGCTCCGATCGAATCGTCTATGTGGGAGCAACGGCTGGTAGATCTGAAATGTACGAACGGTCAGTCGGCAGAAAGCGTTCAGCAGTTTGTGACCGACCTCACTGAGTTATTCGAACTCTTTACCGGACGAACTCGTAATCAAGGATCTACTAAACCGGTTAGTCGCAAAAATCACGATGCAGACAATTGAACTACGGACCCTCGTACCTTTTCTCGGAAAAATGATCACTTCTGCGTATGCCGAATGGGAACCGGCGTTAATACAAGATCCAATTGATGCTGCAAATCCGAATGCTCCGCGACCATTCCACCAAAAGCCAACGCATTACTTCGAAACAGTGTCAAATATCTTGACCGACCTCAACCAATTGGTCCAACTCAACGTCACCATGGATGCCGGTGGGCCGAATGGGACAAAGAAGGCCATGAAGGCAAAGGCGAAGAAAGCGAAGGCGAAAGCGAAAGCCAAGATTGCGAAGTCGGAGGATATTTGTACCTTGCATCCGAACTCATCTCACACCAATGCTCAATGCCGTAAGCAGGGTGCCTCGGGTGGCTCAGGCAGTAGCGGTGGGAGTAGCAGTTCCACTCGGACCAGGCAGTCGCAGGACTCCAGGTCGTCCACATCTTCTTCTGCAAAGAAGACAGATCTCACATGCAATTTCTGTGGCAAACGAGGACACAAGCAGTCGGCGTGTAAACGCTATCTCACTGCAAAGAGTCTTTGTTTAGACACGGATTTTCGTGCATTCATTGCCAGCCGTGGCGATGCAGGTGATGATTCGTCGGAGGACGAATCTACCGCCAAACCGGTGTTGACCAAGAAGGTAATCTTTGACCTTACCCAACCTACTTCTGTTGATAAAGATGCTGACACATACATCGGAAATATGTTTTCGATAGTGAACGCACACTCGGCACAGAAGGTTGTCCGTGTACATGTTCAAGCAAAGGATCGTGTGGGTTTGCTTGATACAGGCGCAACTGTTTGGATGACACCTAATCGTCATGCCTTTAGTTCGCTGACGTATACGAATGACGAGGACGTGGTGGAACTAGCGGATAGTCATACAATTCCAGTTTGTGGTTTTGGAGATGTATCTGTAGTTTTACCCAATGGGCGAATTAAGATAATACACAACGCACTTTATGTTCCTGATCTCGAAGACACACTTGCATCAGTGTGTAGTATCATTGGAGACTCCGGGGACATTGTGAGTTTCACCAAAGACAAGGTTATCCTCACGCATGGTGATACGGATGAACACGTTATTATTGGGCGACGGGAAAGAGATTTGTACTATCTCTATGCTGATGTTAGTACCGTCGGAACTCACCAACCGCGGCATGTGATTGCTCAACGAGCTAAAGCAGTAGCGGTATCCGCAGAAGGTCTCGATCAGTCGATGGACTTTAGTCCGGTGTACGATCTTCTCACGCGATGGGTCTCGATGTAATGTCAGACAACAACATTCGTCAAACGAACGATGATGAATGTCAACGAGCATCTCAAGATACAGTTGGAGTGAGCACCAACTTATCGCCAGTGACAGTACACGAACTTGCAAAGTTACACCAGCAGTTTGGTCACATCCACTTACGGACAATCTTTCGAACGGCAGAGAAGCTCAACATCAAAATGCCCAAGGTTGAACCGGATGCATTCAATCTTGACAACAAATCAATTATGCAGAATTGTTTGGTCTGTAGTCGCACGAAGCTGAAGCAGAAGCCGATTTATTCTACAATAAGTCGAGCTCCGAGGAAACTTTTCCGTCTGTTTTCCGATGTCGTACGTTTAATCTACGACGGACAGAAGAAGAGATATTGGCAGATCATTGTCGACGAACAACCTCGTTTCATCACAATCTACTTCCTGAATCGAAAGAGTGATGCGGTGGATAGTATGATTCGACATATCGCTGATGTGGAAAATCGCAATCACCCATTACACGTTGCTGAACTACATTCCGATTCAGGAGAATTGATTACTAAACGGTTGATCCAATGGTGCAATACCAAGATTCCTCGCATCCGCGTCCACCCAGCTCCTCCGTCAGTAAAGGAACTCGATGGTCTATCAGAGCGGAATATACAATCGATCAAGTATATGTCGGACGCGATGCTGCTACAAGCTGGACTACCACGAACACTTCAATTCGTGCAACTCTCCATCCTATACGCTGCGGTCGTCAAGAACGCTACTTTCCATTCAGCTGTGAATGCGATTCCGTACTGTGCTTACCTTGACAAGCGGATAGATTTGGCAACTATCCACGCCTTTGGAACACTCGTTAGTTTGTGGATCTCACACGAACAAAGGTTGGCGCGCAGAATCCGAGACAAGTCTGAACTAGGTCTGTTTCTCGGATACAAGGGTGAAGACCTGAAGATCGTCATAGCACTCAATTTTCGGACAAACACAATAGGCGAATACTTCCATGTTACGTTCCACGAGGGAGTTTTTGTTGGTTATAATCCTACCCGACAGTTACTCGACGATCTTACGGTACAATATCCACTGAAGGCCGGGACATATTTCGATGTTGATCAAATACCAACCGGGGATCAGGGGGTGCAAGAGACGACTGTTGAGTTTGTCTCAGACAATTTCCCGATTTCTACCGTTGCAGACGAAGAAATCGATGAGGATATAAACGACGACCCCATATATTACCGCTTAGAAGAAGCCGGTGGGTGACATGCATGTTGTTGAACATTTACATGGACTAGACGATGATGACCCAGACGATGCTGATTATGATCCAAATGCTGATTTATCGACTCCACAATCCATTACTGAAGAATCTCCGAATTTGTCTTCCGTATCTCCTGTAGAGGAATATGATGCACAACTCGAAAGTGATCTTCAATTCATTGGAGAAGATGTCGACGAAGCATATGCAGCAAGAAAACGAAAACGTCAAGCAAGTGCAAATTTGTCGAACGCCAAAAGGAAACAAAATTCCTTGTTTACCCGGTCCGTTCCTAATATCGATTGGACCCTGAAGGCCGATTCCTCATATCCAACACAACCAATTGCGAATGGAAATATACGGACTGCACCAAAGACTCTTCGTGAGGCTTTATCACGATCCGATGAGGCTCCATTCTGGTTAGCGGCGATGAAGGAGGAAGTTACACAACTAGTCGGCAACAATACTTGGGCCGAAACGTTTTTACCTGATGGACGGAATTTATTATCGGGCAAATGGGTTTTCACATATAAGCTTGACGAACATGGCAATATTACTCGATTCAAAGCACGTTGGGTCGTACGAGGATTTTCACAGATTGAAGGATTGGATTTCGATGAAACCTATTCTCCAGTTACGAAAACGTCCACGATCCGTTTTCTGATTGCATTAGCAGCATTAGTCGGCATGATCATATTCCAGTTTGATATCAAGGGTGCATATCTCAATGCGATACTGGAAGAAGAGAACTACGTCGAACTCCCTCATGGTTTCGGACGAGTAGATTTCCAGAATCGACCCATCGTCTGCAGACTTATCAAAAGTCTGTACGGTCTACACCAGGCAGCTCGAGAATGGTACAAAACTCTTTGGAAACAATATCTCAGTGTTGGTTTCGTGCGGAATATTGCAGACATCTGTCATTTCTGGCGATACAATCCAACAAATAATACCCGCGAACACACTACCGTTTATGTCGATGATATACTACATTTTTCCACAGATCCAAACGCATATCATCGGTTTCAGACCGATTTGGAAACTTCGTTCACAGTAGGCAGTACTTCGAAGGCGAAATGGATTCTGAAAATGGAGTTATTGCAGACAACGGAAGGATATTTCCTTAGCAATGCATTGTACGTAAAGAAGATTCTCGAAGAAGCGAATTTATGGGGTACCAACATCAAACCGACCAAAACACCGATGTCAAAATCATATATCTTTGATGAGACCACACCAACACTGTCCGATGCCGAGGCAACACAATTTCGATCAATGTTAATGAAGATATCGTACGTGGCGACTAAGACACGACCGGATATTTCATACGCAGTCAATATTTTGGCACAACATCAGATTGATCCTCGACAGTCAGAATCAAAGGCTCTCTATCGATTACAACGATATTTACTCGGTACTTGGGATTACGGTTTACACTATACACGGACTGGTATCACGTCTCCGATGCTAAGACCCGACGGTCTCTACATGTTTGATTCGGCTAACAACCCACAAGGTTATGCCGATGCAGACTGGGTGGGCGATGCAGATAGATACTCACGAACCGGTTACGTGGTAATGTTCGCTAATGCGGCAATCAGTTGGCAGTCGATTCGACAACAGACTATTGCAGCCTCGTCGTCGGAAGCCGAACTGTATGCGCTGAACGAACTATCGCGTGAGATGAAGTGGATGAAAAATCTTATGACGGGTATTGGAATTACGTCGTTCAATCCGCTCCGTTTATGGCAAGACAATCAATCCACCGAGTCTATCGCAAACAATCTGTTCAACAACAAACGGACCAAACACATGGACGTTCGCGAGAGATTTGTGAATCTCCAAGTTGAACAGAAACATCAGGAGTTACACCATATGGATACTTCTGATATGATCGCGGACATCTTAACTAAACCTCTTGGAAGTAAATTATACCTTAAACACAGGGGCTCGTTGGGGCTAGTCAGTCAGTCTTCACTTAATATACTATCTTGAACGACCGGCTGGCGATGTCCATACAACTCACCTTTATTTCAATAGAATATCAACTTCAGCATTTACAGAAAGTTATGATCGGTTGAGTGATACTCTCGGTTGTACCTATCTAATGACTGAGGGGGTGTGTTAAGTATTTCGATTGATGGACTTGGCCAATCCAGTCATTGATAGTACAAAAACACAAACGCCCGATATACAGAAATGTCACTCTTCACTGAGCAACATTTCTAACTATTGAACTAAAGCATATAGATGATGATCTATTACGAGTTTGGATACCTCCGGTTATTTCTTCATGGGTTATATTTATTGCAGCCATAGGTATAGTAAACTGTCATTACTTTTCTATCATCCACTTGTAGAAGTGAAGCCCGGATCAGATCACAGCAAAGGTTTACATATGATTAACGCGTTCGTGGGAATCATGTGTGAGAACAATCCTGTTGAGGAGAGCTAGATCTCACGCACAGCTTAGCATGATTATGCTTCGCTACGCCTGTGAGAAGAAGAGTCAAACCTTATCGCTTCAATCCAGATCTTCCGGAAGGAAGAGCCAAAACGACAGTACACTTATTTAAGGAGCCTGTGGCGATACACACAAGGAGCATTCTCTTGCGCTAGTACTTGTGACTCGCAATCTTCTTTATTCATCTCTTAGAAACATTAACCCGTGAATTAGCAACACACACAACCTGAGGATCCAGACCACAGCTTTGTTCAACAGGAATGCCCGTCACTGCAAAGGTTGACGAGTTCCATGCAACCATCAAACGAGCAGATGACGACTGTGAAAGGACAAAACAGGTCCTCAAACAGTCAGAACGACTGTTGAACATGACAAAAGATCTTGAAGAGACTGCAATGAACGAGAGAAGGACCGGCATCGCAGCAGAAGTGCGAGAGAAGGCTCTCATTGATGAATTGGGCAGGGCGGGTGCGCATTGATTCGGTGCGGCGAGCACAAAGAGCTAGCAAGATTCAGGGAGATCACCGCTGCAATGGAAAGGGAGAAGCAGGCGACTCCCCAGGAGATTTCACAATGGAATCACGTGTGACCGCCCTGGAGGGAGAGCTTGCTGCTCTGAAACGACAGGCTGGTCATTCAGAAGCTGCAGCACCTGCAGCGCCAACATCAACAGGCGGCCCAATAAGCATATCGTCGGCTATCAAGGGGATTGGTAGAATTCCGAAAGTACATCGAACCAGTTCTCCAACGAGTTCCCTTGCATTGCTTAGGTTGCAGCAGCACTGCGTACGGCTATCCTTTTGGTGAAAGAGGTCATCCAGGGTATCTGCTTCCAGATGCATAAGATCAATGAGGTTATTTATGACCTTAAATTGCCGTCTCTTCAACCATCAATCAAGTACGTCAATGTAAACTACGAAGTCCTCTCCCGAAATGAGTTTTTACGGCCCATATTTGTTGAATCAGATGACTGCTCAAGCCGAATATCAACTTCAAGTAGCAGTGCTCGGAGCAGCCTTACTCTTCTTAGGACATTTTGCTTGGAAACTGGATACGGCGCTAATTCGCTAAGTACGTCTGCCACTATCTATCGCATGTTCAGGGCATTAGTGGATGCATATCCTTCTGAGTGGCTTAGGTTCTGGACAGCATACATCGGGCATCTTTCGTCCATAACACTCCCTGAGGTGGATTGGAAACCTTGGAAGACAGGTTTAGCCAAGGATTTCATGCTTTCAGATGACGACATCGATCGGTTCATCAGGACTGGGTTGGCGAAGGACGTAACCAGTGGTGGATGGGACTCTGACAATATGAACCAGATACAGAAGCTGATTTGGCCTGTTCCACCTATCAACTTGTGATTGTTCAGTGGAGTTTTGTTTCTTTTTACGATAGTGTTTCTAAATAACACACTGTCCACACAGACACAAAATGTTCATGTAAATATCCGTGGTCTAACTCAAAGTTCAATCAATCCTCTCCTGGGCAGCAAAAACCTGGCGGGTCAGGGTCAGGTACGGGTTTCAACCACTTGAAAGTGAGAGGGAAACCCAGAACAACTCCCGCAATCGTAAACGGCGCAAGTTAAATACTTACACGCAGATCATTGTCAAGCTCAGCACAATCAGTTGAGGGTAGGGGGAAGGCTGATAACAAGGGCTCTTTTACTGCAGCAGAACCAACTTCTGAACTCGGCATGGCCCAAGATGCTGCCAGAGTCGGGACTGACACATTATCTGCTGTGATCCAGCCGATCTAATAAACAAACTGTAACTCATTTAATTCCAGACTTACGCAGTGCTTCCCACTCTGCACTTGAAGCATTTGCGCCACAGTCATTTTGGACTTTTTCAGCCCTTTATCAATTTCATCAAGGTCAATGGAATGCCTAGCGCGAAGATGTCCCTTCAAAGCATTGGTTAAAAGAAACAGAGCAAGAGGCTGCATTTAAAGTTGCAAAAATTACCCTCTGATTTGTTGTCGAACTACTGATAACCTTGTATCGCACCATCTTCTTCATTTGTTGGCATTTGATGCAAACGTCGTACTCAACCTCAACACCACCCTCCATTTGCTTCTCTCGTTTATAGTAGCTGTGGATACTCAATGAAAATCTTGCTTCGAACAACGAAACGTTTACGGAAGCTTTACAAGAGACAGGCTGCTCACGAAATGTTGAGCTGCCTGCAAGCCGCACATTTGTCCGATGCTTTGCACATATTGTTAATTTGGTCTCCAAGCAATGCCTCACAGTTATCAAGGGCGGAGTAGATGTTGTAAGTACGGAAAGGTGTAAAAATTGCATATTTGACTGATTCGATTGTCTCCGCAGAAGCAAGAAAAATTGAAATCGTTGCATGAGCAAAGCATGATGGACACTCCACAGCAGTCCCGTCAAAAGTACAACAAACTGCAGCTGGATAATGAAACTCGCTAGAACTCAACTTACACAATGATGGTGACGGCATTGAGGGTCTGCAGGGTAATTCTATGCAGTGAAGATTGGGCATCGGGAAGAATCAATTATCTGACACCAGTACTTAAAAAAAGGCAATTGAATAACTGGTCAATGCTGATCGAAAACCTCAAGATGAAGTGCCTCCAGGGACCAGCATGATCTAGTCTGGAAGGACATTGCGGATATTGCAGAATTTCTCAGAGTATTCGACCTACTCACCAACCGTGTGCAGAGCAAAACTCAAGTTACATACAACGTGGTCAACATCATGTTCAACAAAGTTGAGGAAGCACAATCTAGCCCAATCGAAGCTTCTGGAAGGACATGGCCGATATTGCAGATTTTCTGGAAGTATTTGACCTACTCACCAAACGTGTGCAGAGCAAAACTCAAGTTACATACGAGCTCATTCCCCTGTTTAACATCATGTTCAACAAAGTTTGAGGAAGGACAATCAAGCCCGATTGAAGTTGTAAAAAAAGCAGCACACTCTATGATAAGGTTTTGAGCTCATTTGAATTCAATGTGATACTTTGTACTTTTAGCATGCTGGGCTATGATCCACGACTACTATAATGCAACAAATGACGAGGTGACAGTCACAGCACTGATGCTGGATCCACGTCATAAGCGAGTTTATTTCAAGCAAAACAAGTGGGGTTCACGTATAGCCAAAGAGATGGAAAAGCAGTATGTATTCATGGTTTCACAATCCAAGTTTACCCTAACTTGATTGGGCATTGCTAGCTTGAAAACAACGGTTAAGCGGTATGCAGATGAAAACCCAGGCATCTACAGGGACAACCAGACTGATTCCACGGCTTCTGTGAATGGGCTTGATGCACTCATTTGGGGTGGATCAAGAGGAAAAGCAGAACACAAGATAACATATATCATCATAGAAAATCCACTTGATGTTTATTGCTTATTTAAAATTGATGAGGTGCGTACTTGGGAGGACGAATTTGAGCAGTTCCTGTCAAGTCCAACTGCCGATGAGAAAATGAACCCTCTCGAGTGGTGGAAGATGTACGCCCTTGACCACCCGTTGCTCTCACTTGTGGCCCGCGACCATTTTGCGATCTGTCTTTCTAGTGCTGCATCAGAACGTCTCTTCTCAGCAGGCAGTCTTACTTTGCAAAAGAACCGCCATAACATGTCCGGGCGAACTTTAGGAGCAATCATGGGTCTGACAAATTGGTGGGCAGTTGGTGGACTTATGGAGCACTTGGACAAGTTAAGATGGTCTGTGCAGGTTGCAGATGAGGGTTCTGTGAATGAGGGCAATTTGGTGGAAATGTTTGGTATCGAATCTGAGGAAGTACGGGTTGGGACAGGGCTAAGAACCTGAGGGGAAAATGATCTTCATACATTGAGAGGAAAAATGATATTGACCCACTCATTAAGATCTGTTGGTTGAAATTATTGAGATTTAAAAAAAGAGATCTTTTTGGTTTCAATTGCGAACAGTCTGAAATTTGAAAAGCATAGCTTTGTTTGCAAAAACATAGTGATCAAGTAAATTTGGCTGAATGTGAGCTACTCCAACGCCCAGTTTTATGTTGCACCAAAGTTAGGAATAGAACTTGAACCATAGAGACAGACAGAACTTGTTGCATTTGTGATGAACAGAACTTGCAGCATGTTTGACAGCTGAACTGGAGACTTACCATATTTCGAGTGCTTGATGTCAAAGATTACAAATATCACTGGACAAAAGATCGGAGCATTTGTCTAATGACGGACAGAACCTAGACCATAGTGACGAACAGAACTTGTACCATAGTGACAAACCGAACTTAAACAATAGTGGTGATCAGAACTTGCAGCAATGTGTGACAGCTGTGTAACTGTGTTCATCACTCGACAAAAGATCAGAGCGTTTGTCTAATGACAAACAGAACTTGGACCATAGTGACGACTCAGTGCCAAACAGAACTTGAATCAAGGTAACAAACAGAACTTGTGCATGTTGATGGCTGAGTTCATCACTGGACTAAAGATCAGAGCTTTTTCTAATGAGGGACACAGCATGAACAATCGTGATGAACAGAACTTGGACCATAGTGACAAACAGAGCTTGCACCATAGTAACGAACAGAACTTAAACCATGGCGAAGAACAGAACTTGTAGCATGTCTGACGGCTGCATCCATCACTGAATGAAAGATCAGAGCTTCTGTCTAATTATGAACACAACTTTTTACCATTGTGATGAACAGAATCTCGGTCTTCGCTGTGGTCTCTGGTAAAACCTGATTTAAAGTTATATTCTTGAACATATTTCTAAAATATAGTTATTATAATTATTTCAGCATATTGATTCTTTGAAAATCTTCATAATATGTATTTATTTCCAACCAATACATATCACACGCTGGTGCAAAATTAAATTACAAGTTTTAAACTTTTGTTTCTTCCTTTTTTTAGTACATATCTTTTGATGATAAAATGCATAACAAAAAGTAATTTATATTTGAACAATGTTATTTATTTATTTTGCACACACAATACATAACAATAAAAAATACCCGAAGTGCCTTACAAGATGGTCATGGACCGGCATATAGTGAAGTGCGCGCATCATAAGGAAAATCAACAAAGCAAAACAGAGGAAATAACAAATAGCTCTAGTAGTTCAGTTAGTTACAGGAACAGCCTCTACTCAAGAGATTGCAGGTGCGAAACCCGCGTGGAGCATTTAAGTTACGAATGTATCGGGTGCCAGCCCGGAGTGTGGTTGCCTAGGAAATCAACTCACAATTTCGCGAGGTACGGACCTCAAAAAGTCAGTCACGTGACCGCCACAGTTGGATCAAGTACGCATCCGTACCAGCTCGTCAGACTCGATATTCCAATAGCGGTGTATGTCTTACATTAGCCTTGAATGGCGTTCCAGTGGCGCGTGGGTGTGGTTGAGCAGGAAACCAACTCACAAGTTTGCGAGGAACGGACCTCAAAAAGTCAGTCACGTGACCGCCACAGTAGGATCAAGTACGCATCCGTACCAGTTCGTCAGACTCAATATTCCAATAGCGGTGTATGTCTTCCATTAGCCTTGAATGGGGTGCCAGTCGCGCGGGTATAGGCTACTGTTGTATGGCCAAGCAAATTGACATCGAGTGGGCACAAATCTATACCCACTCGGACAAGACCAGAAGGTTAGGACAGATATTGTAAACCCCTCAATCAAGTGAATTCAATTGCCTGGTGTCACCCACATCTTGGTCGACGCTGTGCTCTGCTAGGACAGTGGGTACCTAATTTTCCGCCACTGGTGGAATCACGTGATTTTCCAGGAGCGGGTACAGATTTGTACCTGCTCGGAGCTCCAGAAAGATTGTAATATTAGTGAAAGGACCCTTTAATCTTCTTACACAAAAAGTGGTGATTTGTCAAATATTTGGCGAATAGCAAACATTCTGCAAATATTTGACAAATCGAATAGGCAAATATCTATTTGTCAAATATATTTGGGCAAATCAAATATTTGTCAAATATATTTGGGCAAATCAAATATTTGTAAAGCATATTGATGAGTTGTCCTACAGAATGGTATATCAAATATTTGGCGAGTCAAATCAAAGGAAGCCGCAAATGGTCACGAGTCAAATATAGTAAAATATTTGACTCGATTTGACTCGTGGCAGACCCTGTGTAACATCAACCCAACATCCGAAGAAGTTGGCAATTTGATATACGAGAGATATTATCCACTCCATGGTTTAGCAGAGAGATTTACATCAGATAGAGGATCTGCCTTTCTTAGTGGGATGACGCAGACAGTATATTCATTGCGGTGTGAGAGTGGCTGGTTCATTGAGACAGTAGAACAAACCAAACACTCACACATCACAGGTATAAATAAAGGAGACAGTGGAACAAACCAAACACTCACACATCACAGGTATAAATAAAGGAGACAGTGGAGCAAACCAAACACTCACACACCACAGTCTTCCTGGTTAGCAATCCCAGCCTTGATTTGTATTAGCCACAGAGTGCTTGTGTGCAACAAGGGAATTTGCTTATTCATCACCCCATATTCAACTGGGCCAAGAGACGGAACCTGGAGCTGTTGTGCTAGCTAAAGTACAGCTAAAGACGCCCTACTGCTGCTAGGAGAAGCCCTTGGTTTTTAACACAAAAGCAGATGTCCAACCTCGCAGACCCTGAATGCCACAAATCCAACCCCGCATGCAAAGCTTGTCCCAACTGCAAAGCAGACAAACACTGGGATCATTTTCCCAATGTGAAACTCGCCAAATCTTTTCATAGGCAATCCCAGTTCATCAATTTAACTATTTGAATTGGCTCAGAAATATATATGCTCACTAGTTAGGTGGAATCCTGCACTGACAAGTTATCTGACATGTGTTGTTGCTGTAGTCTTCCAGTGGCGAATTTGTTCTATGAATTGTAAGTAAGGTTGTATGGTAAGTCAGAAGTCACAAAAGTGCAGAATATAGCTGCAACAATGACACAATAAAGAATTATCTCCATATCCTACTTTTATTCAGCTGTTGTAATAGATTCTAGAACCCGAAAACAAAGATGATCTTGATAGATTACATTCACTATGTATTTTTGTTCTCAATTTGGTCTAATGCAAACGTGACCTTCTTAACCTTGGCAGCTGGTAGGGCGGGTGTTGGTCATTCACTTCATCGGTTTCCTCAACGACTTCCTCACATCTAAGAAATAGAAAAATCAGTGGACTGCCGGTCCATTACCATGTACGAAAATACCTTCGTCATGCTAACATTGCTGAGAGCTTGGTTTCCATTCCATGGAGCTCAGCAGAGAGTACATCAGGCATTTGGTCCATCAAAATTGTTATGTACTTTCTATGCGCACTTTGTAAAAATTTTGCTCAATTGACTCCTTACAGGTATTTTTGCTCGCTTGTATGCTCTTAGAGGTTTGTCATTAAAATGAGCAAAATTTAAATTCATTAACCAATTAGAGGGCAAGTCTGGTGCCAGCGGCTGATGTAATTCTTATATTGAAGATGTTGCAGTTAAAAAGCTCGTAGTTGAATTTTTCGCTAGCTTATCTGGCTGTGCCAAGCAACACATCCTAATTGTTGACTCTGATACCCATCCCGTTTTTCCACCAACAAGCTCACTTCCAACTGACACTCTTGGAGAAAGATTGAACAAATTTTCTGGTCACCTTCCCAACATTCTTGCGTTCTGATTGGTCTGTTTGCAATACATCGAGATGAGGGGCGTTATTTGATGAATTTTAGACCCCGATGATTGCAATGGTGTTCTTGCCGCTACTCATTGGAACAACGAATTGCTGGTGCTTTTTTGAGTATATGATATCGCTCCCTTACTGCGAGACCTCACGCCCCTGTCGCATTCACACTCCCGTTTGCTCCGAAGATGGCGATGCTCCTTCCTTCAGCGGATTTGATTGCCGGGCGTGTGATCTACGCATTTAACGCTATCATCGCCGCGTCGTGCTTTATCGTCTCAGTGACCTCTCTTCTCCCGTCTCTTTCCACTCGATCCACTCGCCTGTTCAGAAATGCTTTGCTTGTCGGGGTATCACTCCTCATGACCGTCGAATCGATCGATGTGGCTATTGAGTTCTTTCTCACCTGGGACGGTCGTCTGTCGCTCTTTGCTGCCTATTTCCGCCTCCTCGTTCTTTCATGTTCGTTAAACATCATCACATTTGCGCAGGTATGATATTGGTGCGCCGCAACCATTCCTAATGGTGCTAATGACCTATTCTTTCAGGTCTTTAGGTTGTCTGTAGTTGCATCTCCTTTTCACAGACTCATATATCAGTCGATCGCTGGGATTATTCTTCTCTCGACATCGGTGTTCCTCACCATATTTAGGTTTCTCAACCTTTCTCAACAATACATAAACGAGCAAAACTTCAACCCAACCACATTTAAAGACCCTTTGCTCACGTCGGTCATCACGCCTCTGGTGCCAACGCTAGTTGCGTTCTACGGATCGTATGTTGTCTTCCTTCCAGCTCTTTACAAAGCGACACGATATACCAGCTCCCCGCCCCTCCCCCCAAAATCTGATGGAGAAGAGAACAAGCTAAAGTCGGAACATCAGGATTCTCCCCAGCATCGAAGTTCAGATGTTTCTGAGGTTATAAGGAATGCCACTCGAAGCCTTCTCTGGGTTGAGATTGCTTTCATCAGTGCTGCTATCCTGATATTTTCAGCTTTCTTGATCATTTTATTCCTCCCTCTTGGTACGAGTATGCGGTCGAATAACGCCCCCACCTTTTAACCCATTATTTTTGATTAGGTCCAATCGCATTTAAGTCGTTCTCCACGTTCTTGATTTCGCTGATCGCGTTTTTTGAGTGTTTTTTTGTGCATCTCGTTCGGCTTTTCACTGGTGCACGTTCGCTTTACGATCGAATCACCTCTTCGTCAAGTTCACGCCAGTTCTCCCGACAAAAGCATACCACTTTCAATTCCACCAACTACAACCCGTTCAGAACATTACGACGTAATGACTCGGTCGGAGTCGCATCCAGTGACTCGGCGCATGTAGTAGTTGCCGAGTCAAGTACGCCTGTTTCACCGACAATAAAGCCAGTCACCAAATCAACCTCTGCAATTTCCGTGAGTTCACAGCAGACTCGACCCACCTCCGCCTTTGTACTCCCCGAAGTCAACATCTTCGGTTCAGTCAAAGACTCCCTCCTCCTTCCCCGCGCCGGCGATTCCCATAACGACAAGGCGCTTTCTATCATCAGCCATTATCGCGCACCGCCGCCCGGCACCCCGATCCTGCCCGATGCCCCCCCTCTTCCACCACCCAAACCCCTCACAATGCAACAATATTCAGGAGCCACGAAGTTGACCGAATCCACTCCGCGTGGAACGCAGTTCCGCATGCACGGGCCGAAGCTCCTCGAGTACATGGGTAAAGGGACCCCAGATGTGGGCGGGAGCGACTTCGAGGTGCCCAATTCGAGGAGCTCGTTGCTCTCTGATCACAGACGGGAAAGCGTGAGCTCGTCCACGTTGCGGCAGAGTCTTATGCCCACCAATAGGCAAAGCTTGAGACCCGGGAGTGTGATGCAGGGCAGGAGAATGAGCGAAGAGATTTGGAGGGACGAAGGTGGAATATGGGGAATGGGTGCCGGGTATCCGACCGGAAATGCATCACCAACGCACGACGGGAAACTAAGGAACTCTGTGATCGATCGGGAGGGAAGAAGCCCACGCAATTCCGTGGTTGCTGGGGACGGAAGGAGGATGTCTGCTGCTCGGTCAAGATCGCAGGATAGTGTGAGGGGGTCGCTGTCGGGATGGGAGAGCTCGAGAACAAGCAGCAGTGTTGGAGCATCTCCATCGACGGATGGGTGGGAGAGCTCAAGGGTCAATAGTACCGTTCGAGCATCCGTTGGAAGGGGTTCACATATTGTCTCCATGATGAGCGTAGCGAACACAAATGCTTCGATATACTCGTATTCGGATGTTCCTGTTCTGGACGACACGGTTACCTCCAATAATGTGAGAGCTTCAAGAGGTTGAAAAGGTAGAACCCAATCCGGCAGGGAGACCAGGATACACACATTTATTTTCTACATTTTTTGTTGTTCTTGCTCTGTTTTCGTATTCATTGCCAGTATGACCTGTTTCTCTTATTTCGATATTGCTTCTTGCTGTTCAAATCGCTTGTTTTGGTCACCAAATCATTCCAGTTTGCTACTTTAGCTGACCTGCGGGAATATCTCTACTTTCAGCTTAAACCCCCCAATACATCCCAACCCTGCACGTACAGACGACCCGCTATTTATAGCAAATTGTACTCAGGATCAAGCTGAATAGTTTTGAGAGGAAAATGATGCTCTGTTACTTCAAGCTTCAAAAAGCTTACTCCCTTCTACCGATGCTACACTTAATGATTCTGTTTGGTGGTGAACCTCCTCTCGCTGTGCACTGATATAGACCCGTACCTTTCGGAGAATATCACTTCGGAACCTTTTTGCGCACACCTTAATGATCTGACTACGCGCGGCCCGTTGGTGCCGATCGAATCTTTGGTCACCGAATCTTTGCGCTCGTGACAAAGTCCACAGCGTACCCGCAATGTGCTCCTGCCTGCAGCCACCTTTCTTCTATCAGCAGAATCGCTACAACTGCTCCTTGAAATGTTTCTCTCCGAGGACGACAATATTTCGATCATAGCGGCATACTTGCGGCTGTTCGTCCAGTCGTGAGCACTGATTATCATCGTTTTCGCTCAAGTAGAGGATCTTGTTCCCTAAGCACATCTTTTCTTTTTGAGTAAATCGGGAAGTTTTGTTGCGTAGGTACTTCAGCACTATGCAGTTGCATCCGGGATCCAGTAGTGTCGATACGAAAATATTGCAGGCTTCATTTTGATCGTCGCTACAGCCGATTTCACACAACAGTATCAACAATCATCGGACTCCAAACCATCAATGTACGTCGCTCCGATCGTGATGTCCGTTCTCACACCCGTGATCCCCGTTCGTAGCACTCGATGGATCATCAGTGGTCTTCTTGCCCTCTCTCTATAAGGTAACCAGAGAGACCAACGATGATCGGGACATGGACGTCCGACAACAGCGAACCACTGACCCTGAAGCTGTTCAGAGAGCGACAAGGAGTCTATTTTGCGTTGAGATCGGGGTTAATGCAACAGCTCTGCTTATCTTGACCGCATTGATGGTTCTTTTGTTCGTCTCTCTGAGTACGTTTTTGAACTGGACTCTGATATCGTGGCATATCGCTGGAGAACTCAGATGAATAATATTGGTGGTTTGCAAAGCGATGAATGCACAGCGAATCGAGCGAGGTAGACATTGAGGAAGAGGTCTCCGAGTGCATCGAGTGGATCGAGACCGCAAATTGAACGGGAAGCTCGAGCACGATCATTGTCTTATCCCGCCAACTCGATCAAACTTCGCCCTTTGCAGACGAAAAAGCGAGGAGAGCATCGCCCTGGGCTCGAAAGCCAAGTTTCGGAGAGGACTGGGTGATTCCATTGAGGTTGGAAAGCAAGGCTCTTGGACCAACTTCCAGAGCGGTTGTCGAAGAATACCGTCAGAGTCAACGAGTGGTACGAGCGAGGATCGCCGTTGCGATGCTTCCCGCCAATATTGCATACTTGTACTCAGATTCTTCAGCTGCACCACCGGATGCTGGTGTGGGACGGAACCCACACACACGAAGATCCTGGCAGCCCTTGGCAACTTTTTACGGATGAATTTTGGACCCTTAATAATAACAAACTCAGGGTGCAGTGCAAAAGAATGGCAATGATATTTTGTTGGAAAATGGAAGAGTCAGAAAAGTAGAATAGTAGAAGATCGGAGGGTACATACCAAACGCATGGAGCATACCTTGATGAGTCTAGCATGGCCCTTTTGCGAAGCAGCTCTGCAGCTAAAAAATTGTGGTGATAAGTTCCACGGGGTGTCAAAGGAACGTCGGTTTGACGGATCGAGTCGAGTTACTCGGCTTTGCGGACAAAATCAATATCAGTCTACTACAGCGACATTAATACACATATACACTACTGGTACGTTGGTATTGTTTCACCGTACTCGATTGAAGTTCATAGATAGTTGTTCGATCAGCCAACTTTCACTCAAATCACCCCCTTCGAAATTCTGAATCTCTTTTTTTCGACATTGATTATCTCCTCAGCGTAAGTCCACCACCTCTCCATTCCCCGCTCCCATCCGTGCTAATGCCCTGTCTTTTCCACTCAGGCTCTCTTTTTCCGGGGCTTGGCGTGGTGCCATCACAATCCCTTGTTTCAGCGCAGAAGACGGCCCACCTTGGGACGATTCTTCGTCGGAAAATAAGCTGAATCGCACCGCAGAGGAGAGCCTTGCACTCGTTCTAGCTGCATGTAATGCCTCCAAGAAATGGTGACCACGATGGCGACGACTCTCCATCGGAATCTGGCGACGAATCTTCGAGCAACCGGCTACCTCCACCACACCAGCGCATCGAGCATGTTGCTCTCAATTCCTTGGTCAGCAACATAGCATCCTGGTTCTCTGGACCAGATCCACCCCTTCCAGCCCCAACACCATCCACAAACTCCTCAGACGCCGGCCAATCGTACGGCTCAAATACAACTCAACAGCAGCAGATCCACCTCCACTACCACGTCTACCCGGGTGCCACTCCTTCCCAGCTTCCAGGAAACTTTCCGCTTATCTCACATCCAAACCCGCTATCCGACACCGCCCAACCACCAGGATCCCCATCGCTCCCTACAGCAAGTACGCTTGGCACCTCTTCACCGGTGTCTTCCCCCGTTTCATCTTCATATCCACGCTCGATTCCGAAACCACGGAGAATCGGAGGCGACACACAGAAGGAGACGAATGCAAACTCGACGACAGATCCGGTGAGCGATTCAGACGGAGGTGGGGCACCAGAAGAGCGTAAAGTCGGTGGGGCGTTTGCATTTTGGTCACAGAAGGAAAAGAAGGGTGGAAATGCAGAACTTAAAAGCAAGGTAGCTCCTCGTGTGACCGGAAGAAATCAATCTTCCACGGCGGGGAGCAGTTCGGCAACTGGACCAACACCACCTGGTTCTCCGAAACTCGGTGCGACCGTTCCTGTCGCTCAGAGAGCTCGGCCAGCTCTCTCGAACATGACACTCTCAACAACGTCCAGTAACAACTCCGACGACCGTCTCCAGAATCAATCGAGAGTCGGCGACGGTGCCAGGCCACCACTGACACAAATTCTCGCATTGCTCACAATACCCTATGTGCTTGTCGCAGTCGCAGATTACATTGTGAGGAAATGTGTTCCGATTATTCTCCGCTTTCTCGCCGGTCTCGCCCACCGCCTTCGCCTGCTCTTAGGGATATACCTTCTCGCACTCAGACGCAGTGTTATCGACCCCCAACTCGAGCGCCTGAAGAACAGCTTCACCCGTGGAACGACTGGCGGTCTGGTTTTAGTTGTGGTAATGCTGGCAGTCCGAATGTACACTTGGGGTAGTGGAAGACGGAGAGATCGACAAGGATCGACAACCGCTGAAGAGGAAGAGCGGATCGCTTTGGAAGCTGCTCGAAAGAAACGCAGGAGACGAGTGGAGAGTGTTGAAAACGATGGTTTGGTGAGAGAGTCGAGCTCGGTAAGGCCTCTGCCACCACATCCGGCCTCTGGGCAGGCTATTGCTGTCGTAAAAGTGGAGTCTGTACATACAATTACGGTTGTCGATGCGTCAGCGAGTTCTTCGCAACCGGTAGATACTCCCCCACCCAGCACAATCGCAAAAGTATCAAAAGCACCACCGCTTACATCGAGGGAGGCGCCGAGACTACCGAAAAAGAAATCAAAAGGTGTGGAGGGTCTTATTTCAGATCCTCCACCAAGAACGTCGTCACTCGTGGACAGTGACCAGCTGAGCAGCTACATGAATCGAATGGAATCTCTACAGTACAAGCAACAACCGCAGAGCGCCGTTCCACCTCCAATACGTACATATAGGGCACCGTCGACACTTGCCAAGGACCTTAGGTTGGATTCAGAGTTCAGTGATGATGACTATTCGAGGTCAAGAGGCAACAGTGTATGGAGAGGATCACAGGCTGAGAGGGATGACGGTTCGAGAAGAAAAGTGGTGAGTTCCGAATTTGTGATGAATTTATTAAGTGTCTTCTCATAAAACTGTGTTTCCTCACTATTAGAAAGCGCCCGAGATTCTCGAATCGCGAGACATAAACTTGGAGCTAACCCTTCCCGACATGGCCCCAAGCTCATCAGCCCCAGGGTCTCGCACCATGTCTCCAGAAAACATGAACATGCGAAGTTTGAGCGCAAGCAGCTCTCCCACTTCCATGTTCTTTGGTCAGAATCAGACACCTTCCCGCAAACCCAGCGACCCAGACAACCGCCGTCGAATGAACCCTACGTCTGGACCCTCAACACCAACAGTCTCATTCTCGTCTTCGAATTTAGCCCCACCCCAGAAGGATTCCCTGACGGCTAGCACACTGTCTCCAAATTCGCTCTACAATGACATTGTCTCCGAGCTGCAGTACCAATCATTCACCCCCGCCCGCTCCTTTTCCGAGTCTTCCGTATCAGGCAAGTTTGGTGGCTCCACGCCATCACCAGCTCGACGACCGCTCCCAACGACTCCGGTCGCCTCTCGCTCCGCAAGCACCTCTGACGCCAATAGCACTTCCGTCAGCAGCGCAACTACTGCAGTCGTGCATTTGCCGGGCGTCAACTCCACTACCACCGCAGTCAACTGGTCACAATCGGGTCTATCACAATTTCCTCCTACGCCTGAGATTTCGAAAGTTTCGCTTACCATATCTACGCTTCAGCACCTTACGCATGTTCTGCTTGAAAACAATGAGCTCATATATTTCCCTGCTGCGGCAGTGAAAGAGATGAAGCGTCTTGTGGTTCTCAATGTGAGTTTCAACAAGCTGGAACATTTGCCACATAATATTGGGGAGCTTGGATCGTTGAGGGAGCTCTGGTGTGCCGGGAACAGGCTCGGAACCGTTCCAAAGGATCTGGGCCGGTGCACGCAGCTCGAAATACTGGACTTCAACCTAAACAAACTCACTCATATGCGTAAGCGTATTAACTCAAACTCTTATCAGTAATGAAATCTGACCGGATTTCTTTATTTGTTCCAACAGCACCAAACCTCTTTGCGAGAATGACAAAGCTCGCAGTCCTCGTGCTAGGACACAACCAGCTCCGGACGCTTCCACCCTCGGTCGGCCTCTTACGTAGCACCCTTGTGTCCCTGCACGTGGACGACAACCCAATCGATCCCAACCTCATGAGGCTCATCGCGCCTCTAAACACCGTCAACAGGATCTCGCTCGCGCACCTCGAACGCGGGAGTAACTCGCAGCACCATCAACAGCAACAAACCATCCGTGGCCGGCGATCCCCGAACCGGATCACCACCATTGCAGCCCGGTCGTCCTCACCACCAGGCTTCTACTCTGTCGACGAGGTCTCGACGCCCATCATGCGCCGCAGCCCGAGCAACAAGAACGTCCGCAGGATGAGCATGGGCAGCATGGACTCGCCCGAAGACAACGATCTTGTGTCGTCATACTCGAGCTCGCTGACGAAGGTCGGTGCGGCGTGGAGCGGGTTCGATGAGATGGAGGGTAACTGGAGCGGTCCAAGGCCAGGTGTTGGTAACCGGCCGGCGTACGTGCTGCCGCTTGCGGCGGCACAGATCCATTTGCAGCGGGTGCTGTCGTTCCTGAGGGATCTGTATGATTTGGATCCAAGGGTCAAGTTGGAGACCATGGGATCACGTGGTGTGAAGGTTGTGAAAGGGAAATTTAACGAGGAGGATGAAGACGACGGAACGCCGCCGGCTGAGGGTGCGACGAAGGAGGAGTTGGAGAAGGAGAAGAAGAAAAAGGAGAAGAAGCAGACACCGGAGAGGAGGGCAGCCATTGCGAACGAGATCTTATCGACAGAACGGTACAGTGCGAAAAGTTTGAGGGAAGCATCATGATTAAACTTGCTATTCAGGACATATGTGCACCTTCTGACTAGTTTGCTGGAGCTTTATGTGGATCCCGTTGAGAAAGGGTCCGCAGATGTCGGTATCCCGCCCCAGGACGGCCACCTTCTCTTTTCCAATTTGAGAGCAATTCAGACTTTCCACTCCAGGTGAGTTTGTGCATTTTGATTTTAACAGATTCTTTTCTAAAATGCTTGTTGTAGACATTTCCTGATGGAGCTTGAGGAGGCAATCAGTAAGGAAGGACAGCCCATCGGTGCAGTATTTGTGCGCTACGCACCGTTCTTGAAGATGTACTCCGAATACTACAATAACTTCGACACCGCCAACACATACGTCGCGCAGATCGACGCGCTTGCGTCAACATCTGCTACCGACTCTCTAGGCGTTGGCTCGAGTCCCGGCGTCCCGGTTGCCGCATCAGTGCTCTCTTCCGCATCGATTGCGTCCGCGGGTGGGCCAAGGGATAGCATGAACGTTGGAGTGTCTGGACCAGCGACCGCCACACAGGCGGTTATGCGCAACGGAAGAGGGGCTGCGCGGAAGTTCCGCAACTACATGCGGAAAGTGAAGAAAGACGCACGTCACGCCTCGCAGATCAACCTCCAGAGTTTCTTGATCCTTCCTGTGCAACGTCTGCCTCGTTACAAGCTCCTCATCGACGAACTCGCTGGTGCAACAGCCCCCTCGCACCCCGACGCCGCCATGGTTGCAAAAGCCACCGAGGAAGTTGCGAGAGTCGTTGCGGAGTGTAACGAGAAGAAACGGGAGTGGGAGGAGAGGGAAAAGGGACGAGAGCTGATTTCGCTGATTCGACATAACGATGAGAGTGGTGGGCCGGTTCGGAAGCTACAGCTTGCGATGGTGGGGAGGAGGCTAGTGCGATCCTTCGTGGCTAGGATTGTGAAGGTTGTGGAGGCTGGGACGTCGGACGTGGGTTTGTTTGGTGGAGTGGAGGGTAACGTGGAGCTAGCTCAGGCGCTGGTGGAAGACGTAGGAGGGCATCGCTTGGCGTGGGATGTGGACTCTCGCAAGGATGGCGGCATGTCGATCACCATACAATTGCTTGGCGAGTATCTTACCCTCGTGCGACACACGAACATGAACGCTGCGGTAAACTGGAAGAAGGATCGCATGAGTCGTGCCTCCATCGGTCCACTCCAAGAAGTTCGCTTCATCGGGAAGAAAGACGAAGACGAGCGGTCTCGCGAGACGCGGCTTGTGCGTGAAGCCGAGTCGGAAGCAAGAGAGGCGATCCAAGACGAGCGCATCGCGGTGCCGGTTTCGCACATGATGATGATGAGCTCTTCTTCGGCATCCACGTCGAGCTCCAGTGCATCCATGGACGGAGCGGCCGTGTATAATGTGCAGAGGACCACGGGTCGCGAGTTCAAGTTTTTCGTGTACTCGGACGTGGTGTGCTGGTGCAAAGCCAAGCCGGAGGCGGATGGGCGTTACGAGCTTCTCAGGGTGTTTGCGATCACGACGAGACCTGTGGTTGCGCCGGATGACAAGGGCGTCATGGGCCCCAGGCAACGTTTGCCTGCTGAGGCGATGGAGGTCAATGAGGAAGGCTCGGCGCGTCCAGCGGGTGGGAGGAGAGGTCCTGCTGGGGTATGGGTTGCGGGCTCCACGGCGAGCATCGCAGGAAGCATCTCGAGTAGCGCCGGATCAATATCTGGGAGCAATGGATCTGTTTCGGGGAGCGAAGCGATCATGCGGTTTGGTGATGATCAGTGCATTGTGTATGTACGAGGGGATTCCAGGGATGTTTCTGGTTGGGTCGATGATATTAATGGGTGCGCGGGAGTTACGGGAGGAAACTGAAAGCTGGACATATCACTTGCTCACCTGGGTTGTCTTTTTCGCATCATCTCTTTCTAATCAAAGGATCCTGTGGCTCTTGCAGTTTTTGGGAAACTCCGTTTGGCTTCCGAGTTTGCTATTCATACTTGTTTTAAATTTCTGATCTGTATTCACTGCTCTATACATTTTCTCACTATTTTTCTATCGAATTGCTGTTGTGGCAGACAATATCCACAGCAACCAAAAGGACGTTTAGTCCCTCATTAATCCACTGTTGCTTGAGTCGCCTCATCTGTAACCCGCACTTCTTTGCTATGGTCAACGTATAAAACGCGGCTTTGCTTTCTGTACTTCTGTACTTTTACCAATTCACATTCCCCTTTTTAGCAGATCATTACAACCACATGAGATCAGATCAGACCAAAAATATTAGGGCAGAGAATTTAAAGGATTCGAATCCGGAGCACCACGACGGTGCCTGAAATGGGGCCACTGCTCGAAGAACGTCTTCCGGCCGCTTGTGGGACCTACGTGTGAAAGTTTGTCTCCGCTTTGTTCACCAACGTTGGTAATTCCGGCTGCAAGGGCGAAAGGTGGAATGGTAGAGTTTGCGATATGAAGTGCAGCGTTGGGAAACGGCATCGCTCAATTAACAGACATAAGGGCAGAAACTGGTGAAACCACAGGAGGTTTGAAAATCTCAACACTAAATGGACGTCAATTAGTTTTCTGTTTTAAATGAAAATTAGTCCATGTGAATGCCCCTTGATCAAACAACCGCTCATAGAGACCCGAAGGATCAGTCTTCCACTGCTGGAGTGAACCTTTCAGATCGCATCGATCTTGATTTTCTCGCTTAACAGATTCAGGGCCGAGCTATCGCAAGCTCGATGCAGATCTAACCGACCCTATCAATATTGACTTGCTTCGAGGTGGCGCTTGCTCCTTCACGGTGTTTCATAATAGCTTCACCGTGGTTCATAATGCTTCGCCGTGGTTCATAATAGCTTCACCGTGGTTCATAAAGCGCCATGTTCACTGGGAATCGTTGAGAGCAATTGTTTTTCTTCATGAGTCTGATGAGGCTCCCATTCAATGTTGGCCCGTTGCAGTTTTCCAGTAGAGTTCGCCGCGTTCTGCTCTAATTCTTGTCAACCAGCGGTCCCGCACGCGCTTGGCAATGTAACTCAGGACAAAAGAGAATATCATGGATGAAACAAACCTGTGACGAATGTCGTGACATCAAGAGCAGATCCCTTAGTTGTATTGTTCCCGTTTGAACCGTTGTTGCAGAGGCGGGCCAATATCGACTGTTCTGGAGCTCGGCTTGTATTGTAATTGTATCACAATACTGAAACTTGCTTCTTCAATGGATGCTAATGAACTTCCTCTATTGACAACTGCTGCAGCGTCGATACTGGAAACTGTGACAGAAAACGCATCCAATCCAGCACATCGACGAGGGTTGAGAGCGCTGAAAGTAGCAACACGGATTGGACTGAACTTGTGACATGAGGACGTAGGGTTACAAATGTTATAGCGAAAGTAGTTCGTAGAGTTACTTCTGTAAAGGAAATGACGATATCTAACGAAGGAGTCAGGTCTTCAAGATCAGCTACCCCCAAAACATACCATATTGGCTCGCTGGTGTGAAACTTGTAATAGTTCCTGTAGACGGAACTCCGAGCTTGAGTGTCTGCCCTTTTACGATCATGAATAACTACCAAAGAAAACTAAGACACCTTTTTTCTACTTACTGAATGAATGGGCACATTGCTGCTTCTCTTACTGGATTTCCTTCGCACTGTGGTTGGGAGATATTCTCGTTTTCGAGAATGCTTGCTGATATCAGTCCATGTCCAGTTAAAGCACAAGAATTCGTGCACCATCCACAGAAGCTTTGTGCTATGCAGTCAGAGCAATCATAATAGCCAATATTGCACCAGTTCCGTGCATATACACGCTTAAGGTTGAGCTCTTTAGATACAAAAAAACACTTTGTATGCCATTACCTCGACATGAATCTCTTTGAGGACTGAAAACACATCCTTATTCACTTGGCCATTTTATCTTCCGGTTACAAACAGTGTTGAATTATGTCGTCGAACTTCGGGGTTGCCCATTGCGAGCCTTAGATGACAGAAATGCGTTTGACTGGTAGGTCCAGTGAGCACAATCTGCATCAAAATGAGAATCCATAAGAGCAGCCGGTCTATCTTTCACTCACTGATGTCCAGAATCTGGATGTCGGAGAGAAAGCACTTGTACGCAGAGTCGCTCCTACCAAACGTGAAAGGACTCTGCCCACCAAACAAGATCATCTGGTTAAATTCATTCTGCTGCGTCAAAAAAGATGGGATACACGTCAATGGCTCAGATCCACTGGTTGCCCCGCAATCTCTTGGTTTCCAGTGCTGACCAACGAACACTCCACTAAAGCCCGCCATACGTCCCTTCAGAGTTAAGTTTAAGTTTGCCCATCGTCCGCTTCATGGAATCTAATTGAGTCGTTATTCTTTTTCTAAAGGTGAGTTCCGGAAAGATATTCGGTTGACTTCACCGATATTGTAAATACATATATGAAACTGATATGATATGTAAATGGGATTATTACATCACCGGCAGGTTCTTGATTGGGCTTTGAAAGTCTCGACTTGGCGAAACTTGTATATCTGATCCAACGGCTTTCGCTTCTTGGCACTGAAATGGACGTGACACCGGAAGAGGATCACATTAGTCACTCCCACAAACGCAAGCATCAAGCTACCACCCGGTGACCTTTCCCAACTCATCGAGGTATATCAGCAATTTCATAACCTGGGGTTGCACAATCTTTTTCATCTACGATTTGAACATATTGGCGTTTATGTCCACCACGCTGCTGCCTCCCAAGATCTCAAGCTGCTTTTTCCCTCGGCGAAGCATGTACTCGATCGTATTAAAGTCTTTCACTTCGATCGTCTTGGCATGACCGCGAAACTCTTGTCGAACGAAAGCGACAAAATGAGGCCTGGAATTCTTGAACGCGAAAGAGCTATCAGAGGGGGGTGAAGGATGCTGAAGCACAGAAATACCTCTGGCTTTCCCAAAGCCGCCCGCAAGCATTTCTTGTAAAACTCGAGCACTTCTCGCTGTAGACCCGTTCTCCGCATCCTGATACTAAGCCATCCCAGTGCGGAAAAACTAGGCGTGAGAAGAACTTGATGTAATTAATTTTTTTTTCAAGATCCCAATTCCAGGTTGGCAATATTGTTGCGGCAATCCCTCACAAGGCTGCTGATTGTTCTTTACCTTCTTTCATACTACCCAATTGAACAACATATTCATCCGTTTTAAGCAGCTCATCCTGATAAGGACCCTGTGACGTGCAAAAAATGCTGTGGGGTTTGTTTTGCATATCTGTGACTATATTTCTATTTATGATTCTTAAAGATAGTCTCTTTACCTCACTTCTGGTTGGTTCAACGTCGGTCCCCACCCAGCTTCATGACATCCAGCTTCATGACATTTAGAACAGGAAAGCAGTACCAGGCAGTATGGTCCCTGAAAAGAAAACTCCATCTCGTGCACAATAAGCATTCAACAGATAGCATGCCAAATTCATCCAGACATTTGACAAGCTGATTAGACATGGCGACACATTCATGCTTTCCAACCATCAGAATCATCTGCAGCAGCAAGTCCTGCGGCTCCCATTCTTTCGTGATGAATTGGGCAGTAATTCCAAGAAAAGAAATCTGGTTCTTTGATGTCCAAAAGTCAGCTGTTATTGATACTTTTGAAGCGAACCAACAATCAGACCTTTAACGAGCTCCTTCTGCCTATCGTAAGATCCATCTCATTTAGCTTCACTGCTTTTGCGGTCTTTGGTGTATAGTTTGGCTGAAAAGTCTTCAGCATGCTGACAAAGAACTTGTTCTCCACAACAGTAAAAGCCTGATTGTCTGCCAGCAATCCAGTCCAAAATCGACCGCCATGCTACATCTGGATTGAACACAAAGTCTTGCTCCTTCTCCAGCACGTCGAAATTCTATGTCTGTTGTCCTTGGGGACGGTGCCCAACTGTCCAAGTGACCTGGCTATACTTCCATGGTTGTATTTCAGATGCCGGAAAACGTTTTTTGTTGAGCTGGGCGTGGCGTCTCAGCGTGCACCAGAGCTTCCTGCCAACCTTAGTTTTTGCTGACTCTTCAGTGTTAGAGGAGACAGCACCTGGATCAGTTCAACCATCAGTGCTTTCATCAGACGCAGATGGTGACAACATGCAGGACTGTAGAGGTGGTCGGGGCAGCATAGCAAAGGATTACTATAAGGTTGATAATGGACTGAGAACATGTTTGGTTGCGAAATGCAAGTGGAGCCAGAAGGTCGATAAGATGGGTCGCTGGAGTCATTGGACTCTTGAGTGCTGTTGTTGCCACCGTGTTCTGACATACGTCTGCGTTCGTCCTGCATGCTGTTTCCCTCGTTGGACACCTCTGAAATTCAGGGGGCTGGCAGACTTCGCTTCTGTGTGTCAAGCGGAGGACTGTCCACCAGTCTTTGGCTTGCGTTGGATGCTGCCTTACGCTTTAGTTTAACAAAGGCGGTGTCCATTTTTGTTGTGGTGTGGCTGGAACGTTACAGACTTGAATGCCCAGGTGGACAGAAAGCATAGCTCTTGAGGTCTGTTGTGGTAGAATTGTTTGTTACAGAACTTCCGTAGTGACTTCTTTGAAAGTGTCCGGGTGGACAGATAGCACAGCTCTCAAGGTCTGTCATGGTAGAAATTGTTTGTTACAGAACTTATGTTGTGACTTCTTGTGTCTGGTTGGATAGAAAGTACAGCTCTCTACGTTTGTTGTGATAGAAATTGTTTATTACTCATGTTATATTGCGTCTTCTAGGAAAGTGTCCAGGTGGACAGAAAATACATGCCTCGATGTCTGTTGTGATACAAATTTTTTGATACATACAAAACTTATATTGCGTCTTCTTGGAAAGTGGCTGCGTGGACAGAAAGTGCAATAGCTTCTTTAAGCTTCCTTATCAAATTGGGCTTTGCTCGGGTCTGAATCTTGACCCGATAAGGGTTTTGCTACTGTACCCGATACCTCACCCAGATCCGACCTAAAAGTTTTCCTGAAAACCCAGCTGTCGGATCAGGTACATTTGGTCAATGGACCTGGACCCAACCTGAAAGACCTGAAAACCTGCTGATCCTTAATGGACACTCCTCATGGGCCCATCAAAATTACTACAAACTGCAGCAGGACAACAAAACTCTCTGGAACTCAACTTACACAATGATGGTGACAGCATTGAGGGTCCGCAAAAGGTAATGCTATGCAGTAGAGTTTGGGCATTGGGAAAAATTGATTATCTGATACCAGTACGAAATGTTGAGCTGCCTGCAAGCCGCACATTTGTCCGATGCTTTGCACATATTGTTAATTTGGTCTCCAAGCAATGCCTCACAGTTATCAAGGGCGGAGTAGATGTTGTAAGTACGGAAAGGTGTAAAAATTGCATATTTGACTGATTCGATTGTCTCCGCAGAAGCAAGAAAAATTGAAATCGTTGCATGAGCAAAGCATGATGGACACTCCACAGCAGTCCTGTCAAAAGTACAACAAACTGCAGCTGGATAATGAAACTCGCTAGAACTCAACTTACACAATGATGGTGACGGCATTGAGGGTCTGCAGGGTAATTCTATGCAGTGAAGATTGGGCATCGGGAAGAATCAATTATCTGACACCAGTACTTAAAAAAAGGCAATTGAATAACTGGTCAATGCTGATCGAAAACCTCAAGATGAAGTGCCTCCAGGGACCAGCATGATCTATTCTGGAAGGACATTGCGGATATTGCAGAATTTCTCAGAGTATTCGACCTACTCACCAACCGTGTGCAGAGCAAAACTCAAGTTATATACAACGAGCTCATTCCCCTGGTCAACATCATGTTCAACAAAGTTGAGGAAGCACAATCTAGCCCAATCGAAGCTTTAAAAAGCAGCACACGATATGTTATGGGTATGAGCTCATTTGAATTCAAAGTGATACTATAACAGCAGTACATAGGACAGGTACTTCGATTTTGCTGTGGGGTGAGCAGTACATAGGAAATGTATTTCGCTTTCGCTGTAGGTTGTGCAGTACATAGGACTACAACATGACCTAGTTACAGTAAGAGCACTGATGCTGGATCCAAGTCATAAGTGAGTAACTTTATTTCATGCAAAAGAAGTGGGGTTCACATACTACCAAAGAGATGGAAAAGCAGTACGTATTCAGGGGTTCCACAATCCAAATTTACACACAACCTGTAGGCTATTGCTAGCTTGAAAACAACACTTGCAGATGAAAACCTGGGCATCTATAGTGTCAACCAGACTGATTCTGTGGCCTCTGTGAACAGGCTTGATACATTCATTTGGGGTGGATCAAGAGGTGAATCAGCGCACAAGGTAACATATATCATGACGCAAATCCCCTCAATGTTCATTGTTAATTGAAATTTGGTAAGGTGCCTACTTGAGCAGTTCCTGTCAAGTCCGACTGCCGACGAGAAAAGGAAACCTCTCGGGTGTAGGAAGAGACTGCCCGTTGGCCGAGAGCTGCATCCCAAATTATTATTACTTATTAATACTTGCCACAATCATCACTCCCATCACGCCACAGCCACCACCAGCCACCCCACCCACCTCCATTTCCCATTTCCCGTTTGCCGTTTCCCGTTTCTACCACCACCGCAACTGAACGGCCGGTTGGTTGACAGGTTGACAGGGTGACAGGCAGGTGAGGTGAAGAATGTGAAGTGAATGGGAATCTTGCTGACTCTTGTTGTTGTTGTAGTACTACTACTACTAGCTCTGCTCGGTACGGTGTGTGCCTTCATCGCTTGCTTTGTTGCTCCGAGTTCTCTGCTGCTGTGCTGCCGCTTCTTCTTCCTTCTTTGCTATAGACTTCGCGCGAGATAATGCCTGCGGTCGCTACCACGATATACAAGGTCAGGGCGACCGCTGACTTTCTGGCTGCCGCTCCAGAGGAAGTCTCCTTTAGAAAGGGCCAGGCCTTCTACGTTCTCTCCTCAAATGCAGACAGCGGAATGTACTTTGTCTCTACCCAGTATGCAACCCCGTTCTCTCGCACGGCCGTGTCGGGCCTCGTTCCCATCCGCAAGTTTGAAATCGTCGACTTGATGAGCAAGGACCCACCGCCACAACCTCTGAAGGATAAGGAGAAGGATCGCTCCAGGCAGAATCCGGCTCAATCCGGAAGCTCGCTGAATTCTGACCGCTCCTTCGACCGTCAGAGCAACAACACTACTAGCACCAACAGCAGAGACAGGTACGAGCCACCGAGCGATGAAAGCCAACAAGGTGGAAAATGGATGCGTCCCGTCGGCGCACCGCGTGCTCCTTCCGAGGAGGACCTTAAACGACTCGCCCGAAACGGAAACAAGAATTCACAGATAGAGTTTAGGCGAAATCCAGAGACTGTAACGAGGCGCTCCTACCTTCCCGGTACCAGTGCTCCATCACGATCCACTTCCTCCTCGACTGCTGTCAACCCGTCGTACCAGTCTCGCTCAACATCTCGAGGCGGTCATCACCACCACCCGTCAGAGTCTTCTATATCCAACTCTACTGTGTCTTCTGTGGCTCTCATGCGACGCTCCTCGACTGTGACCGGTGGAACCGGTGTTGCGGACACCGACCCCTTCTCCATTCGGAAACAAACAGAGGAACAACTTCGCCAATACACTCGCATCCGTCAACAACAGCTTCAGCAACAGCAAAGTCAGTCGTCGGATCCCATCTCTGTTCTTCAACGTTCAACCACTGCACGTGCCGCTGCAGCCGCCGCCAGCTCTTCATCGGACTCCAGAGCTTCTGTGGTGCTCTCCCGCTCCAATACAGTCGACCACTATGGCTCCCTAGACCGCCGACCTCCATCCACGCAATCCACTCACTCCATTTACTCACAGTCGAACCTGTCCACATCCAACATCCCCGCCGTAACTTCTGCCGCAGCAGTAGCAGCGGCGGCTGCGGCGGCTGCAGCTGCAGCTATTATATCTCAACGTACATCCAATAACCCGATTTACATCCCGCCACTGCTGCGTGGCCGTATAGAACTGTCAACGTGGAACGCTTTGGTGTACGACCCCCTTGCGGAGTTGACGCTCACCGGAATATCGAAACGTTCGACCATTACGCCCGCAGCGTTCCGTATTCGTGTGACGCGCTACAACCACACGCATGTGATTGACAGGACTGTGGAGGATATCTATTTGCTTCATCGCGCTCTGGTGCGGGAGCACGCACAACTGTACTCCCGTTCATCTACATCCCGTGCTGTTTCACCATCAGCATCACCACTGCCCACGTTACCTCCAGCACTTGCAGCATCGCAACAGCTGGCCGAGCTGCGTAAGTCTTCGGGTGGTAACCTGGACGTATCTACCCTTCGCACTCACCAGCGCGAAGTCGCGACGTACCTATCGCGCTTGGCGTCCGAGCTCCCGCCGGACCTTCTCGGTTGCCTGCAAATGTTGCGGTTCCTCTCACCCAATTCGGAGGCGGAAGCTGAGATTACCGGGACGGGTATCAGGAGGGACTCTGGTTTCGACGATGATGATGATGCAATTGTGGGTGTACTCCCGTCGTCGCAGTTTGCGGGCACCTCATCTTCAATATCGCGAGGCGGGACTGTGAGAGAACGCAAGCGAACACCGTCAAACAACGACACTGGATCCAGATTAGGTGCAGGCCAAACAGTGGCGGCCCTCGCACGTTCACTCAACCGCTCCTCATCCGCGACCGCCCTCCGTCAAGGCGACGTATCGCACATGTTCAAACCCGGTGGTGTCAACTCCACCTCCACCACCGCGGCCTTCAACCCCGACGGCTCCCCCGTGAAGAACCCACCACGCGGCGGTGCCTTCGCAAACTCTCTCTCCCGCAAACATTCCGACGCCTCCCTCGTCAACCGCCGCGAATCCATCGCCGCCGCGCGCATGCACTCCATCATCGACTCGTACGACTCCCGTGCAAGCAGCACCCCCGCAACCCGAGCGCAAAGCACAACCCCGACTCAACAACACTACCGCGACTCGCCCAAAGGCAGTTACGACATCAACTACTACCTCGACAACCTGGACTCCTCGACGTCGGACAAGAACCCCTCGAGCTCCGCGAGTTCCGACGACTCCCTCGTGTCCCGACTCCGCGGCGGCGCCGCGGCGCCCCCTCTGCCTCCCACGCCCTCGAACCCAATGAAGAAGATCCAGACCCGACCCATGGGCGACCCCGCCGCCGCCGACAACAACGAGGAGCCGTACCCGCCTCTACTCTCACCGCCGCCGCCGCCTCGACGCATGTCGATCGCGCCGCCGACGACACGCACAAGCGCAGGATTCTCGATCGACGACTACTTTGACACGTCCGACGTGCCCGTGGGCAAGCTCCCAGACTCGTCGACGACGTATTTCGACGGCGACATTGTGGACGAGTACGCGAGTCTGCGAAGCGGGAAGGTTGTAGGGGGGGGTGTTGTGTCGACGAGCAAGGGGCAGGGGCTGCTCGAGACCGTGCGGATGCGGCAGCAGGCGGCGGCAGCGGCAGCTGCCGCCGGTGCGGGGGGACGAAGGCCGAGTAACGGCGCTGCGAGCGAGGGAGTGAGGAGGGCGGTTGCGGTTGCGCGGGAGAGAGAGCGGGAGCGGTTGCTTGGGATTGCGGATTTGGAGCGGCAGAGGCAGAAGAGGATAGTGGGGGGGACGCAGAGTGGGACGTGGAGGGAGGTGAAGGGGGAGGTTAGGGCGCGGGTGGGGGGTGGGGGCGGTGTGCCTGGGGATCGGGGGAGTACGAGTGGTGCGGGTGGTGTTGGGAAGGGGAAGGTTGGAACAAAGTGAGATGATGAGAGAGTGATTGGGACGAAATGAGGAAGGCTTTATTTTTTGGGGGGGTGAGATGCGTATCTTTTTTCTTTTTGCTGTTGGGCGGTCGAAAAAAGGGTCGGGGAATTGGAGTGGTAAGCAAACAAGGAATGCCATTTTAGGTTTGCGTTCTGCGAAGCATTTTGTTTTTTCTATTGTATTAGTAGCAGTGCTGCAATGCGGTCGGTTTCTGATTTGTGTGTTTTCATTGTTTTTTGGGGGGTTGACTTTCTTTTTTTTGTTGTGCGGACCCCATTTTTGTAACTTCTATTTTTTGTATCCTACCTGCTCCCACTCACTGCTCCCACACATGCACACAATACTGCTAAAAAGAAACATATATACATTTTGTTGTGCTGTGTGCTTTTTCTCTTTTTTGCGCTGCTAACTTTCGTTTTCGTGCTCTCGAAACTGGCTGCTAATTGGGGAAAAAAAACGCATGTCGTGGTCAACCAACCCCTTTTTCATTCAAGAAATGCCAACACCAACCGACCACCCAACCTTTATGAATGTTTTCCTATCTTCCTATCTTGTTTTTTGCCATATGTTTGTGTTTGTTGTAGACCCCCAAGATCCGGTTCTTCCTTTTTTTTCCTTATTTCGATAGATTTTGGGTCATTTTCCCATCCCACGTTATCGCCATCTTTTACACTTCCCTCCCCCCTTTCAATCAAGTACGAGCCAGAACAAGAACAAAAATTGTTTTATTAATATTGTCACGTGAAATATAGTGGACTGCGAGTGGATGTGGGAGCTTGTGTCAAATCTCGTACATATTCGCTCTATATTTTTCGAATTTCGTTTTTTGGATTTCATTATATGTATAACCAATTTAAAATCAACACATATCACCTGCTGAAAAGCATCTGAGAAAAAATTTTGCAACAACCTCTCTGGAAGAACAAAAATCAAAGACTTCAAAACAAAAACATATCGCAACGGTGCTCCCCTAGAAAGAAGCTCAGGCCAAAGAATTGCACGATTGGTGGTGTCACAAGCAGCTTGAATATCTAAAAAGCCAGCAACCCACTTTGCTTCCAAACTAAATACAAAAGCACAACATTCCATGAAGTGGGCGTAAGACTACTGCGAAAAATGGACTGACAAAGCTGCAAGAACAATGATCCCAAGGGTTACGTGATACCACACCCGCATGCGAGTAGCGCCTCATACAAGCGGAATAGAAGTACATCAATGTTGGTATACCGAGCCGGCGAGCAGGTAAGAATCCGTACCCGATCCTACCCCGGGGGCCGCGTGAGTTTAGCTAATCGAGGTCCAGATCTGTACCTCGATCCCAAGGGTTACGTGATACCATACCCACATGCGAGTAGCGCCTCATACAAGCGGAATAGAAGTACATCGATGGGGGCATACCGAGTCTGGCAAGCAGCTAAGAATCCGTACCCGATTACCCCAGGGGTTGCATGATTTTAGCTATTCGAGGTCCAGATCTGTACCTCGATCCCAAAAGTTACGTGATACCCGCATGCGAGTAGCGCCTCATACAAGCGGAATAGAAGTACATCGATGTTGGTGTACCTGACGGTCACGTGATTTTTCGAGGTCCTACCTCGCAAACTTTGGAGTTGGTTTCCGGCTCAACCGCGCCCGCGCACGCGTGGCACCCCATACAAACCGAATAGATGAAGAAGGCCACTTTTGGTATACCGAGTCTGGCGAGCAGGTAAGAATCCATACTGGATCCCACTCCGGGGGTCACGTGATTTTTCGAGGTCCGGAGCAAGAATAGCTGAAATTGGGCGATAAAGTTCTGCAGGCAGACGAAAGTGACCTGGTACATATTTTTTCAACAATAGAGTATATTTATTTTGTACATACAATGCATAACAAAAAACAACACCGAAAGTGCCTTACAAGATGGTATGGACCAGCACATAGGAAAGCGCACACAGCATAAGGAAAAGCAAAAAAGATAAACAGAGAAAGTAAACTCATGGTTTTTTGTTTTTTTGAACTTCATAATTTGTATTTATTTTCCAACCAAAACATATACCGCTGGTGCAAAATCCAAGTACCAGTGTTAAAATACACGTGAATTGGCAGCACATAGGGAGCCGTGCGAGCCATAGGAAAAGTAAAATGTTTCATAACACTAAGGCATATCCAAATCAACAAAAGCTGACGAGATAGAATCAGGAGCAGGAGGCAAAACTAGGTCATAACCAAGACAGTTTGACCAAATGCGGTTAAGTGCACAAAGAACAAGAACCCACTGGGAAAAGGCAGGCGAAGGATAAAAAGGCTGTGGTGAAAGCATATCAATTGCAATGTCAAGAGGTAAGCGGGGATCATCAGGCGGGCCCAAATCAAAACTAGCAGATAAACTAGTATGCAAATGTAAACATGAACCCACTGGAAAAAGCAGGAATAAAATCCTTAAGATTTTTTTGTTTTTTTTTTTTTTGAACTTCATAATATGTATTTATTGTCCAACCAATACATATCACCCGCTGGTGCAAAATCCAAATACAAGTGTAAAAATACACGTAAATTGGCAGCACATGGGGAGCCGTGCGAGCCGTAGGAAAAGTAAAATGTTTCAAAACACTAAGGCATATCCAAATCAACAAAAGCAGACAAGATACAATCAGGAGCTGGAGACAAAACTAACTCATAACCAAGACAGTTTGACCAAGTGCGGTTAAGTGCACGAAGAACAAGAACCCACTGGGAAAAAGCAGGGGAAGGATGAAAAGGCCGTGGTGAAAGCATATCAATTGCAATGTCAAGAGGTAGGCGGGGATCGTCAGGCGGGCTAAATCAAAACTAGCAGACAAACTAGCACGCAAATGTAGACACACAGAGACATGGGCACGCGACACTTCAGGGGCATCATGACAGTTCCTACAATAAGGTCAGGGGTTTGGAAACAGGCGGCCAAGCCGATATAGCAGGAACAAACGAAGACATACTGTTGGGAGATGTTGGTGTGGGGGTAGCAACAAAGGGTGGCGAAGTTTCAAATTGCGGACAGGGGCAAACGAAACTGCAATTGGTCCATTATGCGCAACAGCTAAAGACTGAAAATGCAACATCAACGGATGAAGTGGGAGCACAACAGGCATAGGAACAATGAGATCATTGTGACAAGCAGAAAAATAAGGAGATGAACCATAACCGACTGGAGATGACCGATAGAATTGCAACACAGCAGCTGGTAACAGAGGGCTGGAATCACTAGACCAGCGAGCAAACATACGTGTCTGAAGGTACTTCAGCCTGAACTCAAAAGTAGGAATTTGCGCTAACAGCAACAAACCAACACGCGAAGTGGTATGGGCTATCGAAAACAGACGACACAGTGCATGATAACAAAAACGCTCGAGTACCTGAAGCTGAGCAGTGGAAGGCCGAATAAGTGCTAAACCAAACTCAAGTGAAGGTCTAATAAAAGACAAAAACAACAACCTGGCAACACGAGGAGCAGACCCACCAAAGTACGAGACATAAGGTGCAAAAAGATACAATGAGGCACGAGATTTCTCTAAGCGATGATCAATAGTTGCAGCAAGATCAAACCCTTCAATAGTAAAATAGTGACCAAGGTATCTAAATGAAACCTCTACAGGGAGGCAGAGCCATGAAGCCTCAAGGGGGTGGGTAACCGTTGAGAAGATAACACAGCACACTTTGAAGGTGAAAACACAAAATGAGAAGCTAAAGCAAAATCTTCACAAATTTTCAATGCACGTTGGGCTTGCTCAGGGGTGGCAGAAAACAAAGCTATGTCATCAGCAAAAAACAACGAATTGAAAACAGGAGTGTTATAAGAAAACCTAGCAAGATGAGAGGATTCACGACGAAGGAGCTGTGCTAAAGGATTGATGAAAACTGAGTACAAGAACGGTGACAAAACAGAACCTTGAAAAAGACCTCGTGGAAGCGAAAACAAATCAGAAGAACGATTCTCTATAACAACCTGAGAAGAACAACGATCAAACATACTCATCAAAACAGAGATCAAACGGTTTGGAATTCTGGGAAATTGACAAAGACGTTCCCACAAAAGAGGCCTATGCACAGTATCATATGCTGCTTTAATATCTAAGAAAGTAACACAATAAGGCAGAGCAGTGCGGGAAGCCCGTCGAAGGGTAGCATCTAATGCAAAAACACACTCAACACCTGACTGATTGGCCTGGAAACCAGCTTGGGCGGGATCAAGTTTACCAACATGAGCTACAAGCATAGGAAGCAGGGTACGCTCAAAGATTTTTCTATCAACATTGGTTAAAGTAATGGGGCGGTACTGACTAATATCACCAATGGAGCCCTTATTCTTCCAAACAGGTAACAACAAGCCAGCATTCCAGGCAGAGGGCGACAAACCTGAACGGAAAATAGCGTTTGAAAGTTGAACAAAAAGGATAGCAACATCAGAAGCTAACGGCTTAAATAACTCAGCTGGAATATGGTTTGGGCCAGGAGCAGAGTTGTTTGGGGAAGAACGAATAGCACAAACAAAGTCACTAACACTAACTGACACAGAATCATTCAGCGCATGTAGACGAACGTGTTCTGCACTGGCAGAGGATTGTGCAAACTGAGTCTGATAAACGGAGGCAAAGTGATTGCGATAATGAGATAAAGAGGCAGGATCAGACAATAAACCACTTGCAGCTGAGCGCCGTTGATGACACCTACACGCGGTGGAAAGAACTTTGCTAACCTCGGTTAAAGAACTAGGAGAAGAACAAACATATTGTCGCCAGAAGCCTCTCGAGCTCGCTGAGAAAGAGACCAAGTACGAAAAGCTTTGACACGCTCACGCGATAGCCGGTCACGCTCCAAGCGGCAATACTCAACTAAAACAGGATCAGGATCATCACAGGAAGAAACAGCTAAATAGTGCTTATGAGCAAGTAAGTAGCTCCGTCGCAAGGCCACTAAATGCGGCGGCAACAATGGCAGGGCAGGGCGACGGCGAACTAAACTGGGGGGTCCAATGACACAAGCAGCACAGGAAGTAACAAAGGACAGAATAATATCCAATGCAGAGTCAATACATCCCTGTGCAACATCCACAGACATTTGGGCAAAGGCGGGAGCTTCTAAAATTGGACTGAGTGCAGCATTGACATCAGCAAGGGTGGGATCAAAAAACAAATGTCCCACATCCTCCATTGCTTGAAAGACAGCAGGTTCACGCAACAGATGAGCAGCCCAGCGCTTGTGGGGGGGAGCAGCAGAGGGAGCGCTGGCATTGGGAGGAGCAAAAGAAAAAACAGCTGTGACCGGAAAATGGTCAGAAGCCCAAGGCATAAACTCGCCGTCGGCTAGACGACTATGAACTATGTAAGAAATAGGATCACATTGAAGCAGAGGATTGACAAACAACAAATCGATAATGGAGTCACCATTGCGAGAAGAAAATGTGGGGTTATGACAGGAAGGGTGCTTAACTAGAGAGAAACTAGCGGCAGAAATAAATTGCTCAAACAACCTACCCCTACGATTTGAAGAATGATCACCAGTAGCTAAAAAACGGGCATTGAAATCGCCCAACAAAAGAACAGGGCACGGAGACGACGGGACATGTTGAGGAAGTGAAGCAATAAACTCTTCAAGGAAGGGGTCCTGAGCAATACCACATGGAGGCAAATAATACCCTCCAACCAAAAGCCCACGAAATGTAAACCATAGAGAGGTGCCACCATAACTAGAAACGAGACGGAAATCAGAAGCTCTACAAAGACTGCGATTGATCAAGACTCCCACACCAGCCCGTTGTGTACCCGATGACCCAGGAAAAAAACGAGTGTCAAAAATCAAATCTGGAGAAGGCAGCGGGTCTAAAGGAAAAAGGTGTGTTTCAGGCAGGAGCAGAAAAACAATGTGATTTGCGCGCATAAAACGAAACAGTGAATCAAGAACTTACAGGAAAATAGCAGGATCAGTAACTGAACTGAGGATATGTGCATATCTCTTGTGGACAACTTCCCTGACCGCAGCCTCCCGCTGCTCCAAAGGCAGAGTAGAGGCTCGGCGAAGAAAGTCAGGGTTTGATTCGTCAGTGGAAGCTTCCTGGGTGGAGAAGTGCGCACGGAGAGCAATTGCAGTTGAGCGAATACAGATAAAGGAAGCAATGTTGCGACCAAGGAAACTGATGTGGCGGATACCACGCACCACCTCATCGCCCAAGAGAGCCCTCAGCATGGTCCGCACAAAGCCGAGCCGCTGTCTCATGATGTCCTTGATGTACACAGTGGTCAAATCATCCACACGGGCCTGAAGATCAGCAGGTGGGGAGACCAGCAGCGGAGAGGTCGGAGGATAGAATACGACAGGCCGAGGGCCACAAAGGCTGACATTCGAAGTGGGGTCACGACCAGCAAGGGCAGTCCTGACAGCTTCTGTACGAGATTCAGCACTCAGTATGGGGAGACTCTCAAGCACACGGGCACGGGCATTGGCAGCAGCAGCGGGATAAGTGCGTGGACCACGAGGTCCACGTGGGGCAGGTCGACTAGATGGGGGGCGAGGGCCAGGAGCACCAGAGTTCCCAAGATCGTCCTGAATTGAAGGATTACCATGCAGTTGTCTAGGGGGAAGGCACACAGGCGCAGCCACATCATCATGGCGGGAGACAGGGGCAACCGGAGGTGAAGGCGAAGGCAGCGGTCTCCCAAAGCGACCCACCAGATCCTCGGCCATATCACGACAAACACTAGAAAATTCAGCAGGAGTGTCCCTCGGCAAATGTGCAAGCATAGGATCCAGCATCGCCAACAGATCAAAGGTTGCACAAACAGATCGCATCTGAGTGAGAACGACACGGAGATCGGCCAGAGATGCAACACTCGAGGGAGCAGCCACAGCAGCAAGAACCCAGACACCCAGCAGATGTGATCGGGAACGAGAACGGGAGCGACCACGGGGCAATTCGTGTTCAGCAGGTCTTTTGGCGTTGGTCACGTGATCGGAAGTCACGTGATTCGGCATTTTCATCCTCCCCCATATTCACATCATCAGCCCAGTGAATTGGAGAGGCAGGAGCAGAGAATGGAAGCTGTGGAGCGGAATTTTCAACAGAGGAGGCACGGGGGCGCGAACGGGCCTCAAAAATCACGGTGCCACCAGAAAGTCCATCAGGGGGCACAGCGGGGGGTGCGGCGGGCGGCGCGGCATGCGGCGCATCAGGCGGCTGCGCATGCCGAGCGCTGGGAGGCGGCATTGATTTTTGAGAGAGAGAGAGAGAGAGAGAGAGAGAGAGACAGAGAGAGAGAGAGAGTTTTTTTTTTGAATGTTATAACATGTATTGACAATGCTTAATCAGTACATGTCACCCACATGTACTTCAACCAAGATTTGGAATCTTCAGTACTTGGGGAGCCGTGCGAGCCGTGGGAAAGAGGAGCGAAGGCAAGGGCGAATCGAAGGAGGTGTGGCGCGGTACTTGCACGTGACACGATATTGCGAGAGATATATTTCGTAGGAAATTCGAATCCAGTCCCCTATAGGATTCGAACCGCGGAGTTTAGCTTCGAAAAGTCGCATTCGTACCGACTGAGACACGATGAAGTCTCATAAAATTTTTTTTTTTTTAACAATATTATTATTTATTTTGCACATACAGTGCATAACAAAAAACAACACCCAAAGTGCCTTACAAGATGGTCATGGACCAGCACATAGGGAAGCGCGCGCAGCATAAGGAAAAGCAACAATGCAAAACAGAGAATGTAAACTCAAACCTGTGGCTACCCGTCAGATACTGCTAAGGTGCCAAAAAACAGGTGAGTAATAAATAATGAGAAAAGAAAACGTTAAAGATCCACAAATACAGGGCCAAAGAGGGAGTCTGGAGGAGAAACTTCTAATGGCAGACCCATACAGTGAAGCCAAATCTTATGGAGACAACGAAAAACTAGATACCACGGTGCAAGATTCGCTGGGTTGACAATGCGAAGTGGACGAAGGCTATCAATTGCAACGTCAAGCGGAAGTTGTAAAACAGGAACAGGAACAGGAGGCAACAATAGGTCAAGACGCAAACATTCTGAAACATGAGATCTAGAGAGAGTTGCAGTGCGGCAGTGACAACACTGCTTGCGGGGGTGATAAAACAAACGTCCAAGGCGATACTGCAGAAGCCTCAAGATTGACGAAATAGGGAAGCATGGAGGAGCAATTGCTAGCGCATGAGGGTGTGCAGATGCAAGGGGAGCAAAGCTAGCAGCTATAGAACCATAGGCAGATGAGGCTACTTGGTGAAAGTGATTTGCGATAACATCAGAAGGTTTGGGAACTACAACATTTGCAGCCGGGAAGAGGAAGTGATTGTTGAAAGGGACAGGAGAACAACGAAAGTGCTTTCCCTGGTGAAGAAAGAATGACAACATAGAGTGAATCATATCAGGGGCATCATCATCCAGTCAACGTTGAAACATCTGAAACTGCAGATATTGAAGCCGAAACTGAAGGTCAGGAAACTTAAAAAACAGTAAAACCCCAGCAATTGAAGTGGAAAATGAAAGGCGAAGAAATCGACACAAACATTGGTGAATAAAAGTCCGAACTGGTTTGCAAACAGCAACAGAGGGAAGAATAAAATATAAACCAAATTCAAGCGTAGGTCGAATAAAAGACAAAAACAAATGACGAACCACAACCAGAGAATGAGAACCAAACATCCTTGAAAAAGAAAGCAAAGCAAAAGAAGCTGCGCGCTTTGGCAAGTCGATGGGAAATAGTCAGTGAAACATCAAATCCAGTATCTCCAAAAAAGCAACCCAGATAACGAAATGAAGGCTTGACAGGCAGAGGTTGACCATGAAGAAGCAAAGGCGAATGAGCAGGAATAGGAATTTTTGTGAGAATCACAGACTTCAAAGGAGCAAAAGAAAAACCACGAGCTTGGGCAAACTGGTCACAAACAGAGAGAAGAACCTGCATAGCATCCAAAGTAATTGCAAACAAGGCCAAATCATCTGCAAATAAAAAAGAATTATATCGTGGTTTGGCAGGATGAAAGAGTGTTATAGGTGGGGCAAATGGTCGGAGGAGCCCAGGTAGAGGATCAAGAAAAGTGATATAGAGAAGTGGACTGAGAACAGAACCTTGAAACAAACCTCTAAACAAATCAAAAGCATCTGAAAAACAATTTGCAACAACCACTCTGGAAGAACAAAAATCAAACAGAGACTTCAAAACAAAAACAAATGGCAACGGTACTCCCCTAGAAAGAAGCTCAGCCCAAAGAATTGCACGATTTGTGGTGTCATAAGCTGCTTGAATATCTAAAAAACCAGCAACCCAAGGAACCTTGGCATTAGACGCACGGGAGATACATGCCTGAAGACCAAAAACACATTCCATTCCCGAGCGGTGTGACTGAAATCCCGCTTGGGCAGCATCAAGTGGGCGTTGAGACGTGATAGCAGAATAAAGATGTGGCAACAAAGCTCGCTCAAAAATTTTTCGGGCAACACACGAAAGAGTAATGGGGCGATAATTAGTAATATCACCAAGCGTACCACGTTGCTTCCAAACTGGGTGCAAAAGCCCAAGATTCCATGAAGTGGGTGTAAGACTACTGCGAAAAATGGACTGAGAAAGTTGCAAGAACAATGGAGCAAGAATAGCTGAAATTGGGCGATAAAGTTCTGCAGGCAGACGATCATGACCCGGGGCAGACTCCAAAGGGCAGTCCCTAATAGCTAGAACAAAAGCTTCAACATCCAATGGCAGCTGAAAATCACACAGAACAATTGAAGGTGAAACTGGGTCAGCAGCTTGAGCATTGTAGACACTAGCAAAATGATCAGAATATTTGGCTAAAGACTGAGGATCAAAATCTAAACCATTAGCTGAAGTACGAAAGTTAGCGCAGCGCCGAGCATGAGACACATGTTTCAGAAGAGAAGGCACTGATGAAGAACTAGGGTCATCAAAAAAATTTGCTTTTGTCTTACGCCTGTGTGATCTCAGAGCTGATTTGAATGCTTTGTGACTATCACGTTGGCGAGTTCTTAGAAAAGGAAGAGGAGGGTCAGAAGAATTGTGGTGAAAGAGGGAATAATAGTCACGGAATGCTGAACGAGCCTTACTACGCAACAAAGCAATCTCAGGGGGCAAAGGAGTGGTCGCTGGTGCTCTACGACGAGGTGTTGGTGGTCCCAATGTCAGAACTGCTGTTGCCTCAACAAAATCAACTATAATTTGAAATGCAGAATCAATTGCTCCCTGGGCCACTGCACGAGAAAGAGAAGTCCCCACAGGGACCTGAAGTGGTTCCAATGCTGCTGTTAGCGCCTCTGATGTTGGAGGAAGCAGAATCTTAGCAGTTTCTCTGTGCGACTTACGAATAACTTCATCCTTTAACAATGGGAGATTCCAAGAAGGTAGAGGAGGAGGCACAGTGGCCTGAGGATCTGGGCCAGCTAAAGAAAATGAACAGGTCACTGCAAAATGGTCTGAAGGATGGGGAGCCATAGACTGGGGTTGATCATGCACTAAATAAGAGGAAGCTGTCACATAAGTAGAAGCAAAAAACAAATCAATAATTGAACTCCCTAAGTGGGAACGAAAAGTTGGGCGACGAGCTGAAGAAGAAGCTGGGACAACCAATGAAAGTGAGTGGGCTGTAAAAAAAGGAAGAAGTGCTCTGGCACGGGCATTAGTAACATGATCACCAGTGCTCTGAGTTCTAAAATTGAAGTCACCCATCAAAACTACTGGTGTATCCGAATTCGAAACAAATTGAGGAAAATCAGATAATGCACCCAAACAGTCTTCCGCAGTCCAACGTGGGGGAAAATAAAATCCACCAATCACGACCTGACGAAACCTAAACCACAAACCAAACCCAGAAGGAACTGATGCAATCAACCTAAATTGATAAGTACTGCAACGATGTGGGTTAATAAGAAGAGCAACACCAGATGTCAAAGGAGCGTCTGGTGGAGGACGAGAATCAAACAACAAATACTCAGACGAAACACTGTCTAAAGTTAACTGATGAGTTTCTGTTAAAACTAAAAAATCAAGCTGATGAGTAACAAGCCAAGCAAGTAAATCTGAAAATCCAGAGGCAAACCTCTACAGTTGAAGGTTCCAGAACGAAAGGTCCACATTAATTGCGAGATGTAGGTTCAGAACGCGAAGAACGGGCTAAAGAAACAGTAGCTTCAAAGTCTGCAGCAGGAAGATTAGAACGAAGATAATGAAAAACTGCAGGATCATGAGTAATTCGCAAGAGGTGAGCAAATCTTTTGTGAACAGCCTTTGCTACAGCAACTTGACGTTGCTCAAGTGATTGAACAGACCCAGAACGAAGCTGCCCAGGGTCAAAAAGATCAACGGGCACCTCATCACCTGGAAAAATGTCCTTGCGGAGCTTGTCAGCACAGTCAGAAGTACAAATAAATTCAGCAGTGTTACGCCCAATAAAACTAATATGGCGAATGTCACGGGAAAATTGAGGGTTTCCAGAAATTCGATTAATCAGAGTGCGGAGCTGATTAAGTGGCTGACGACTAATTTCCTTAAACCTCACAGTAGCAAAACCAGCAGCACGATCACGAACAGGCTGAGGTGGATTGATCAAAATTGGTGACTCAGCCGGGTAATCAATCACCAATCTGGGTGGCCGTAGTGATCTGCGAGATAGGGGGTCCACTCCAGCAACCACTGATCGATAAAGGGCGGGTTGAGCATCTGCTTCGGCAGCTTCAATACGAACAATAGCATTTGATGCACGAGAGGCAAACTTTGCAGTGCTGAAAGGCCCAGGATTGCGAGTAGCAGGGGCAGGTGGCGGTCGGCTAGCACTCGCAACTTGAGCATAGGAAGGCACGGCAGAGACAGCAGCAGGAGGGCAGCTGATAGTTTCAACCAACGGAACTACAGCAATAGTCAATGCAGCAAAGAAGGCAGCCTCAGTCTCTGGTTCCAATACTGGGAGAAATTGCATTGCACGAGTGAAAGCAGACATCACTAATGGATGAGATCCAGAAGTTTGAGCAGGGGCCAGCATATGCAGAGCATCCAAGAATCGGTCACGAGGAGTAGGCAAGGGAGAGGTAGCATGATCAGCTGCAGAGGCATTCTTCTCGACCCTGGCACGAGAGGCAGGTCGGCGAGTCGGGGGTGATTTTGATGCTCGACGTTCCCTTTGGGATCAGCATCAGCAATGGTAAGTGACATTTCGACTGTATCATTCATGTGAACATCAACGACACTTGCGGGGGATCTTCCTCTAATTCGAGGCGGTTCTGAAGTGGATGACGCTTGGTCACGTGATCGGCGGTCACGTGATTCGCGAGGAGAATTCACTTCATCTGCCCACAGAAAATTTTCTCCATCAAAGTTGCTGGGCTGAGAGTCAGGAATGTTTTCCTGAGGGGCGCGAGGGTGGGACACAGAGGGAGCACGGCCAGAAGCGATGAAAATTTTTGAGGGGGGTGCGGCGGGCGGCGCGGCGTGCGGCGGGCGGCGCGGCATGCGGCGCGTCAGGCGGCTGCGCATGCGGAGCGCTGGGAGGGGGCATTGATTTGTGAGAGAGAGAGAGAGAGAGAGAGAGAGAGAGAGTGAGAGAGAGTCAGAGAGAGTGTGTCGTGGCTTACATTTTTTTTTTTTTTTTTGAATGTTATAACATGTATTGACAATGCTTAATCAGTACATGTCACCCACGTGTACTTCAACCAAGATTTGGAATCTTCAGTACTTGGGGAGCCGTGCGAGCCGTAGGAAAGAGGAGCGAAGGCAATGGCGAATCGAAGGAGGTGTGGCGCGGTACTTGCACGTGACACGATATTGCGAGAGATATATTTCGTAGGAAATTCGAATCCAGTCCCCAAAAGGATTCGAACCGCGGAGTTTAGCTTCGAAAAGTCGCATTCGTACGGACTGAGCCACTATGAGGCCTAGGTTTTTTTTTTTTTTTTTTTTTTGAATGTTATAACATGTATTGACAATGCTTAATCAGTACATGTCACCCACGTGTACTTCAACCAAGATTTGGAATCTTCAGTACTTGGGGAGCCGTGCGAGCCGTAGGAAAGAGGAGCGAAGGCAATGGCGAATCGAAGGAGGTGTGGCGCGGTACTTGCACGTGACACGATATTGCGAGAGATATATTTCGTAGGAAATTCGAATCCAGTCCCCTATAGGATTCGAACCGCGGAGTTTAGCTTCGAAAAGTCGCATTCGTACCGACTGAGCCACTATAGGACATGTCCTCATTGGTCCAGTGGCTAGGATCCCGCGCTTTCACCGCGGTGGCCGGGGTTCGATTCCCCGATGAGGAGACGTAGTAACCGGAATATAAGTTTACACATTCATCCTTTCGGGTCGTTCGCAATGATCAGTGCCCTAAACTTCAGCGAGTTAGCACCAACGGATTTCTTCCTATTCTATATCATTGCAGAAATCCGCAGGCTGCTAACGGCCTTCCGTAACGTTCGCACCGATCTTGTCGTTGGGGAAGAAGAGGGTTTCGAAAAATCGATCTTTGATGTGAAACGCGCTGAGAGAAATCTCTCTTCTTTCCCCCCTGCCTCGCCCCGCTGCATTTAGGCCTCAGAATGGGTGACACGAAGAAAGGGTCCAGCTTTGAGTCATGAATAGATAGGCCCAGGGAGACTCTCTGCATTCTTTGGAGCGCAATCCAGCGTATTTGAAAGCCACGACATGTATCAAGGCATTCCTGGTGCGAATGGTCAGAATTGGTGGGAGAATCTGGAGCGCAAAATGCGTAAAATCCACCAGGTTTCTCTAATGATTGCAGAAGGGAGTAAACACTAAGACAAGAGAACTTTGTGCACATCTTACCAGTGGGTAGCAGCAACGACGGTGACAATTATGTGAAAGAGGCTGGCAAGCTTCGTTGTTCTGGGAGGTAAGAAAGGGGTGGGCGAGCGGTTTTAAGATGAGATCGGAGCAGCTCTCGACCTCATCCTCTGATCGATTTCGGCGTCAGAAATTTTAACAATTTCACCTTCGGTATATTATTAGCTGATTTAAAATTTGTGTAATAACCTTAAATTTAGGGACGCTTCTCTTGCAATACTCACCTGTCAACAGAGTTTGGGTCACTCTGTTGGTCAAAAGCAAAATGACATGAATTTTTCTTAAGCGGCTATGAGCTTCACGAAAGGAATCCTTCAAGGAGATCAAGGGCATGTATGGCGATACTCAAGTAAGGTGATAATGTTCTGCGAGCACCGTGTGTGGAACAGGAATGCCTGGACTTTCCCTCGGATCTCATTCGGAATGATCCAGCTCAAAACCCTTTCACTTTGTTCATTCACGAGTTTTGCGAGTTTTTCGTTGCCATGCGGCTGAACTTGAAGAAAAGGTTTTGGTCATCATCCCGCCAGCCGCTTTCAAGTGTTTTTAACCAACTGGTGAGGTCACTTTCGTTTTGTGCACGCACAGGTTTCATGTATTATTTGAAAGTACACTTCAGTTCACCACTAGCTCTTGCCCAGAAACCTGGTCCCCGACTCACAGGTTTCTTGTATGTGTTTACCCTTATTTTAATTATGCTTCGCAGACAATGCAGTTACATGTAACCAGGCTAATTCCTTCCTGATCATATTTACGTCTCATCAGATTTTTCACTCCTACCCCCAATCTGCTCTGATCGTTACTAGCACTTGAAAGTATTCTCGATGCTGGCACGCACACTATCAGGTCGAAACAAAATTGAAGACGGGCAGTATTTCTCTTCATTCTGCTCCATCGTTCTTGTTTTCATCGAAAACCGGCGTGCAAGCATCTTCCGATCCTCGTTCATTCTCACATGGGCAGGAAATTACTGGGCAAATAATCTTGACTGCCAAATAGGCGCTGGCCCTAATCAAACAGGATGGTACTCTGAAGGCACCGCTTCGCCTCGTTCTTTCTGGGATTATCAGAATTGAGTCCGTTTCGCGACCTGTCTATGCTACCAAAACTTTGGAACGTGATGTTCGCGATAATGTTTGCGAATTCCCATTCACTTTGGAGTTAAAGAAACATTTTTACGGTTGCTTTTACTCAATAGCTCCTCACCATGCTGATCATCTTCCAGGTCCCTCGATATCAGTTGAGAAACATCGACACTATCGTCTTTTGCGCTTCGGAAAGGTCAAGTCCAATTCACCAGCATGGTGACACTCTTCCCGAGTTGTTCAAGGAGCCTTCAGCAGTGATTGCTGACAACAAGTATTCTCTCTCCGCTGAAGTGCTGTTGGGGACACCTGGTGGACCGAAACTCCTGGTGGAGAAAGAATTTCCCGTGAATGTGAAGCGAGGGGCAGGAGCAGTGTTGCGCACCCAAACAGATGGCACCTAAGAGCTCCCCTCGTACACTGCGTCAAGTTAAAGAAACTTTGTGGATTCAAGTTAATACCAAGCTCATGATTTCTGTTCATATGAAATAAATTGCGGTGAGCTATTTGAAAAGAGCTTAAGGTGTGTGAATGTTTGTACGCCTCTTGTCCAAAAGAACATCCAGCTTTTTAACATCAAAACGCTGAAATAGCAGCTTTCTATCAACGCTATCGTTCGACTTAGAACTCTTCAAGCATTTTGTACGGCGAAACTGGAAATCCCCCTCACACTGTCATGTCTTGTCGGGCAACACAGCAAACACCTTCGACCAAGTAAAACACTACATCCACAGCATCTCTGTTGAGCCTCCCCTTAGCAAACTCAATCTTCTGAGCCTCAATGCACGGCGTGTTCAACTGAGGTGGTGTTCCAACTACCACCGATTGTCGCCCCACTTCGTCAGGAGGTATGTGGGGCGCAGCAACAGATGCCCTCATGCGTGAGCGCGCATTGGTTTTGGCGGCAGGTCGGTCGTCTGTGGATCCAATCCGAACGTGTCTGATTGGCCCACCCACCAGTGTCGCAAATACCTGACAAGTTGAATGAGACCTGAATTTTTTGCACCTGGGCAACGTTTACCTCGCACGCAGGAACGGTCCACTTGTTGCCCCAAACTCTGATCGTCTGGATCGATTTGTTCTGAGCCAGCCCGTATCCGACATTTATCAATCCATCTCCCGTCATCCCGTTGTGATCGATGTACAATCTGGATTATAAAGCTTGTGAGAGATGGTGACGAATCAGAAAACAGCTTTGTATTACGCCTCGAGCACATCGTTGTTCTCAAGCAGGAAACGAACGGCTTCGGCACCCTCGTCTTGAAGTGCACAGCAGGAAAGATTGACTGAGCGCAAGGTGGGATGCCGATGAAGCGCTCTGCATATTGCGGTACCACCATCCCTGCTGAACTTGTTGCTGCAACGAATTCAGTTTTGATTGCTATCGATGATGCAACTCACCAGCTCAGATCCAAAGTGTGCAGGGATCGATTGTCCTTGATCGCTCCCGCGACTGTATTCACAGCATCCCAGTCCGTCACGGCCATCTTTGAAAAGTTCAGTTCCTCGAGCGTGTGGTTGAGTCTCAGAGTTTTCGACCAGTGGACCATCACGTCTGTTTGAAGCGACTGCGTCAGAGATGCGAAGTGCGTAGCGTTATTGGACAGATCAAGTCGGACGAGTGTAGTGTTGTTGTTCAAAACCGTCGACAATGCCATCAACGTTTGTGTCGATTGCTTGGTATTTGCGATTCCAAGATACTTCAGGGTAATGTTCACCTGTGTTCCCAAAGCGAAAGGGGTATCAATAATAAACCAGTGAATATGTCAACAGGCTGACTTGCACCTGAAGCATGCTGCCGAAGTCCATCCCCGCATCCTTTCCAATATCGTTTCCAGAGATGTTAAAGTCATAAACACAGTTGTTCATGACAAGGGCTTTAGCAAGCGCGGTGCCGCCTTCTGTTCCAACATTATTTGAGGCGATGTTCACCACCTCCAAATACCGATCATTCTAAAACATTGTCCTTCTTTTAATAATTGCGTAAGAGGGAACGTCTGGACTTTTCTGTACCGTCAGGAAGCTGGCCAGAGCAGACGCACCGGCATCACCTATCTCGTTGAACGAAACATCGAGTTTGCGTAAGAACGTGATCGCCGCCATGGGCTTCAGAATGATGCCCAGGTAGTCATCGCTGACCCGCGTGTAGCGCAGATCAGAGGAGTTCCCGTTGATCACAAAGGAATCTGGAACAGGTCTGGCTGGTTTGTGAGAAATGCATGCAGTGGGAGTGAAAGGTTGGGGACATTACCCCCCCTCGATGGCGAGCTCGAGGCTGGACTGTATAGACCTGACTATAAACGTCCCCTTCTTTTGGCACAACGCGACATAGGTATCGAGGTAGTCGATCACTTCCATTTCTGAAGAATCTGAGACAATCAAGAGAGATCGCTGATTGGAGTAACCAATGAATCTCACTTCCAATAAAAGTTTGTATAATATCTTGTTTTTTTTAAGCGTAATTGATATTATTTCATTAATTATTTTTTAATAATGTTACCTTACACATACAATGCCTAACAATAAACAACACGCCTTAAAAGATGGTTTTGGACAGGCACATAGGGAGGCGCCAGCATAAGGAAAAACAATATAAAAAAGCAAAAAAAATATGAAGAGCATCTCCTCATTGGTCCAGTGGCTAGGATCCCGCGCTTTCACCGCGGTGGCCGGGGTTCGATTCCCCGATGAGGAGGGAGGAAAGTACTTCGTCCCACTTGTTTGTGGGTGGTTGTTTGGTTTCCAATATTTAATGGTCGTGGATGGTTGGATTTTGAGCAGTGGTAGCCTCAGCAAACTCCATTCGTGACGAAAATTGATCACGTCATAAGTTTCACATTTGTTCCAACTGGTTTGGTACTGGTAACAAACAAATCTCCTCCAACCACCCGCTCCGTAACACGCATGTTTAAATCGTTTAAATATGTCCAATTTTGGCAACGGCGATCCATGCAGTTCATCATTTGTGCAACTGTGATGGACGAGGAGGAAATCCAAGAGCAGTTGATGACCCAAAGGTCGTAACGGAATCGAAATCGCCTGTTGTCACAGGCACATGAATCACCGTCCAACAGCCCATGTAAGCTTAATGCGCCGATGACAGGTCTTAACGAGAGCCGCATTTAGTGGGCTTCTTGAAAGATATGTAGTTTACAGAAAACATTTCCATATTTCAACTCTTTCCTCCTTTTTTCTTTGTTCTATATTGTCAAAGGTTCGGGCAAACGCAACGAATTTAAATTTGTGAAGATCACCATCCTAATGGACTTTCCAGCTTGTGATTCCAAATGCCATTTATTATAATGTGTATAGACTATGAATATGGATGGAGAAAGGATGGATGAAACAAACGAGAGAACGAGAAAACAAGCGTACAGAAGTGGGTGTACATTTTATTAGTCGACCTCAAAGCGCAACCGCTTCCCAACCCTCCGGATCAAGGGTCTCTATAAACTCGGCCAAGCTCGAGCCGTACACGTTCACTTTGTATGTGACCGAGGTTTCTTTGTTGTTCTTTCCCGATTCCACGACCGCAGCTTCCTGCAGGTGAACCCTATAACACCTCTTCGACTCTCCTCCCGTTCCGGCCCCGGCTCCCAGAACAGCCCTCGCGGTGTTCTCCCACTCCCCATCATCCACCAAAGTGGACGGACCCGAAGACGTCGACGGCGTAGAAACGATTGATGCGGTCCTCGACATGGACGGCATCGGGCTCCCCGATGCCACGAGTGTTTGAAAATGCAGGGACGGCGCGCCGGGTTCAACCCCCGCGACGGCGTGTCTTGCGAGCGCGACGCGGTGGCTCATCGCCGGGGCCGCGGGCGCAAACAGCATGCTCAGATTCACAGGCTTTGTGTTTTCTTCGGGAGCGTTAAAGTCCTCGTGGACAACGACAAAGGATTCGGATGATCTTCTGACGACGTCTAGGAATGATGCGGACCCGCGGGGAAGGAGCCAGACTGTGGTTGAGCGGATAACGTCCTCGTCAAACTCGTCGTCGTCGTCGTCGTTGTCGCTCATATGGGTTGCGCGGAAGTCGTCGTCGTCGGTCGGTGTGCTGTTTTGGCGGACGGGTGCGGCGCTGTGTCCGATTGTGTTGGAGCGCATGGGGAGGCCAGAGGAGGGGCGTTTAGGTGTGCGACGGTGGGTGTGCGAACGGCCGAGCGCACGGGAATAAGGTGAAGTGGACTGGAGAGAAATTTGTTCGGCTCTCAAGTCGGGAGCGGAGAGAGTTGGAGCTGTGTATGAACCTCGTGGAGGAAGCCCAAGCTCGGTTGCATTGTAGACGCTAAGGCGGCCTTTGGAGGGCATGTATTTTCTGACTACGGCGTTTGGGAAAGTTAGCACGGAGCCGTCTCGCTCGAACACGGCGGCAACAGAGTTGATTTCAATCTCCCAGAGTTGGATCGAGATGCCGTCCGAGTCGACTCTCCGTCGCCACCGCGAGACTGGGTATGCCTGGATCCATCGTGGAGTGCCGTTTGAGCCCCCGGAGGACGAGCCGCCGGTACGCCTATGAAGCCACTTAAGCTGAGTTGGCGAGTCTGGAGCGGGCATTAGAGAAGTGGTACGTTTTGGAGCAGTGAAGGAAGAGCGGGGATTCCTTGAGACAGTGCGCGGGGGAGGAGTCCAAGATTGGCGTGGAGCGGCGGACATTTTGGAAGAGACGTTGAGAAGAATTTTTGAGGACGTCGGAGACAACATTAAAACTAGTACTGGAATATTGGAATATCTGGAGAAAAGAACGAATGCTAGTAGTAGTAGGAGTAGGAGTATTAGTATCAGTAGGAGTAGAAGCAGTATTTATTGCTACGTTTTTTCTTAAGTGATTTTCTGGTTCCGAAGAACACCTTCAGCGTGATGAACGTTGGCGTCATCGACGTCGCTCTGCTCTCAAGGCGAAATGATGATAGGATCGACGAACCTGTCGATAACCACAATGGTGCTGCAGATCTGCGGCTGTCGCGGGCAGTATTCCAGAGCTTGAGAGCTTCCTATCCCCTCAAGTTCATGGCGCCGAAACCACGACGATCACACCCACATCGACGGACAGTCTTTGCCATAACGTACGGCGGAGGGCTGGTTGCAGGGGACTCTATTCAATTCGTCATTAATGTTGGAAAGGGGGCCGGATTATGTGTTCTAACACAAGCCAGCACGAAAGTCTTTAAATCCCTTCCATCACGAAGTGCAGCACCAACACCATCCGCCCTAACCCCCCATAATCATTCTCAATTTCCACCGCACGCATATCTTTGGGGCAACACTGCTGAGAACCAAAATCGTAAGAGTTCTGTCGGGGCATCCCAGAGCCTTTTGGCAACGATCGAAGCAAACGGATTTCTCGCAGTGCTACCCGAACCTGTTACCTGCTTTGCAGACAGCACCTTTGACCAATACCAAACATTCCGCCTCGCCCACCACTCCGCTTCCCTCGTCCTCTTGGACTGGTTCACGAGCGGCCGCGCGGCGTATGGTGAAACCGGCGAATCGTGGCTGTTCAAGCGTTACTCTTCCAAAAACATCGTCGACATCGCACGGACCCCGGACGATGACGACGATGATGAGTGGGCTACGATCGTGCAAGATGCCTGGGTGCTCGATGATAGCAATCAAAACGAGATGGATGCTGGGAAACAACGACATGATCCATCGTACTTACCACGAGTTGCGCCATACACTTGCTTTGCTTCACTGATCTTTGTCGGTCCACGCTCACTCCCCTTTGCCAATGCTGCGTTATCCGAATTCGAGTCCGTCCACGTTGGACACCACGGCGGTCCCAAACCTCAACCCCAGAAAGTACTGTGGTCGGCTTCACCGTTGACCTTGCCAGTACATGCTCGAAATCCAAATGATCCGTACAAACACGAGCTGTACGGCGCGGTTGTTCGCGCTGCATCGAGAAACACCCCAGACATGCGTGCGTTCTTGTCCGAAAAGTTGGAGGGAATGAGAAAGGAATTTGGAGAGCATCTTTTTGAAAGACAGCTTTGACATTACGTAATTTGGTACCAATAGATAATTGGCTTTCTGCACCTGTGTGAAAACCTTTGGGCCACTCTCGAACAGCTGATTGCATTAAATCAATGAATAGGAAACAAAAGTCATCTGCGAGTAATTAGTACCACTCGTCAAAGATGCGATCGAATGATGGTCCCTCCAAGCTCGGCGAACACTCAACCGTCTGCAAGAAAGTCGCTCATTCCAATCCCAGACGGCTTTCGATTCGTTTCCAGTCGATGCTTTTCGCTCCATAGCCGCAAAACTGAGAATTTCTGTAACAGTGAATGTGAGTGCAGCGCCAAATCCACCATTATCCGAGATCAGCATGAGCTCCTTGCAGAATCCGGCGGACACGGGGCTGTGGGAATTGGAAAGGGGGGACCGCATATCGTGGAAAGTGACTCTCAATAAGATGAACGCGAAAAAAGTGACTCTCAATAAGATGAACGCGAAGTGTTCACGATTGCGATTCCTCGGAAAGATTTCTTTGAAAAGATTGATAGCACTACCTAGATCCCTGTCTCTTCGCGTCATACATGCGCATGTGTTTGTGTGATAGATGATGTTGCTTCCCTGGGCAACATAGTTTGGGTTTGTGGGCTGGGAACAGTCTTAAGCTCGCAAAGCCAAATATTTTCCTCGAGCTTCAGACCTTGCAAGTAACTTTGCCAAGATGATCGCGATGTTGTAAGTCTATATCACCATCGAACAACAGTTTCCCGGTTTTAGCGCAACCGCCATCCAGAACAGTCGCCGGCTCTCGAATGCAAATGCAAAGTAGTAAAGGATATCTCGAATCAATTTTTGTTTTGACAATGATTTCACAGCACAAGAACTCTTTCTGAGTTTCAGAAAACTTGGAAAACTTGCCCATTTAAGGTACTTCTATCTGCTTAAAGCAAGCTTTCTTTGAATAATTATTGTTCATCGGCGTTCATTGATCTACTTTGTCGTTGAACCTTTCGGGGTCCCGAATTTCTCTGGTTTTCTACCAAGTTTGGTCAAAGTTTGTATCTATTTCTGTACTTCTTCTACTTACTGTTATAACAAAGAACAAGGCCTGGATTTGTTCCCACAGCTGTGCTTCCATCAACCATTAACAGGACCTCATAAAATTTCATTCAAGTCTACGCTCGATCAATGATCATGTTTTTTCACAAAGGGCAACAGCGAATGTATCTACTTTCCGATATATTTGATATCCGCAAATACTTAGTTTAGAAGAGTATTTTCAAGAGCGTCTCTGAGCGAAATGAACTGCAAAAAAGGTGCATCTTCTCTTCCCCAGTTTCTAACATGCGCGTTCCGATCATTTGCCATAACATCCTTCTGAACTGACGGAGAGGCAAAACTGTACTCTTTGCAAGAATGCAACATGTCCAAAGTGGTTTGGAACGAATGACTTGCATCCTGAGTGACCGGAAACACAGCCAGATCCCAGAGGGTATATCCAACCCCTCCAATTGATGGCTGTACGTCATTCCCTCCCACAGAAACTCCCATGCTCGACATCAGTGCCGCACCTCTCTCCATTCTCAGCGCATCGAAAACGCTCATGACTTGTGCTTTCCCAGGACCGTTCTGTGACCTCCATAGCTTTAGCAACGCGACGGCAGGAACATCCTTCATGAGCTCGACATCTCTCAGCCGACGATGGGGCTTTCGCACATCGACATTGACGCTGAAGAATATCGTGGTGTAGCATGAAGACAATCCCGTATCGTTTGCGTGTGACTCGGCGTTGGAGTTGCTCAAGTCCAGGCGGAGCGTAAACATGCACAGGTTATCAGGGAGTCTGAGCTCCTCGGCAGGCGACCACTCTATTTTGCAGCGAGAGAGAATGCTGTTACTTCCGATCGAGATGGGATTCGGACTCGCTCGGAGATCTATGGTAACTCGATCGAGGATGGTGTGCGAGCCGACGAAAAGGGGTCGTGAAGAAAACATGCCAGAGTAGCAACTCATTTTCGGCAAAACCTGCCGTGTTCTCGCTAGTGTATCGATGCCGATATCTCCAGAACTTTCGGTTACGGTAGGAATTGGCTTCACAGAGGTCGAGTAAGTAAAATGCGGTCGTGGCCCCGCTGTCGAAATCGATCGGTCTCTATGTTCCTCCATTTCTGCCGGTGCAGTTTGTGCCCTCCCGCCTACGGTAAAGCCCGTCTCCCCGTCGTTGAGTGCAGCCTGCTCTTCCACTACGCGCTTATAGCTCGTCCTCAACCTCGCCGTCCGGATCTCTCTCGTGTTAGGTGCACTGAAGCTCGCCGGCTGATCCATAAAGATCGAGCATGCCATCACATACGAGGTCTCTCCAATCTCCGCCGGAGAGCTCTCACGGCTCAAGAACGGCCGTTCTTCCTCCTCCTCCTCCTCAGCTTCCCGATCTCGTTCCGTCGGAAGCGGCGATAACCGCGTCGCAGCGCTTCCGGGCGTTCGCGCTGCTATGCTCCTGGCAACGTACTCCCGCGCAGCGACCGCAGCCCGACTCGCGTCCCTTTTCTTCCGATCGCAGTATCGCACAATGGCTTTCTCCGTCGCCCGGCCTCCGATGCTTCGATCCTCGATCCCGGTCTGCCATCTGAACTCGCGGTCCATCGTCACGGTGGCGACGTAGTCCGCAGTTGTCCCGATCGGGTATGTTTTGGAAACGTTGAGAATGAGCATGTGGAACGGGACTTCGGAGAGGCGGAGGTGTTGCGCGATGGTGCTCCGTTGCTGAACGAGCGCTGCGGTCGTAGAGGTATCCGAGACCGTAACGACGCCGTTGATGTACTCCTCAAGGTTTGAACGGGAACCGAGGGGTTGGAGGAGATCTGAGAAAGCATCAATGTCGATGATTTGTTTTGGAAGTTTTTTCAGGAGCTGAATGGCCGAAAATCAAAATCTTTGACAGGAAGTGGAGCGACCTTTCCAATTTACCTCGATCATATCCTTTGCAGTCTCCCCGCACACAAAATACCCTCCTGTTGTAAAATATATATCTCCCCCCTTTATCAAAAGAAAACAGTTCAGAATTGTAGAATTGAACGAAGGATATCTCACCCTACCCTTCCATCTTTCATTGCAGGCTCTCTCGCAACACCACTATCCATATACCGCTCGCACTCAACAACCACGCCTTGTCCCCTAGCGATCCTTGGTCTCGCTTTCCCCAGAGCTTCTTTGTTTGCAACTAAATTGCCTTCGTTTCCAGACGCGGTGGGATGTGCTAAACACGTTATCCCAGGATTCGTAAAGTCATAAACCTTGTCTTCGCAGGTTGACTCAGAATACTTGCGAGTACTTTCCATCTTTGTAAAGAAATCCCTTACCGGAGCTAAATGTGTGCTGTAAATCATCACAACTTGTTACAAACACCTGATATTGGTGAAAACTCAAATAAAAAGCAATGCTGTTTTGTAAAACCGCACTTACACCAGGATTCATTTTCTCAGTGTAGTCACAATGTAGAACAAGCTTAAGATCAAGCACATCCATGGGCTCGGAACCTGTCAATGTTGTCAAAGAAATATTCATTCATCAAACCTCGCACGAACCTGTGGGAACGAGTGTGAGATATTTGCTGTACGCCATTGAATGGACTAAGAGTTTCGACGAATTTCCAGGGAGTATCAAAAGTATTCTAGCTTTTGAAAAAGAGAAGATTGAGTTAGCTTCTTGGGGCCAGAAATGATGTGTAACGTTCCTCACATGTTTCAAACACTTCACTCCCATAAACATCTTCCAACCTCTTCAATGCTCTCAGCATCGCACCACCCGTTCCGATCTTTGGTGCATGATCGGGCATGATAAAATGGTACCTTTTCAAAATTAAAAGAGCCGATATCAATCCAAAATCAGCAAAGCAAGCCTGCCTCAAACGTTAAAAAAAACACCACATCGCACCTACAACAAGACGGCATCGTCCCCGCATCCACCCGTTTCTTAACCTCCCCTTCCAAATGGATCACCTGGTTCTGATTCATTGCGATCAGAACCACGAGGTCCCAGAACTTGATCGCCGGTTGGGTCCCCGGTTGATCCTTGCAAAGCGTGAGAAGCGCATCGTACCGACACTTCCGCGCTCGGAATGCGCGGAAGAGGACGTCCGAGGCGTAGGAGAGGGAGTGTTGAGGTGGATCGGGTATGGGTGGACGGAAGGAGGTCGATGGCGTCGCGGGGTGTTTGGAGGCCGAGGCGGTGCGTGGGCGGCGTGTGGTGGGAGATACTGAGACGCCTGTGGTCATCGTCCAATATAGGACTCTTCAGAAGATTGTATCCCGAGGATATTCTTGATAAATTGCGAAGAGGTCTGGGATATCCAATCAACAACAAGGACACCAAATACCTTCAATTTCCAGTCTCAGTGGTATTGGAATACGAAAACAAACTGAAATTGAAACTTTGGAAAGCTAGTGCCAACTTCCCTTGTTAACATAACTGGCAAGGCGATGAAAGAAACTCAAAAAACTGCACAAAACACACACAAATAAAAAAAGATACATGCTTCATCGAACAGAAATTAGAAAGTAAAGATGATTAAAACTACGGAAGGACAACATGACACTTGCGTCCATCGGCCAACATCCCTTCACACTATCCTCCACCAACCCATCCACCTCCTTCCCAAACCAGCCCCTTACCAAAAATACAAAACAAAAAGACTGGAAAAATACTAAGAGGAACAAATTACATCAACCCCGACCCTCAGGTTAACCAAGAACAAAGGAGATGGGAACATGCCTTCCCCATCAGCGATCGTTACGAACGAAACATTCGCGAAATATGATCGATCGAGGGAGCTCAGCACGCACACGGGCCTTGTGCAGCAGTAGCGTTTGTCCGTCCACCAGGCCCATCTCGCAACAAATCCACCCGTCCAGATCCACCCGCCGCACCGCCCGCGCCAACACCTGTCCGTGCACGCGCAGCAAGCAACTGGTCCAATGGAATCTTCTTGGCTATCAAAAAATAGGTTACAAAATTATCAGATCCACATATCGTTGCGGACATACCAATCTCTGTGAACACCTCCATGACGTTCTCACCACTCTTCGCAGACGCCTCCGTGAACAACAACCCCGCTTCGTCAGCGTACGACTTTGCCTCGTCGTAACTGATCGCCCTCTGTGCCTCGAGGTCGATCTTATTCCCAACGAGCGCGATGACAATGTTGGGGTTCGCCTGGCGCTGGAGCTCTTTCACCCACGACTTTGCCTTGTCAAGTGATGCCTAAACAACCAAAAGAACAAATGAACATTTTCAAACTAAAAAGTGTGAGTGTTTGCATTACTGCTTTGGTAATATCGTATGCGACCACCGCAGCCTGCGCGTTCCTATAATACATTGGCGCAAGCGAATGGAACCGTTCCTGTCCCGCCGTATCCCAGATCTCAAACTTGATCACCTTCTCCTCCAACTTGCACTTTTGCGTAAGGAACGCAGCGCCGATCGTGGGCTCCTTATTTTCTTGGAACTCGTTGTTGACGAACCGGAGCACGAGCGACGATTTGCCGACGGCGGCCTCGCCGAGGAGAACCAGTTTGACCTGGATGGGCTTCGCGGGCGCTGAGGCCGCGGCACCGGCGTTAGCGCCACCGGCGGTTGAAGGGGGGCCGGAGGCGGAGGGAGCGTTGGAGGATGCGGACGAGGTTGTGTTGAGAGCGGCGGCTGCGTCAGCAGAGGCTTTTGCGGAGGCACGGGCCGACATAGTGCGTGATTATACAAGGTGCGGTTTGGGTGTTTTGAAGTTCGACTGCAATAGAAAAGCAGGAAAGTCAGTTGCCAATGCGCAAGGTTTATGTCCAAAAGAAAACGAGGAAATCGAAAGCGGAGGTGTTCGCATACATCCTCGGGAAAATCCAGTAACTGTACGCCACAGCTCATAACGAATCCCATCTCCCTTCCGACATATTTTCTTCGCATTTACAGAGACGAACTCTGGGGGCGGTTTATCCAGAGCAAAATCCATGCCGTGTTAAAATGGTATCATGCCACCCGAGCAAGCCTGGAAAGGTGAGAAACGCGAAGGAGGGCTTACAGGTGATCAGCGACAAGCAGAAGAGACCGCCACGAGTATTACTACAACGAATGAGAGCTAACAACGATCTCAATGCCGTGTTGTGACCTTGCGGCAGCGTTTGAGTTGATGGGTGGTGGATCGGGCTTGGGCGGTGGCAGTGGACGTTTGGCGACTTTTGGAAAATAAGGAGAACACTGTAAATGCGTGTTTTGTTTGGTGATAGCGGTCCAAATCCATCTATCCGAATACCCCACGCCTCCAATATCGATCCGTTCTAAATCAGGACACAGTCTCGGCAGCACGCTTAGGAACCTATCCCTCAAAATCCTCAGTCTCGGGCCGTTCCCGCCTGGATCAGCCGATTTTCGCTCAGATGGCTCTGTATGTACGGTCCCAGAGCTTCGAGAGTCGCGAAAGCGGGCGAGAGCTCAATGATGTGCTCGTCGGTCATTTGCGCACCCGCGGGCGACGGTGAGACCTACGACGCGGGGCTTCGAGTGCAGGAGTTGGAGGATCGCGGTTGGAGAGACGACAAAGCCGACGAGGGAGATGGAGCGGGGTGTTGTTGGTGCGCTGCGAAGGCGCGGATGCCGGCATCACGAGGTTACGCCAGAGGCGTCGGAGGATTCGAGGTACAGTACGCGGAGGTTATATCTGCAATGTTCACCGAAAGCTAACATGAATATTCTTCAATCGTGAACAGCTGTTGCACAATTTCACCAGTTTTTTCAATGCGCTAGGCGGGTCAGCCATGCGAGCTTCCTCACAATTCGCGGCAACAGCCTGTACGAAGCAGCACACTGCATCCTGTGTATCTCAATGCAAGTGCAACCTGTTCTGGTGGGATATCTGTCCCGCCACCATCTAAGATCGACGAAGTCTGCCAGTTCCAATGCCGGTTCACAATACAGCACACGAGTAAAGCGTCTGCGTCGCCACGCGGTGGCCAAACGAACACTCCGGAGTCTGAATCAGGAGAATTAGCACATACGTACGACAATATGCGCATGAGAATCTCGGGTGAGATGCTGTGATACAGCTGACGACGTTGAAGCGATTTTCGCCGCGACGGGATTGCGGCCATCGATAGAGTTCCGAGGGGACTGGAGGGGCAGGGACGCACCTGGACCCGAGGGACTGAGGTGCGGAATCATGCCCGTTTGATTCAAAGGGGAAACGAGGCTGTTTGGATCCTGGAATGAACCGGAGAGCCTCAACATGCTGGATTGCGAGAACGCGGGTCGATGGATTCTAGGACAAAGCTGGAAGCACCTTAAGCGTGGCGGACTTGTGTGTGTGCGGCTTTGGATGTCAGAGGGGAGGGAGGAGAGAGCGACGAGGGCTGTCACGAGGACATTTCTGAGGAAGCGAGTTGGATTGCGCCGCGAGCTTCAGAGACACTTAGATCTTCTTCAGCTTCGTTCTGTTCGTCGTCTTCTTCGTCAATGCGATGTCATCGGCACCATCCGAGCCAGCGCCAACAAGTGCAACCGGACCCACCTCAAGACTATCACCTATCTATTTGTGATTCATTCAAAACAAACTAATAACTAATAAACAAGTTTTGAGCAATGTACCAGGATTCCAACCTCGGTCGGTCGTTCTATGGGTGGCTTGATCACCTTGGTAAACACAAGAATTTCTTAAAAATAGTTTTATCCAGTTCTAAAGACTCGACTTCGTCCTGGTATACATTTGCGAATGCCACGCAGGGCCTCGCTTTCGCTTCAACGTCCCTAGACTTGGTTTGCCGGGCCATCATTTGTTGATGCGGTACGTCTGTTGCACGTCGTCGTTGGGATCGATCGATGTCGCATCCACAGCCATTCGGAAACTCAATGTGGACGTTGTGACGTTGTCAATGTCGCAGTAGTATATCCCAGTGGCTAAAATCGCTTCATGCTCTATGCTTCCAACATCCCACGAACCACGGATCCTCGGGAGTGACGAGAGTGTTGCAAAGTTCGACAATGATTCGAAGCGACCGATCACGGAGTTTCGCCCAAATGATGTCATCTGCGTCACCCAACCAATGATATCTTGGTCTGGGAAAGTCTGTGGAAGGAATGATGGCTGTGCTGATATGAACTGGGTCGTGCGCCGTCATACTGTGATCTGATAACAATGCGGTGTTCGAGCGGATATGGTTAATCCACGTGGTCAGTCAAAATTACTTTGAAAAGCGGTGCGAACCGTCCAGAAGTTCCACGATGGTATCGTACAGTTTCCCGTGGTCATGTGGGTGGAGGCTGTTTATGTACGATTGAAACTCAACGTGTATCTCTGAAGGGATCACTGAAACTTTATCCAGTCGATTTCTCTCCCACGCTTCTTGAATGGCAAACCGCAGTTTGACGACTTGCCATCACCGATGAAGCACTCCCACAGTCGCTTTTCCTGGACTCGCTCGAGCGATACTGCAACCTCACCCGTAGCAAAATGGGAAACAGAGATGGATGAACAAGGTCAAACATTTTCTTATCTGATCCTGGACGCCAGTCCATTTGGAATCAGGAACGCCTTCCAATACCTTGAGCTCCGATATAAGATTTGTGCGCAGTGTAGCTTGTACCATCGGAATCAGGCTTTGATCATCTCCGCAGTTCACCATGTCAAGTGTGTGGGGAATATAAACAGGGATGGGCCTTTTGGGCATCAACACATCCAGAAACACGCCAATTTTGACTTTAAGTACTTTCGCGGCATCGAGGAGTACGTCAGCGAATGCCACTTCGATATCTTTCTGAGCATTCCCACTATCTTCTGCTTTGACTTTAAACTTTTCCAAAGTAAGTAATTCGGTCAACATCCTGGTCCTTCCTGCCTTATTCCTTATCATCGCACTTAATGCAACGTAGTCCACTTCCACAAACGTGAGCGGAAGCGGCAAATCGGGAGATCTGTTGATCATTAGGATCCTGGAATACTCTCCAATTCGTCAGCATCGAACGCCGCCTCTCATGCATTCCAAATCTCCGCATTCACTCTTTCCCAATCACCACTCTCGCGTGCTGTCGGATCAAAGGCTCCCGTAAACTGATCCGAGCCAAATGACCAGTCTATTTGAATTTCCCGGCCTTCTGGCTCCTTTGTTTCGAGCTTGCGATTAATCTCAGGATCGAGAACATAGAAGCTGAATTTGTGAAGTAGCAGCCCCTTCGGTCATATATTCAGTGTCTTCAAAGAAGCGCATCTTTGGTTATTTGATAAAATAAGCAAATGTAGTGCTACCGTGGCAAATTTGAACATGGTTTTCCGTTTATCGTTGAGTTTGCATTGGGTGTACACTACACCGATGAACAGATTTGAACCTCGTGAAACTTAGCAACTTTCAACCCATTCCACTAAATGAACTTGTTTTACTATAACTTTCTACTGGTCAAGATTGCTGATCGTCGTGATATCAAGCAGCGCCTGCGACATCGCCATGTCCCCACTGCTCGGATCACATCCCGGCCATCCAACCCACGTCGTGCACCTAACAACAACAGAATCAACCCGAACGGACCCCTGCGGCCCTCCTCGTCCCACAACAAAAGCAGCACTCCTATTCATCCCCGCCGCAATGTCCTGCAAACCCGAGCTGCCCTGTATCAACACCCTCCGGAATCCAAGCAGGATTCCCCTGCCCCGGTAATCCACAAAATCAAACGTGGAGATAGTGCGCTGGATCTTGGAGTAGATCTTGGGGGCCTCAGGGGGCATGAAACCTGCGGCGGTGCCGGGAGGGTTGGAGCGCGGGAAGGAGAAGAGGGATGAGACCGCGGTCGGCGTGACGAATTGGGGGACCAGCGAGGCAAATTTGATTTCAAGGGATGACGGGTCTTTGGGTGCTTTTGAATTCAGGGTCGAGTAAAGTGTCAGGAGCAGAGTTGCATTGGTCGAGGGCACGTTGATGACGTAGCGCTCTCGAACTAGAATGTCCGTCATGGGCCTGTAAGGGACCACCGAGAACGTCGGCACTTGCAAACAATTGAGTTTCCCAGTATTCACACCTCAACCTGAAAATACTTACTCTGAACATATAGTCCCGCCCCGGTCCCATCCCGCAGGTTCGTATAATAATTCTGCAACCCCACCGTTCCAATCACCGCCGACTCCTTCTCAACCACAACCGCAACGCTCCACCCAGCCCTATTAAACACATCCCTCGAACTCACCTCCCACGGCGCCAGCAACCTGTACCACCCCTCCCCCCTCTGCAACGGCACCACACTCTCATCTGGCACGTCGCTCGCTTGACCTCCCAACGGCGTGTCGGAATACGTGTACTCCGCTCCCAAGGCGTCCACAGTGAAATCCAACGCCCGTGCCGTGGCAGAAGAAAACACTCCCGGGGGAGCGTCGTCGACGACCGTGAGCGCGTCGACGGGGACCAAAGGCTTCACGCTTCGCACCCAAGTCGTGTACGCGGAAGGAGATGTCGGGTCGTTGTTGAAGGTCCATGCGCTTTGGTTCGCGGAGATGCTGACGGGGACCGAGGCTCTCACGCGGGCGACGCGGCTCCAAGTCACCCACACAAAGCTGTATTTTCGGGTGAAGGCTCCGTTGAGATTCGTTCGGGACTCGAGCCTTGTGAAGAGGTCGGCGTCAGCGAGCACATCGCACCACTGCTGGGTCAGGAGATCAGCGGTGGATTTGGCGATGGATTCGAGGATCCCGCCGAGTGTGCTCTTGTCTACATCTGTTTGAGCTGGGTTTGTGTAAAGATTGATGCAATTGGTTGGTGACGAGACGCCGAAACCTTACGAGAGTCATAAATAGTTGAGATGGAAGTTAAGTGTGCGCCTTACTGTTTATGATAAGTGACTCGCAGATACTAAACGACTTGAGTATAACTTTCACACTCGCTCCGGATTCCGTGGACGCCTGGCCTCCTCCCACCACAGCCGCCCCAACGGCAAACGTAGCGTTCACATTCTGCTGTACCACAAACGAAGTGGCATCGTCTGCCGTAGACTGAAACGAGATCACACGAGTGCTCAACGAAACCAAAAAGTAGAGGAAGAACAAGCAAACACCCACAATCGCAGCCGCCACGACAAAAACAGTGACTCCGATCGCAACCCACTTATTACACCTGCAATGCGGTCTCTTCTGCTGCTTTGTCTGCACGTCCTTCACACCACCCTCCGCTTCATCTTCCTCTGGGATATCAATCTGGCTCTCATCCTTTTTAGCCTTCTCCTGTTTCCCCTTCTTTGGCTTCTGCAGATCACCTTTCGATTTCTTCCACTTACTACCACCACCCTTCTTCTTCTCTTGATCTTCATAATACTCTTCCACAGGCGGCGGCGCAACGGTCGTGCTGGATGGGTAGTAATCCGGTACCGAGTCCTGCTGTTCGTAACCGTGCGCTGGAGGCTCCTGAACCTCCTCGTCGACTTCGAACGGGTTGTACCCTGTTTCTTCTTGCGGCTGATCTGCGGTTTCGTCGACGTAGGGGGTCTGATCTTCTTGCGGGTAGGGTTCTTCGGAGGGCTGCTCTTCGGGGTAGTAGGTTTCCTCGATCACGGGTTGGGGTTGGGGAGGGGGTGGAGGGGGCACTTCTACAGTGGGCCATTTCTTGCGCGGCGCTGCGGGTGGAGCACTGGATGTTTGAATGGGAGGTGGGGGTGGGGGTGACGCGAAGCCGGAAGGAGGAGGTGGGGGCGGAGGTGGAGGAGGTGGGAGGTTGCTTCATACATAGATCAAATAGATCAGACACATACGATGGTTATGTGAGACTACTGAAGCTACCTGGCCGTTCGTGATTTCATCTTTCGATACCGTGTTGGGCAAGTGGAATCGAATGTGCGTGAATCACGATCACAAGACTTTGTGCTCAGTACAATCCAACATCCAACATCTTCTTCGACACTCCAGAATATTTAAAAACAAAACCTCTTTACAATGATTTCTATCTTACTTCGTGCCTTCTCTCCAACGAAACCATTCTTCTCAGGCCCAACTTGCACATGGTTCTCAGCACTAACTTTTGCCTCCAACACACCCATCAATGCAAATACAACTACCATCCATGCACCAAGAGCGTAATACCAACCACTGCTGAAAACATCCGCGTCCTGCGAGTAATACACGAGTCCAATCCATAAGTTTACAATCCCAGCCGCTCAGATGATTTGAATTCCAGATCCTGGGGTTGATCATCTTCCTTTTCGTCGGTCTACAAGTCCTCCTCGGCGTGATTATTGACCGCCTATTCAAACCTGACCGCACGGCAGTACCCTGGCACGACAAAGCTCATTGGTACCTCGGTCGGCTTGTGTTCTTCGACTAAGAAAACTGAAATTCTTCGTTCGTCATTCCTTACCCTATGAGTTCCGCCCAGCGCCGAGTCGATCTCAAAATGTCCGTCAGGCCTTGTTACGTACAATGCAAGTCCGAAACCAGCAACAGTGCATCCGAATGCACCAAGGAGGGCAAAGATGATGTGGCTGCGGAACCACCATATTCCCAGTTTTGATTTAAAGTACCTCGCAACCACGATCGATAACGGCGCAAACAGCACCCATGCTGCGACCATCAGTGCACCATGCCAAATTTGGTAAATCCAGTCCGTTGATCCTGAATCAGCCGCAGTGGAATCACTGGAGTCGCCTGTGGGCCACAATCAGTTGAATTCGAGTCAGTGACAGAATTGTTCGGGATGCTGGAGTTCATCTGGACATAAGCGTTGCTCGATGACAGAATCACTGAACTCGAGACTAGTTTGTTTGAGCCGTGGAATCCAAACCCTCCAGAACCCCATGCAAAGATAACGTTCTGGATCTGCTTGGATGAGATCTGAAGGACATTTGTGGAGCCGGAGGGCGGTTGCTTGACTCGTTCAAAGGTGGCAACGAGCTTTCCCTTTAACGTTAGCTCCCGTCGCGTTCGCAAGGAGTGTGAGCGGCTATAATCAAAACAAAAGATCAGCTTGCCGGAAATAGGTTTGCAGTGTGTCTATCAACCTCGCTGATGACGGGGGCAAGGAACGATCCTGTTGCGTAGCGATGTGTAACTGTAACCGAGCCTCCAACTTTCTCCACCACAAATATTTCCGAGTTATCCATCATGCCAGCTCCTGCATTTTGAATGGAAAAGTGGAGATTTATTTCGCTCATGTATTTGGGAAATAAAGTTATAGGTTTTGTCCCATATCATTGATATACGTGCATATCCCTGAAAACGTGCGCTCAGGATCCATGCTATTTAGATGCACTTTTCTGCGTACCGATTCCGCAGATCTGTCCAGCGACCGAATCTACAAGTTGGCAAATTTTTAGAGCACTACTGATTTGAAAGAGAGCGAACGCAACGAGGAAGTTGACGAGGGAGGAATTCATTGTGCTGGAGGGTATCAGCGATACCCACTAGCTGCGATTCGGACAGGGAACGGGAATAATCAGAGGTGCCAAGAGTACGTGTCGATTATGGAAGATTACCCGAATGATCGAGCCTGGAGCAAGCAATGGGATCGCCGGAAAGCACCGAGATATATTAAAAAGGCAGAAGCCCCTCTCGCAGTTTTCGTAGACAAGTTCTAAAATGAAAGATATTTACTCCTCTTCTGTATCTACATCCAGACGGCATTCTCTGCGTTTCATCGCAATGATCACACCGTGTGAAGATGGGTTGCTCCAGCTCCTTGCTTTTCTCCAACAATCATGCGGGACCCCGGTCCAAGTTTCACCTCCAGCACACCTATTACCAGCAATATAGCCACCATCCAGGCACCGAGCATATAGAACCACCAATTCAAGAAATACAAAGCATCCTGTGAATAATATACCAGCCCAGTCCAGACGTTCGCGATCCCAGCCACGAAAACTAGACGACCGAGGTACCAGTGCATTTTGTCGTGCCACGGAATGGATGTGCGTGCCGGGTTGAACAGCTTGTGGATAATGATGCCAAGGAACAACTGTACACCGACCAGAACGACCACAACCAGCCCCAGGATCTAAGTACTCCTTTTGAGCTCATTACAAACTGCGTTCGTGCAACTGAATTACCCTGTGCGTTCCGCCTAGCGCTGAGTCGACCGCAAAGTGTCCATTGGGACCTGTCACCTTGAGTGCAATCCCAAACCCAGCGACAGTGCAGCCAAATGCTCCAGCGTAAGACAAGGCCATGTGGATCCGGAACCACCACATTCCAAATATCGATTTAAAGTATCGCGCCACGATAATCGACGCTGGAGCGAACGCCCCCCAGGCGGTGACCATCAGCGCTCCGTGAGAGATCTGATATCTCGTTTCCCAGTCGTCTGCTGCACCTGATTCGAGGCCAGAAAGATCCGAGGGAGAGTCCGTGACATTGGCTGGGAGAGATGGTTTGGGATTTGTGATATTGCTGCCAGGTTGGACGTATGCGTTACTCGACGATAGAAGCATTGCCCTCGAGACCAGCTTGTTTGAACCGTGAAAGGCGAATGGACCTGAGCCCCATGCAAAGATCACGTTCTGCATTTGCGTGGGAGAGATTTGGAGGACAGTTGTGGAACCCGAGGGAGGCTGTTTGACTCTGTCGAAAGTTGCAACGAGCTTGCCAGTCATATTTGAACCCGTTCCATTCGCAAGTACGGCAAGTGGCTAGAAGTAAGAAATGAGTGAGTGAGTTTCGCTGCCTTTGTCTGCCGGGGACATCACCTCGCCGATGACTGGGGGAAGGAAGGATCTCGTCGCGTAACGATGTGTAACTGTCACAACACCACTACTGCTCTCTACAACAAACATTTCGGAATTGTCCATTCCACCGGCGTCTGATAAGTACGTTCAATGATTGAATTCTCCAAACAATCGTATAATCTGATACCTCTGTCGATCCCAAAGCCGATCCAGCCCCGAGTCGATGGCGCTTCCAATCGGAAACGAATGCTTTGGCCCATATCATTGACATAGGTGCATATACCTGGAGCATACGGTCAGGATCTACGTAGACATTCACGTACAAAGATTGTCCCACCAATTCCGCAGATCTGTCCAGAAACAATCGAAACTACCAGAATTTGAGATCAGGCATGGAATCTAGTCAATACTAACAGATCTGAAATAGGGCGAGCACTCGAGAAGGGTTGATGATCCTGTATAGCATGTTGTGACATTTGACAGAGTACTGCGATCTTTGAATTTATAGTTTGGCCTGGCGGGGAACCTTGGCCCAGCGGTGCCAAGACGACGCGTCGATTCTGTGGAACGTGGAAATGGAAGATCATCGTGAAGATCGCTCACTAAATGCTCTGAGCTCAGTGGATTCGGTGACGTTTCGTGAAAATGTAGCACAGTTGCACATTATTTTACAAACTCGACCCACCCAGGGACGAATCAACATGGGAATATCTTTCACAATATTTTTACGATGATTCAATTGCATTTATTCACGACTGTTATTATACTTTGAGTCACAGGGTTATAGATCCAAGGCAGTCGAGTTTGGTGATACAGGTTGGTTTTCCGACTTCGTGGTTGCTTTCTCTACAACGATATCTCCCTGCACATGTGCATCGGGCACAGCTTTTGCTTCCAGAAATACCTTTACCATCAGAACGAGTACTAGCCATGCACCAAGAGCGTAAAACCACCCGTTGGAAAAGCCGACCGCGAAGGTCTGTGAGTAATAAAAGAGCCCAGTCCAGACGTTCGCGATCCCAGCGAGAGCGACAACGCGGCCGAGGGACCAGTGAAGCTTGTCGTACCACGGGATGGAAGTGCGCCCAGGATTGAAGAGGCGATCGATGAGCGTTCCAAGAAATAATTGCAAAAGAACCAGAATGAACACTGTTAATCCTAAAATCTGTGCAGAGAAGAGGTTCAGCGAGCTGAGAGTGATAAATTGTTGCATGTTCTTTTTCAGACCTTATGTGTTCCTCCCAGAGTTGAGTCGATCCCAAAATGATCATTGGGTCCCGTTACATATAAAGCCAAACCGAACCCAACTATCGTGCAACCGACGGTCCCGAACCCGGAGAGTGCAACATGTCCACGGAACCACCATATTCCCAACGTTGATTTGAAGTACCTCGCGACAATGATGGAGGCTGGTGCGAAGACAGCCCAGGCAGCAACCATGGTCGCACCGTGCGACACGCGAAGTGGGCTTATCCAGTCACCACTTGACGTGATATTTGAGGTATTATTAGACGCTGGAATAGTTGAAACAGGCTGGGTGCTGTATGCGTTGCGAGTGGTGAGAAGTACGGCACTGGAGGAAACTCTGTTGGAACCGTGATATCCAAATGATCTGGATCCCCATGCGAATATCACGTTCTGAGATGCTGTTGGAGAAATTGACAGGACGTTTACCGATCCGGCCGGAGGTTGTTTGATCCGATCGAAGGTCACAATCAACATTCCATTCAGATTGGCCCAAGTAGCGTTTTGTAAAACTATAAGAGGCTAAATCGAATCATTAGCTGGAGAAACCTGCCACAAGTATGTCGAGAACCTCATCGATCACTGGGGGAAGGAAGTATCCAGTAGAGTACCGATGAGTCAACGTCACTGTCGTTCCGTCCCCCTCCACCACGAATATTTCAGCATCGCTCATGCCACTCTCGCCTAAATAATCGAAATGTTAAAGTTCAGCGGTTGGCAAAATTGGCTAACGAAAGTCTCTTTCACTTAACCTTTGTTGATTCCAAAACCTATCCAGCTCCGAGATGATTGTGCCTCAATGCGGAAGCGCAAAGTCTTCCCATTGTCATTGATATACGTGCATATCCCTTGCATATCCGTGTCAGTCTCAAATTTGTCTTCGCATCGTGAAGTTGTACCTAATCCACAGATTTGTCCCGATACAATTGACGCTGATGAGGATACTTGGTTAATGGAACACAATTAAAATAAACAGCACGTACCAAGCATAAGTACTCCCCATAAGCAAGCGAGCATGTTGCGCTACTGCGGATGTGACACGCAGTTGCCTTTCCGGGTTGGGGCTCAGCCACGGGAATATTCAGCTGAGCCGCACACCAGCCACAACCGAGGTGACGCCAAACGGGGAGCGGCAGAGGAGCAATAAATGGTTGAGAATTTGGATTTGGGCACCTGACAAATATATTGATATCGAAGTCGGGGGAAGACGAACTGGAGGAGCTCGCTTTCGAAGTCGGTTGTGTGACAGCGAAGAAAGAATGAATTTCGACGACATCCCAATCAAGAACTGGGGTACAGCAGTTCCAGTGAGTTTGTTGAAACACTCCTTGTCACTAACACAAATTGAGCTTTTTTTGTTTGCCGTGTACCCCTTTATTAGGATCAAGAAACTCAGGCTGAACGAACGGCAACGAATCCGAATATCACTCGTAAGTGTTCTGACAATGACATTTCATCGAACAGAAATCAGTAACCAGGGGTACCTACAGCCGATGCGTTTAAGAAGCGAGACAAAATCAGGAACTCGCTGGAGGTGAACGTCGCTCGCTCGGAGCGCCAAAAGCCGAAAGAGAATAATGTCAAAGGCAATATGGGTGCGGTTGCCGCACAGGCGAGATGGGAACGACACCAACAGCAGCAAGCTGAAGGCGGTGAACAGAGCGGAAACGTGAAGGAGATTGAGTTTCGCCAACCGACGCGGTCAGTGAGCGATCAGCGTTTTCCGGAAGCTAGGTCCGCCATGTCGCGATCGGTCAGTGAGCCTGCAGGAGATAAGGAGAAGCGATTAAATTGGGAAGATGTGCCCTTGCCCGCGTATGGCTATATGGCTGTAAGAGAACAACATAGTTCAAGAGTATTCAACTGAGCTAACATCTTGCTCAGGAAATGGCGAATACCCAACCTGCAAAGCCAAAGGATGCTCCAGCACAGAGGCCCCGGACTCCTGATGCATTTAAGAAAAGAGATCTGGTGTAAGTCTGATTCTATTGTTTACCACTGGTATTCAACCCATTGATTTAGTCGCAACTCCCTCGACTTGACGCAAAATGAAGTAGTTGAGCTCTCTCATGGCCCAGCTCCAGCTGCTTTGCGCACCGCTCCTGATGTTGCGAGTCGGTCACCGAAAGGATCGCCCGGACCGTCTCCCCTATCGTCTCCTCGGCCTTCGCCTAGATATGACGCAGAGGTGCAAAAAGTACCTTCGGCTGTCCAGAAACTTTCAAACGTGCAGATTAGCCCGATGATGTCTAAACAAGGAGCAGATAAACCACCTTCGGTGAATAAAGGTGGATCACGATTAAGCTGGGACAGTGTCGACGAAAGCAACTTCCCTGGGTTGACACGAGCACTTGATAGCGATCTCAGCACCCAGAACTCCTTTCCAACCACCGAAGCGAGTTTCCAAGCTCGATCAGATCCCAGCTCGACAGCCACTAAGCGACAGAGAAGTCAATCGGGAAGTTTCAGCAGGGATCGACCAGGACGGCGGAGCTCAGAGGACGTTACGAGACCATACCAGCAACCGCATGCCTCTGCTTCGCATGATCGCCTACCAGGCGCTGACAAACGGAGAGTTAGCCGGGACAGTTTTGCATCAACACACTCTTCGGTCCAAGCTCCACCTGCGCACCAGATCTCCGCACCACCGGGCGGGTTTGGGTACCGAGAGGAACCTCTTCCTCGAACACCAAGCCGAAGTCGCGAGCACGGGGAATATGGGGAGGGGGATCGCCAGCGTCGTTCGGGTTCCGGACGCGGGTCCTGGGAAAGCGGGCTGTCTTCGTTGGACGAGTTTGGCGTAATGCGCAACGCGTCCGTATCAGATCAGACCACCTCAACTATTCAGAACAGCTTCCAACAGTCCACCCCAATGCTCCAGAACAGCAGCTACCAAAACCCAAACCCCATGCTTCAGAGCAACAGTTTCCAGCAGCCCAACCCGATGCTCCAGAGTAACAGTTTTCAACAGCCTAACTCGATGCTCCAGAACAGCTACCAAAAGCAGACGTTGCCGATGGATCCACTTTCGGCCAACGTCAGTCGCTCTGGAGACAGTCGTAATGCGCAACAGGATCAATCCCAATCGCGCCGACGATCAACTGATCAGAACTCGCTCAGAAGCTTGCGAGGCCAGCAACTAGAGCCGCAGTCGCGCAGGCGATCGACGGACCAGAATTCTGTGAGAAGCGCGAGGGGACAGCAACAGGGACGTCATGTGGATGATACCTCTTCCCAACGCGAGCACAACCACAGCCGCAGACCCTCAGCGACGGAACTCTACGATCGCCCGCGGGAGCAGTACCATTCCCGTAGACCGTCCACTGATCACCAACAGCACTCGCGTAGGCCTTCCACAGATCTGCAGAGAACCCATGTAGATCCCAGGATGCAGCAAGAATACAGGCCGTCCGAAGAATACCAAAACGCTCGTAGACCATCTGGAGAGTACCATCGCGACCATCGCGGTTCAGATGGACGATATCCGCTTCAAGACCTCGGCGCTCGTCGTCCATCAACCGATATTCCCCGCAACCGAGCGAAACCCATCGCTGGTGCGCCAGAAATCCAGTCAAGCTATGTCGAAGGCGGGACATGGAACTCACAATTATCTCGCGAGGTCGATACCTGGAACTCGCAAATGTCCCGCGGCATCCGACCTCATCAAGCAACCCAACCCGGCCCGTGGGCATCGAATCCCAATTACACATCGGGTTCCCAGCCTCCGTTGAACAACAACCGCCAGCCAACGCGCCAGTACAGCCGGAATGACGTGAGCTCGATCCGGGGGACATCGTTCGATGCGCTCCGTGGGCCGAACTTTGATGCCCCCTGGAACGAAGAGACCCAGCTGGAACGGACGCCGTCGGGGCGGTCGAGACGCGGCGAGCACGCATCGGGATGGAACACGAACAATAGCAGCACGGTGCCGAGTCTGGGACGTAATTTCTCTTTGTCGAGGAAGAAGGAGCCTGAAGTCGTACCCACGGGGATCACGGCGCAGTATTTCAGGTATGGTGGCGGGCAGGGTGAGGAGCAAAGACAGACGCCGCCTCGGAAAGAGAAGGCGGGATGCTGCATCTTGCTTTAGATGCAGGGATTATTTGAGGCAGATTTTGCTTTTTCTTTGCTTTGGTTTCGGATTTATCATTTTGTGTTACCACCCCAGCGTTCTTCAACTATTTCAATCTGGTTACTGTTGTTCAAGAGTGCGAGGAGGGAATTTCTTACTGGCTGAGAAACTCCCGAATTCATTTTTTTTTGTGGTTTTCTTTCGTTGTTTCTATTACCCCATTTTTCTGAGTGTGATAACTCAGTCAGTATTCAAGACCACCGTTTTCGTTACAGCTTCATTTCGTTTTGCTCTAAGATCGCGGGTTGATTTAATTGTGGGATACATCGGTTTTTTTTTTTTTGGTTTTGACTTTCCTCATAAGTTCTTACAAGTTTGGTGCTTTGATTATACTTTTGCAAAGGTATTGTGATGTGGCAGAATCATCCGTAGTTATTAGATCATCACGTTCCCCACGTTATAGTTGCCCAAAGTATAGTAGCATCTAGCTATTGCAAATTAGTTCGGAGTATCATTGAAGTAAGCTCTATCGCAACAAGTTCAGAAAAGCTCGCAGTATTCGCTCTAATACAGCCCAAATGAAATGAAACAGCAAGCAGCTAACATGTTGAAAATGAAGAGCATGGCAAGCAATCCGCATCATAGGCAAAAATCAACCACCACGATTGGGCTAAGAGTTAGCCCTCAGAACACTACGTGTGGCCATTCTTCCGCTTTTCCTTTTCGCAGTTGGTGGTGGTCCGCCCACTTCGGTTGCATTAGTGTCTTCACTGTAGCGGATTGCAATGCGTCGACTCTTCGGAAGAACAACTTCCACAGCGGACGAGCGAGAGCTAGATCCACTTGGACTTGACTCTGGTGTGGGTAAAGTCTGGCTATAATCCGGTTTCTCACTGATCTCATCGTCCCCACCGGGTGGCGGAGTAGTTAGGCGGAATGAGTGGGGATCCGTCGATGTCGGTTGTTCGGGGCGGTCATATATTCTGCTTCGTTTTTGGTGATTTCCTTTCAAAGCATCAATGAGCTCTGTTGTTGGGAGCTAAGAAGATGGGTTAAACACCCGGTGAAAGTGAACGACGGTGCAGGTGTTCTCACCAGCAGTTTCGACTCTGCGAGACCCACTGCGGCCTCCAGCCGAGTTTTTAGCGACTCTGTTCTCAGCACAAATTTATCTGATTTCTTCTTCCATTCTTCAACCTCTTCATTTGAGCATTCCATCCACTTGAGAAACTGAGGCTGCTTCATCTGCACAACAGCGAGATTAATCATTTAGAGTGGACATTATGGCCCATTTGCACGTACGGATACTTTGACCATTTCGGTTTTTAGTCTGTCCAGATTTATAGTGTACTGACGCCTTCTCCTTTTCAATAAGGCATCCATTGTTCGCAATCGCTCAGAAAGCTTTGACACCGACCCATCATGCTGGAAAATATGCATGAGATGGAGTTCAGTTAAATGTTGAATAAATAAATTACCTCATGAAAGTGATGCCTGTCAGGAGAAGTTGTGCGCTTACGCTTGAGAGCACATGAGCAAAATTAATTCAGCTTGTGGTGTTGTTTCTACCTTCTTCTCATCACACGTCGAGCCTACAGCGACAATCTGAGGGATTCGACAGCAATTCTTTGTTTCCGCCAAAAGTGCTTGTCTGGCTCGAGCAATTCGATCAAGTTCATGGTCGATATTCATCTCATCAAATCGATGGTGTGCCATTTCCCCGTCGCTGTATTTGGATTTCCATGGATATGATTGTGCAGGTGTTGAGATATCAGAGACAATTAGATGTCGTCCAAGTGCTGCCGCAGCTTTCGATTCGGACTCGGTGGCCTCATTTTGTGTTGAACCAGGAGTGAGGACTGCTGGCCGCAAGTTTTTTGAATCGACATGGAACTCATGGATATGCGTGGTGCAACTTGTTCGCAGGTTGAAGCTTTGTCCACACGACAAAACTGGGCACTACAGTGTGGCAACGATCAGAAAAGGCGAAACACGTGGTCACGTGGAAACACAGATTTTCGCGTCCTGCCGCCACATCTCGACAAACGTAAAGTGGAGGGGAATGGACACATACCATGAATGGTCGCTCGCCAGTGTGTAATCGAACGTGCTCAGTCATTCTAAAGTAATATAAGAACGAGATGAGGACTATATGCGTCAATGTTGAGTACCTATGAAGCTCACCTCAGATGCCAGGCAAAAGGCTGGCTATTTGTACATCCTCTCCATCTACATACAAACAAACGAGGATGCTTTACATCCATATGAGATAAAGAAGCGTGAATTTGGGCTAACGGCGAGTTTACCTGACTCCTGACGAAACAGTCACCAGACGCATGTAGATTGAGCAAAGAAGCAGGCCTACGCTTATTGGAAAACTTACCTAGAATCCCATGGCAAGCTATCGACGTGTAGACATTGGATATGCGCGACCAGGTCGGGAAAGCTGTCGAGCACAAACCCGCATCCTTTCCAGAGGCATGCAAATTCTGGTGCCACCGCAGAAGTAGTTACGAAATCCATTTCTCGTTACGTGAGTACTTTGGGCTTGAGCCTTCAGCCGACTGTGTTTTGAGCGTGTCCTCCGAGTGGGACGCGTGAGTCTGCGCCGCAGTGAGTGAGTGGATGTGAAATTTGCGGCTGCTTTTACAAATGTTGATCCAAGACTGGTGCGTAACCATGTGAATAGTGATCATCTGGAAGGGTTCGAGCAGTTATAAATTGAGAGCTTGAATAAAATAGATTGATTGTCTATTTCTGATCTTTGATTATTTCGCCTGATGACTGTTCCCCTCCAATCAAAGTCACCAATCAATCAACCTGCTCTGATCTTAGCGAGTGAATGAAGTTCTGACCGTTATTACCGTTTGAGACTCTATACTCTCTTCCAACCAGCGACATTCGGACCTTCGGTCTCGCCGATATCGAAAGACACCTCTGTTCATTTTGGCTGTAAAACAGTGTGGGGGCGATCATATCCTATTCGTCTCGCTGTACCAACAGCAGCTGCAAAAGACCCATGGCATCTGTAGCAAAAGCGCCCATTATCAGTCCCTCAAAGCTCCCACCGCTCGCTGGAGGGGACAACCTGACAGCGGTTCCTCGAGCGTCCATTACCTGTGGGCCATTGTTGGTGAAAATACACATTGTAACGCAGATCCCTGCGAATCCTCCCGAGATTGAGCTGGTAGAAGATATGAACGCAGCACCGGCATCTCCGGTGTCGCCAAATACCCCCAACCCAGCAATTCGGCGGAAGCGATACAAGATGGTGGATAGATCAGAAACCGTTTTGATATCGAGGAGATCAACTGTGGATGAGATCCGTTCTTGTATGCTGACGGCGGCAGATATACCTCCTCACCTTGCTGCCGATGTAACAGTGAAGCTACGATCGGCGGATGGGTCGACGCTCATTCCTCTTGGACCAAGTCTACCATCGAACACTCCGCAAACGCATTATCGTCTAGAAATAGACTACGGTATGACCAATTGTTTCTCTTTGGCTGTATGTGGAAACTGAGCACTTGTTCAGGACGCCTTGTTCCGGACCCAACTTATGTGAACGAGCAGGACATCAACCGCCACTTGAAGTCGCTGAAGCATGATTTGAAGGTAATTCACGAAATGCTATCGATAAGCGGGAACATCATTAAAAGGACGTGTCTGAAACGAAACAGATCGTCGAGACTGCAGCAAAGAAGATGAAGCTCTACAAAGTTCACAATTCAGTACCGCTGCCAGAGCCCTCCAAAAGAAAGCTCGAGCAAAGCCGCTACGTGCTGAATGAGGAAGTCAAAGAGGCTCTGCGATGCCCGCAATTTGACAACTGGCAGTGGGACAACAATGAGCTAGTTGTTTTATTGGAGCAGATTTTCACTGATCTTGGGGTTGTCAAAGAGTACGATATCGATCTTCCAACACTTCGACGATTCCTGCTCAAAATTCGCGAAGCATATAACGAGAACGTGAGCCCAAGTTCTTCCTGTTGATGTTTCCCCTTGTTTACAGCGCTTTGTTTGTGTTAGCCGTTCCATAACTTCCGACACTGCTTCTGCGTAACACAAATGGTGAAGAGAATCACTTAACAAAAAGTATCATAACTCACATCAAAATTAGATGTACGGGTTGTTGTGCTCAACCGGGCTCGTGGAAAAGCTTTTGCCGATTGATCGATTCATATTGGTGACTTCGTGTATTGGCCATGGTGAGTTTATTTCGAGAGTCTTCATTGAGATTCTGACTTGTTGCGAAATTCACAGACGCTGACCACCCAGGTGAAACAGCCGAACTTTCAGAACTGTTTGAATGCTCACCTAGACTTCTGCTTTTCAAGGATTCAACAATGTGTATCAGATCAATGGTAATGTTCACGTCTCATCATAGGATTGTGCACTCACCAACATGATAACCGACACAATTTTAAACAGCATTGACGGACTTGGCGATTATATACAATGATGTATCCCCTCTCGAGAACCACCACTGTGCGGTATTGTTTTCCATTCTTCGTAACCCAGAAACGAACATCTGCAAGAATGTGAAAGATGACGTGTACCGCGAAATGCGAAAGGGAATCGTGCGGTGTATTCTCGCCACAGATATGGGTCGTCATGGAGAGCTTATGACCGCTTTCAAGAAAGCAAGTGAGACGGTTCCATACAACTATGACGACGTTGAACAGAAGCTCTTGGTGGAGTTGGAATTCTGCGTTTGTGCTTTCGCTAATTGATTCGTTCTAGCTGATGCAAATGGTGATTAAGTGCGCTGATATTTCAAATGAAGGTACAAATGCTGTTTGATGCGCTTTCTCTGACTGATGGTCAATCCTTGGTTTGTAGTAAGGCCGCCTGAAGTAGCCGGTGAGCTATTTTCCGCCTTTTTTTCATTTTTTCTGAAGTTTCTTAACTGTAACGACGAATTCAGAGCCATGGGTGGATTGCCTTCTTGAAGAGTTCTTCACGCAATCCGATACCGAGAAGTTTGAAGGCCTCCCAACAGCTCCCTTCATGGATCGCGAGAAAGTGACTAAATCAAATGCTCAAGTTGGGTATGCAAACATTGTTTATCCTTTCTTAAAAATGCACACAGATTGATCGATTTTTGCAGATTCATTGGGTTTGTGATGATCCCGCTGTACGAGCTTGTAGCAAAGGTGCTACCCAATGTGGAGACCGCACTTCTGAACCCGATCAGACAAGCACTTGCGAGCTACAAAGAAATGCAGGAAGCAGAATTGAAGAAATAGATTGCTAGGTCTTTTTGCTCCGACGAAATAGTTTTTTAATTCTTGTATCCACCACGTTTTAACACATTGCGAAGTAAAATTCTGTGAGAAAGTTCTTGGCCCCAGTTCGAGATGGCCACCCAGAGACGTCGTGGTACTATGCATCTCACTTCTGGGTGGACTCGTCGCTGCCCAGATTGCTCCCGGCGAAGCCATCGGTATCCGCATCCAGGATCAAAACAGCACCGCCGAGCCAACATATGTCCAGTCCCTCAGCCTTGTTCGGCCAATCTACCACCAGAGATAATTATGCCGTAAAATCTCTGAAGAATGTTGGGACAATGGGGATGTCATGAAGCTATTGAACGGGATTTATCCGGGCCAGATTCCAACTAAGGCAATTCACTTAGAACTGAAAGTCACTTAAGTTTAATTCGATCGTTCGGGGCAGGAGGATGGAAGCTCGCTGTTCTTCACGTACTTCCCTGCACCTGCGAGTGTACAATCTAACGACCTTGTAATATGGCTAAGTCTTTATGCTGGCGTTCCGCGGTGACCAGATTTTATTGCAGGATACTCTTCAATGTTTGGCCCTATGGCCGAATCTGGACCCCTTCGTATACAACCCGATGCGACCTTCCTCCCAAACCCATTTTCGTGGCAACAGAAAGCAAACATGCTCTTCATCGAACAACTTCGTGGCAACAGAAAGCAAACATGCTTTTCATCGAACAACCCCGTTGGTGTTGGGCTCAGTACAGTTGGATCGAGCGCATCTGCGGTATACAACATTTCCGGTCTCGGCGGGGACATGTATCTGTTCCTCAACAAGTTTTACGACATCTTCAATGAGACCCAGAGCATGAACCTGTAACATCACGGGAGAATCGTTTGCTGGGAAATACATTCCGACGATCGCCGAGAACTATGTCTTCAAAAACAATCTGATCCTCAGTAACGGCAAACCCGTAAGCGAGCTTTGCTGAGAATGATGCGATGTGGTATTGACGGATCTGTCATTGCATAAATCAACTTGAAAGGAATTGCTGTTGGAAACGGAGTTCTTGATGACGCTCAGCAAGCTTTGCTTGATGGAACGGTCTCCGTCTCGAGTCTCATCAACGAAGCCGATTTTTAGCGTGACACCATCAAGCAGAACGGGATTGTTTCAGCAGAATCGCTGACGATCCTGGATCAGCTTTTGGCGCAGTGTAACCCCTACGTCAACAAACAAGGTGGCTCGATCAATTTTTGATCCAGCTGTCTGGGACAACGCTGTTCGAGCGCAATCTTCGATACTACCAGGTGTACGGTGCAGGAGACTTTGTCCCAACTGATGTGCCAAGGTGGGCACAGAGTATCCTTCAGACTCTTCTTGGTAACTGTTCAGAGACCGATTGGGGAAGTGTCAATGTGACCAATAGCGCATCAAAGAGCGGTGCTTTGGGTACACAAGTGCGGAGTCGAACTGCAGGAATGGCAGCGGTCATTGCAGTACTTGTGTTTGCAATGCTACGAGCAAAAGTTTAGGAGTCTCTTTGCTTTTGACTTTGCCACACTTTCGAAGGCACCTTCTTTTCAGACCTCTTTTGGGTTTGTTGTTAAAAAGTTCCCCGTGTTTTTAGTATCATTGAGGTAGTTTTTCGCTCACTATTCCAAGCTTCTGATTCAAATGGCATCTATTCCCAGCATGTAGTATTAAACAGAGATCATGGATGTATTCTTAAAAAATGAAAGGAAACAGCAAAACAGAACCCCAGATTCATCGTGGCCATCGTTGGGGCGCGTTCTCCACATTCTTGAAATTCAAATCTGCCCCATCACCAAATCAGAGCGAAAGGCTCTTTCGTGACATTATCGTTGCCCGCCCGTTCCTTTCCGTATCAGGGCAATTTAATTCAGTCCATCACTTGATTTATCGAGGGTGTTCACCACCAAACACAGCAGAACCTTTAAGGACTACCTCTCCCAGAGAGACACCAATCCTCAACCGTTTATCTCCGTTTCAACTACTAACAGGTATGCATTCTCCTCACCATTCACGCCGATCCGTGCAGAGTCTATTTTTTGGGGTGGAGGCCCAATTCTTCGCCAACAACCCCGTGAAGTCGACCTGAAGGTTCATCCATGGTATCGGGATCGACATCATTCATGGTATCGGGATCGATATCCAGTGTTCTCCAAAATTGAGGGGATGATGTTCATGCAATGGGACGAGTCATTGGCTCCTCCGTGAGTCATGTTTGTGGCGAATCCACTGTTGTTCGGCTCCGGGCTGATAATATTGTTTTCTGCACTTTCCTAAGTCAAAAGCGTTAATCGTTGCTTTGCTTTTATCCAGGTATCTCAACATGAGTGGGCCAACAGACGTCTCCAGGCCCTGGCTTTTCGAGATTGCGTGGGAGGTCGCAAACAAAGGTGTGAAAACATGAGGGTTAAAGCTCGGAGAGTTGATTTTATTGTGATCTCACACTCTATATCTGTAGTTGGCGGTATTTATACCGTTATCCGAACAAAAGCTCCCGTCACGGTTCAGGAATATGAGGATCGGTTCTGCCTTATCGGTCCGCTCTCTTACAAGTCGGCCCACATGGAAGTGGAAGAGGTCGCTCTTGCACCGAACGAGCCATTCCAGTTGACTCTCATGGCGCTACGAGAAGCTGGTGTGAAATTCCTGTTCGGACGATGGCTCGTTGAGTCAAGTCCGTATGTGCTGCTGTTCGATCTAGGTGCGCAGAGCTACAGAATGAACGAGTGGAAAGCTGATCTCTGGAACACGGCGGGCATTCCGAGCCCTCCCGATGATATGGAGACAACTGATGCGATTGTTTTTGGATATCTTGTCGCGTGGTTCTTTGGCGAGGTATTTCAATCTTTCGGCCTTCTATATTTTCAGGACCTAAAGAAGATGCTGTTCTTAGCTTGTGCACCAAGTTGAACTGAACCCGCTCCGAAACGAAGAGGGCTCGGAGTACTTCCCTGCGATCATCGCCCACTTCCACGAATGGCTTGCCGGTGTCGCGTTGGTTCTTATCCGAAACCGCCGGATCAACGTGGCAACCGTTTTCACAACGCACGCCACCTTGCTGGGTCGCTACCTCTGCGCAGGCGATGTTGACTTTTACAACAACTTGCGCTACTTCGATGTCGATGCCGAGGCAGGAAAGCGCGGGATCTACCACCGTTATTGCATCGAGCGAGCAGCAGCACATTGTGCGGACGTCTTTACTACAGTCAGTCACATCACTGCATACGAATCGGAATGGCTTCTTAAGCGAAAGCCAGGTTGGTGTTGCGGACACGAGGGGGTTCGTTACTGAATAAGTCGGCATCTCTTTTCAGATGGAGTACTTCCGAATGGACTTAACGTTGTGAAATTCAGCGCGATTCACGAGTTCCAGAACCTGCACGCAGTTGCAAAAGACAAGATTACTGAGTTTGTTCGTGGCCACTTTTACGGCCACCTCGATTTCTCTTTGGACAAGACGATTTACTTCTTCACTGCTGGTCGATACGAGTTCCGAAACAAGGGTGTGGACATGTTTGTTGAATCACTCGCCCGTCAGTATTCGGCAAGTCTTGGTTTCCTTTTTCGCATGCTAATGTGCTGCTTCAGGATTGAACGCCAAGATGAAGGCCGCTGGCACAGACGTTACTGTTGTTGCGTTCATCATCATGCCTGCCTCTACCCACTCATTCACTGTGGACGCGCTCAAAGGCCAAGCCGTTATGAAGCAACTTAAGGATACCGTAAATGATATCCAAGTTGCTGTTGGCAAACGTTTATTCGAAGCGACCGCAAAGTGAGACTGCTGGATCAAAGGAGAGGTCTTTGTCGTGCTGAAACCTTTGCGATTACCAGGGGAAAAATGCCAGAAGGAGAGCTACTCGAAAAAGAAGACCTCGTATTATTGAAAAGACGTATTTTTGCACTGAAGCGTGATGCTCTCCCGGCAATTGTCACCCACAACATGGCAGACGACTCGAACGACCCTATCCTGAACCAGCTGCGTCAAGTTAAGCTCTTCAACGCGCCGGAGGACCGAGTGAAGGTCGTTTTCCACCCCGAGTTCTTGAGTGCCAACAACCCACTTTTGGGAATGGACTACGAAGAGTTTGTACGTGGTGTTCACTTGGGTGTTTTCCCTAGTTATTACGAACCATGGTATGTTCACAGCGTCGCGCAAATGTGTATTTGGATCATAACCACATGACATCTTGCAGGGGGTACACTCCAGCTGAATGTACAGTGATGGGCGTTCCATCAATCACCACCAACCTCTCCGGGTTCGGTTGCTTCATGGACGAGATGATCTCCCGACCCACAGATTATGGCATCTACATCGTCGACCGACGGATGAAATCCATCGAAGAATCCGTCGAGCAGCTCGCATCCTACATGTTCGAGTTTGCGCAGAAAACCCGCCGCCAGCGCATCAACCAGCGCAACCGCACCGAGCGGCTCTCGGACCTCCTGGACTGGAAACACATGGGACAGGAGTACGTCAAAGCGCGATGGCTCGCCGTGCGACGAAAGTACCCGGACCTCGTCGCGAACCACGAGTCCGAGACGGTCGACACCGACACCGAGAACTACTACATCGGTTACGAGAGCGACCCGAACTTCACACTCCGACAGCGCGACGATCTTTCAACGCTCGGGTACCACCAGAAGGTCCCCCGGCCGACTTCGATGCCCGGGTCGCCAAAGACGCAGACCGAGGACGAGGACGACGATGATAGGCCCTTCGATCCACGATTGTTGCCGGGGGTGAAGGGCAGCACGGCTGAGGCTCCCGACGGGTTGTTTGAAGACGAGGACAGGCCAAAGCCGAATGCGCCGCCTCCGAGGGGACATCACAAGCGGTTTGCGGAGCCGCAGGAAGTGATTGATTCGCTGAAGCAGCTGGGGATCAGGGGTGCGACTCCTGGGTACAGGCCACCATCAGGTGACTTCACCTTCGCGGCGTCGGGGCCATCTGGCGGTAAATCGTACAATTACAATGGAAATGGAGCGTCAAATGGCCATTGATCAAAATTGTTTCATGAAGACTCAATACAATTTGCTTCGGCTCAACATGGTTCTCTCAAACAACCGTTGTCACATAACACATGGTATCCTGCGGTGTTGACGGTGATTCGAAAGGCAGGCCAGGTGGTGTTGTTAATGCTTCAAAATTAGGCACGGTAAAGGGCTTCAGGAGTCTGCGCAGCAACTTGGTTGCGTTTGGTTTCACCATTTGAAACTCATTATCGTTTGCAGACCCAGCTGGTCGAGGCTGTGGTTCGGCATTTCCAGACCAACCAGTCGTGAGCGCCGGAGAAACCAAAATACTTGATCATCTTACAGGTTCCAGTTATGGCCCCACCCCCGCCGATTATCTAGGCCGAGGGCAAGGACCACAGCCCCTCCGCGCAGCCATCACAGAATGAGGTATGCAGGAGCCCACTCCAAACCTGATTCGAACGCTCCCCGATCCCCAATCTCAACTAACTTGCTCGGATGACTCCCGTAACGAACGCCTCGCAAAACCCCAATGCTATAAAAAGAATACAACGAAAGATCCGGGCCGAAAGGTGGTAAATGGTATATGTCGCTTAGTTGCGCACACTTTAAATTTGGTTGACTCAAAGTTGAATCAGGTTTGCAGTCGGATGATGTTCCTGGTGGAGTGCCAATCACGAACCGCGCGATGGGGCAGTTTGGGCGGTACAAACACCAGTTGCTGCAGCGCACCCAGCTGCTCTCAATTAACGGAGTCGGAGTCCAAATCGCACCACCTCTCCATGGACGTCACAGTTGTGGACGATGACAGGGGGAATTGGGCAAAATTCACACGCCCGTTCCTTGTGGGAGCGCCTACCTGCCATTACACACCCAATCATTGCAATACCCAGCCGCGGCCGGGCGAAAACAGCAAATTTTTTGGCCCTTGGTGTCTTGTAAGGCTCTCGTCCTGATGTTCATGGATCCTGGTGACGGTATTGATTCCCAGCAGCATGCGTATTTGCAACGCTTGGACGGATATCAACATGTTTGGACTGTGACGCTGTCGGTGGGCAATGCAACCATTCCGTACAAGCGGCAAATCATGAAACTCGCCCTTCAGGAACATCCGAATGCGCAGTGCGCTTTTGATTGTTACTACGTGATGGATGATGACTTCGAATCGTTATTGCTCTACAACCCCGCAGAGCGTCAGTTGAGGTGTGCGCACTATAAAAGAAACTTCAACTCTACGCGGTTAATGTGCTTGTCAATCGGACGATGGCAAAAGAGGTCGAATATAGAGGACAACATGATGGTGATGAAAGCAGCAGATTGCCGTGCCAAAAGGCAAGAGAAGCGTGGTAATCAGATTTCAGAGAATGATTTGAATACTTTCGTTCAGGTGAAGATAGAGCCTTGAATGGAGAGTCCATTTTCAGGCAGTTGTTTTCCTTTCCTTCCTTTCCAGGCAGACTCTTAAGGCTCATGCCTGTAAAGTAATAAAAAGACTGGTTGGAATCAGCGAATTAAACGGGCAGTGATCAAAAACAAAAATTTGTCCCAACGTTAGAGTTCCCCCTTTTTTGTGAACGATTCAAATGATATAATAATATTGACCATTATTTGTTGGAATGACCAGTGATAATTATGGATCATTGCTCGTTTGGGTTGATTGACGACCGATTCAACTAGAATCGCCAATCTGTACGAATGGGAAGGATAACACAAACCCCAGCTCCCGACGCTGCCTTGGTCAGTAAGAGCACAAGCGCATCTGCGACGAAAGATGCAAAGAATCAGCAAACTAGAGCAAATGAACAGAAACAGAAACAGGGCCAAGAAAAGTCAGTTAAGTCAGTTCCACAAGTTCAAGGTGTAAGCAGACCCCAAACTGCTTCAACTGCCTCTATCAATACACAAAAGGTGGCCGGGCCAGAAGTCAAACCGTCCCAAGGTCCTGTCAACAACACTGCTGTTCGCCCAAACACAGGAAAGCTTGGGCCTGATCATGCCCTCACGAAATCTTCGAACGCGAAAGATCTGGCCAAAACGACATCACAAACAGTGCAGGCCAGTCCCGTGGCTCGTCCGAGCTCAGTGAAGCCTGCGACACCAGACGCTGTAAGCTCAACTCCACCTCCACTAGCCAATCGACCCACAACGGCATCGAACCGCTCCTCTGAGACACTCTCCGTCGTCAAATCACAGATCCGTGGCGACACCGGCTCCCGCACCTCCCTCCAGCGTTCCCTCGACGAGCTCAACACCGTCCTCCGCGACTCCAAGATCGACCCCAAAAAGCGCCAAGCGCTCCAGGATAAAGTTGCTGCCCTCCAACGTGCGATCCAGGAGCAGAACGCCGAGAACGCAGCCCTAATCGACTCGATCGAGTCGCGTTCCAGTTCACGAGACAATTTGAAAGACAAGACGACGAACTACGAGCGCGAGATGGGGAGGATTCAGAGGATTGAGAAGGAGGTCGTTTTTGACAGGAACAAAGACGAGTTTCTGCAGGCTGTGCAAGTGGGATCGGCGCATGTTAAGGGAAGCGTGGTGCAGAACGATCAGAAGAGGGAGATGATTGGGAAGGCGAACATGGTTGGGCAGAGCTCGGAAGTTAAGGAGCGGTTGTTGGAGAAGCGGGATGCTGGGAAACGGCTTACATTGGTCGAGAAGGTCGCGCTGTTTGCTGATGGAAACGGTGGAGCACAACGGAACTGAAAGAGAGCCTCGTTCGGTCACAAGAAGAGGAAAAGATCTTTTATTCTGATATTCTGATGGCATTTGGAAATTAAACTTAAAGAGAAATCACAAAAAGCATTCATTATGCAATAGTCCCCATCTTCTCAGAGACAAATTTCTCTGAAAACTCCCACAGCTCTCTCTGGTACTCTGCCTTAAGTAGTCCACTGCCCAGCCGATGGTTAGACGATCTCAGCAGGTTGGGTAAGAGGAGGTGAGTCGAGTAGAAATTCCCTGCACAGATAATTCAGGCTTCTTGTGAAAACTGTCCATCCTTGTTACACAGATCCAGCGCAACGGGACTTGGAACGACAGTCTCCGATTGATCGGGTAACTCCTTTTGGATGCTTTCAAGCGCCAAGGTGACGCTCGCAAGGTCGCTAGCGGTGAGGATGACGCGATGAGTAGCCGAGTTTCCCGGCAGATGCGCAATTCAAACTGAGGAGCGTGGATGAGGTCAAGATCTGTGGGTGTCTGTCTGATCACGAAATTTTTTTGTATCCGTTCGATTTCGATTAACACAATCATTGTTGTGATTGGCCACAATATTGTTATCGACTCCAGATCGGAGTGTCATCCAAATACAACCACCACCCGCTGCGTTTGGCGACACAGCAATGTCATTCAACCCCCCACTCTCCAAGCATGCGTGGCAAGGAACGAATACGAATTCCCCTGGAAGTCATCGAGGAGCAGCTTCGTTAACAAGTATGAGGTAGGTTGATGTGCTTTCACAAATAAAAATAGCTTATGTTCATTTACGCAGAGATGAGAACGGGTTCAGCGATGAATCAAGAAGGTGTGATATCGCTCCTCTTTTAGAAGCATTAGCACAGTGATTGATAAACTAAAGCAGAAGACACAAGCCAAAGGTGGTGTCTATTGGAGGGCTGCAGTTGGATATCACCGAATTGAAATGTGAGAGAATGAATGGTCAACCCCGATGGAGATACTGAAGCAACATCTGGACGATGAAGGGCAAGTCAACCGTCAGCGGCAGCTCAAGATGAGCAAATCTTCAACCAGGATATTAAGCAGTGACGAGACAGACGAGTTCATAATCAGAGCGGTTGGTTACCTCAGGTAGAAACTGCCCCAATATTGACGTGATCATTGCTAAGACTGATAAATCAATCTGAAAAAAATGAGGTGGCACTTGATCATCCACCAAATGGAAGTCGCTCGCGAAAGAACTCAAAGGATGGCTGGTATTGATCCAACCTTGAACTTTTCCGGGAAATTTGGAGACTTTTTGAAGTATGCATCAAGTCGATTCGTTATAAAAAATCACTGGTTCTGATAACTAGATCTTTCAGAAATTCTGCGCTGACCAGCGATGATGAGGGGAACAGTCCAATAGAGAACGTGTCGTCGCTAGATGCGGCAAAGTCTTTGAAGAAGACGGCTCTCAGACACTTTGGAAAAGCGTACTGTTCTCTTCTCCTTCTTGTATCGAAATTCAGCTCAGAGCCTGCAAAAGAACGATCACATTTTGAAGTATTGTTCAACTAAATACGGTCGGTAGCTTTCTAATTGTCTGTTTGTAGATGATATACACACTGACGCGCGAGATTTCTATTCAACTTCTGCCACCAGGGATGACCCCACAGATTCACGAGGAGCTTGAGCGGGTATTCCGCTCGAACTTGTTTGCACAGAAATACAAACCACACACTGCCACACACAGCAAGCCTGGTTTCACCAATACCGTACTCGGTGCTAGTGGAAACACTGTGCCATCGTTTTCGCTAAGTTCTACCTACTTGAAGACAAACACAGGGACAACGACGGTTGTTCCCCTGAAGCTCTCTCAGCCAGAGAAAAGCAGTTCTAATATACCAAATCAAAATGTGGAAACCACTATAAGTGAAGGAATGGAAGCTTCTACAGGAGAACAGGGGGAGTCTGACGAAATGCGGATACAAATGCTTCAGAAAGAACAAAATCTGTCTCTACTTCATCCAGGAATTGCAACCGGAATAAATGTGCTGCGAACGGTTGTAGAAAACCAATCTGCCACAAGATGGAGAAAGTAAGTATCAGCAGCTATTGCGATAGAAGTGAGTTCTGAAGAGAAAATTGTTCAGGAAAATTTCACTCAACGATGTTCGAATGGCACGATCACCACTCGCGGATGCTATTCTCCCACCTCCTCAACGCTTTTTGTTTGTGCAGCGTCGCAGTTCGGCATTGGAGTCCCTTGGATAATCAACATGAATGTTAAGATGTGATTCTCAATTTCCACGCACTGCCACTATTTTCTAAAAATGACACTCTCCCTCCTTCCGCTGTCCGCGTCGTCGTCCACCGCAAGCGCCTCTCCCCATCCACCAATCACAGTCCCGCTGGATCCAACCCTGCTCGACGATATCGAGAAACATGCCTTCGCGGTCGCCGCTGATTTATCGGTCCTGTACAGGAATCTCCGCGACAAAATGGGTGAGGTGCGAAAATATTCCATTGTGCAATCTCGGCACGTCTCATTGCCGTCGCATAGATATCTCAGGCAACGCTTGAAAGCGTGCGCGTGCACGAGATGAGCGTCGATAACCTCACCGCATCCACGCAACGTGCCACGGAAACGACTGCCGTGATGATTTCCAAAGTCGACGATTTGTGCCATGATGTGGCCGGCATTGAATCTCTCGCAGCGCAAATGTTTGTGTGATCATTTCGATATTGAGACATCGAGCTGATGCTTTGTGATAGACAATCAATTCGGGCGTCGTTGGATTGGTTGGAGAGTTGCGTGAACAATCCGGACATGCCGTTGCCATCGAGCACGGCAGCGTCAGCATCCAACTCTTATTCAAGTTACTTTCCGAACGCTTTTGGAGTGGGCAGTTCGCGAGGGGAAAAACCAAGAATTGCGATTCAAGGGCTTGTGCAGAAGAAAAAGTGATAGTCTGCACAACCGGCAATGGTGTTCTATTGTAAATACACATTCACGTTATGCTCTATCTGCAGTCCATCACCGGATCACCTGTAATGAAGGACAGGCTGCGAACTACCTCGGCAAACCGGAAGATATTTGGCATTGATTGATATGTTTGTAGGTAATATTGTAGTTCCGCAACTCTTCCATCTCCGATCGAACGGCTTCGGGTGTTATTCTGCAGCTCAAAAACTCGATTTGGGAAGTCTCCGATGCAACCCCGTCCCAGGTTTGTTCAAGGTGGTTGGGTGGGCGCGCATCCATTTTTCATGAGAGAGCGCCGCTGAAAACAGCAATCACAAGCAAGTGGCCATGGTATGTGGAAGAGGTGAATCCCAAGCAATCCGTTTGCCATGAGCTGAAGTATGATGAGCTTTTGTGTGACAGGGGAACGAGACAAAGAAATTATGTTAACGTATTGTGATGGACTCTGTTCCGTTCACGAGGGAATGGGAATGATAATTGCCTGGTTAACCGTTGGGGTACTGCGTTCTGAGAGCAGTCAACAGGAGAACCAGAAAATATATCTTGACCTTTCGCATATTAGCATAACTGCGATGAAAGTTAAGAAGTTCTTTCAAAGGTTTCATATTAAACCAACCCCTTCATCACCGCTTCAATGTCATCCACTTCCTTTGGTGCTTCAGTTGTCAAAACAATGGGAAATGTATCTCCAATAACCACATCGTCCTCGATCCGCACCCCGATCCCCCTAAACTCCTCTGGGAACCGGTCATCGAAAGGAATGTATAGTCCTGGCTCAATCGTGATGACCTGGCCGCTCTTTAGTGGTTTCACTTCACGCCGGCTAAGGCTTTCGGCTTCGTGAATGTCCTTGCCTTTGAAGTGGGAAACATGGGGTGGGAACAGCGTCGAAATTTCTGATGCAGTTACAGGTCGTTTGAATAACTTGGAGCATTCTTCTTGGAGGTGATTCTTTGTTTCATTTTGCAGATCGCTTAGTGTCAGGTTAGCAGCAGCAGTACAGCGCTGTGGGAACTATTAGCAAGAGGTTTAACATAGGTTGTGGTTGCCTACCTTGATCATTTGTCGTTGCACATTTAGCACCGCTTCGTACACCCCGCGTTGAGGTTTTGTAAATGTTCCGTTCACGGACCATGTTCGACTAGTGTCGCTTGTGTACCCACCAAACATCTTAAAAATAGATATCAGCTTAGAAGCACTGCCGAAAGAAAACCTTGACTTACACCTCCTGCATCAACGAGAATGAGTTGTGCGCTGTTCAAAACTTGTTGATTCCAAACATAGTGGAACACCAATGCGTTCGGACCACCAGCTACCACAGGCACATAAGCCAGGCCGTCAGCACCTCTCCGTTTCATCTCCTACTCCAGTACACTCTGAACTTCGTGCTCAGTAAGCGGCCCGTGCTCTTGTCCTTCCCCGCCGCAATGTTTCTCGTCCGCTGCGCAGTGTGCCGCATCGCGGCAAACGCCCGGAAATCTTCCCGCATTTCCTCAAAACGTCTACTTCCTTCTGGGTGACGGTCCATCAGCTCGGCTAGTGATCGCAGGTTTGGGATGGGCACAGATCCGTGTTCGTCAACTCTCACGCATTTACCAAAGATTCGAGAGAAGGATCGTTGCGAAGAAATTTGTGAATGACACTTTGCGTTTCCAGAGTTTGCGTTGTGCGTGTTGGAGTCGGTCTGTATATGGTTTGATTGTGCAATGATGGAGCTGATCTCGCGGCGGAAATCGGCAACTTTCGAGATCGGAAGATCGGTGTTGGTGTACTTTGGCGCATCTGAGCTGATGTATATGGATTCCAAAACGATTATAGACTATCAATGGCGTGTGCCTGCAAATCAGTAAATCTAGAACGTGCTTAAGGTGAAATAGCCATGATCTTACCTCATCTGCCCCCCAATGCGAAACGGCCGCCTCGACACCAGCTCTTGGACCACCCCAAAGTTCCGTGTGATGGTTTCGAGGTTTGACAAACAATATTGTTTTGTATCCAAAATCGTCGGATCCTTTCCCTGTCTTCCCTTGAAGAACATCAATCTTTTGACGTTTTGCTAAAATTGCAAAAAAAAACCTTACAAAGAATAAGAAAAGCATCTGGCTCATTGAAACCGGTAAGGTAGTGAAAGTTTGTGTTCTGGTAGAATGGATAACTTGATCCTGATCAGCCTGGAAATCATATCTCAAAGCAAAAGCTGGGCTCTTACAAAATGCTGTTCGTCATGTATCGCAATCCGGCCCCGGGAACAAGAACCATACTCTCTGGCTCTATTGATTCCATTAACGTCGTTCGCCGAGCAGCGAAGTCCGCTGCGAGAAGCCCCGGCGTGACTAGAAAACAATAATTCGGTCAGAACCGCACATTCTGCGCAAGTTTGGCGAGATCCCATCTCTATCACAATTCAGTTCCGCCGCCGCACCTCCTCACATTCCCAACCGGACGCCTACGTTCTCCTGGTCTCAGAAGGTGCGGGTGCATCTCTGGAGTTGGCTGACCCAATCCGAGCGAGAGAACGTTCTCGGGACCATCCGACGTTTGAATGTGGTGGAAATCGCTTCGACATCGCAGTTGTCGCCTATGACAAATCATTTCGAACGGCGAGAGTTCGCGTGCAGAGTGCCGGCGAACAGCACCGTACGAGCCCGAATGCATGCACGTTCGCGATCTCCCATCGGCAGTGACCCGGCGTTTTGTTTCCGCACATAGAGAGTTTGGTGTGGCTGACGCGAAATCTTGACAGGGAAGGATTTGAAGACTGTGGATGTGAAAAGATGGGAACACGGCTGTCGCACGATGACGCTCGGAGGAACCACCCCATGATCGAGTTTGGGGCTGCCAGCTTCATTCTGGACGACCAGCTGCTCGTCGGAACAAAGTACGCTGCGCAGGACAGGTCGCTTTTGAAAGTTTGTGGAGTGACCCACATCGTCAATGTCGCCGAAGAAGTTCCGTGCCCACACCCAGGTACTTTAAGCTGGAACATCACCGCTTGTTCGTTTTGCTGACCTGCATCACCTCATTGCAGATATGGTCAAATACTATCACCATCGATTCATGGACACTGTTGACACCGACATCTTCAGCAGTCTCGACCGCATTGTTGATTACATTGATGGAGTCCTCCGAGCAAACGAGTCCCTCGACAAGGACGCCAACTCCGAGACCCCATCATACATGCCCCAAAAACCCATAGTTCTGATTCATTGCTCACACGGCGTCTCGCGCTCAGGTGCAATCGCTATCGCTTACTGGATGAAGAGATACGGCGTCGGTTTTGAGGCTGCAATGAAAGCGGTCAAATCTCGCAGGCCAGCGGTCAACCCCAATGTGGGTTTCCAGGCTCAGCTCCGAAAGTACGAAGCGCTGCTTGAGAAGCGGAAGGCGGAAGGCCCGGGCGGGTCGCGGCGACACTCGCTTGCGCTGTTTGGAAAGTTGGACATTCCCGCTGTCAGCAACTTACGGCTTCCGTTTAAGAGGACACACACAACCTGAAAATAGGAATAATGATTTACTCACGTTTTTCACTTTTGCGGATATGTTTCTCAGTTGATTATCAGGTGGTTGCCTTTAAAGCCTTTGCTTCCGAAGTTTGCTCTTGGCTTTTCCATTTCTACTTCTCTATGGGTTGCACAGGTGTACAGAAATAGTTCCATGCATACCCTGGATATGTTCTTAATATGGTATTTTTTTAACCAAGGCACATTTCTGTGAATCACTCGTCCCATTTTGGCAATCCCAAGACTCTCCCACCTGCAAGTGGCACGCAATCCCTCGCCCGGCAACGGCCCAGGAGGATTCTCGTCAGCAGAATTCACGAAGATTACTCGTCATTCGGACAGCTAACTGGTTCTGCTCGTCAATGAGGGAAGTCGGAATGGAACCAAAGTCTGGCCCAGCCAACAGTCACAACGATGATGGTACGAGGACGATAGTGGATGCATGAATGAATTATCTAAACATCTGCATCATTTTAATTCTCTCCAGTGAATCACCGATTTCAATCGCCGGCGTTGGTACGGCACCAATTACTGCTGCAGCTCACTCAGAATGATTCTAGCAAGCAATCCAGCAGTTCCTCCAAATCAAACGGGAAGCCGACAAAAGAGAATAGTTCGCGGAAGGCGGATGAAGGCCGAGCGGACATCCGGTCGCGAAACATGTCGACTATCCTCAGTGTTCTACCGCCAGATCAGATCACTTCGAACTGGAGTCCGGGGTCACATAAAAATGAAGAGATGCGAAGGACGGTTTCGGGGAAAATGGAAAAGGTTTTGAGTCGCTTCATGAACAACGGAAACGGCAAACCTCCAACTTCGAGCACTTCGCCTGCACCAAAACCAACCAGCCATGGAAAGTCTCAATCGCAGTCGTCAGGCCAAAAATTGTTGACCCATCAGCGCAAAACCTCTGTGCCTGATCGATCCACTGCACCAGAGGCGTCCCCAGCACCTCCCCACTCTTTTCTCACCGACACAAAATACAAAACTGAAAGGCGGCCCGTTTCTGTCAGCGAACCCCCTGTTGACTTTCCCTCTTTAACGTGGAACAATAAGCAGAACAGCGGATATCCACGACAGATCCATGATGGATCTGGTCCGGTCCGCTCGTCTGAGAAGGCATCGATTCTCGCTCAGCGGAAGTCGGCCACCTTCGGAAAAAGCAGGAGAAGCGAAATGGTGCTCGGGCTTCGCAAAATACGCTCGATTGATGCGATGGCACCTATATCCGAGCATGGTTGGGAGGAGAATGTGAAGCATCCAATGAAAAAGCAGAGTGTACAGAGCCTTAAAGCAGTTGTGATGAGTACCGACCGTACCTTGGTGGAGCAGAATTTCGCCGGAAGCTCTACAACCGTTCCCATACGTCCGTCCAGGGTGTCTCCATTGGATGATTACGCCGGTGCACCGGTTCCAGTGACAGTTCTAGGAGATGAAGACGATGAACCGATCATGCCTGCAACTTACGTGACGGCAGTCGTCGCAGCCGCCGCCGAAGACGACAGGACATCTCGTGTTAGTTCCCAGCCGGTCCAGGAAAACCGCCAACCTAGCGTTTTCGTCGAGCCACCTAAGAATGAAGAGAGCGATATATACTCTGATGACGACGATTCAGGTCTCGACAAGCGTGATGGAGCTTTGAAAATCGAAGAGTTGCAGACTCAGGACGAAGGGTTAAAAGTTCGTGTAGCTGCATTGGAAGAGCAGCTCTCTCAAGCACTGTCTGAGCTCGCTCGCGCTCGGAACGAGTGCGTGAAGGCTGTTCGGGAGAGGGACGACGCTAAGGCGGGCTGGATGACCGAAGCCACCTTCAAGACTCAAGCTGAAAAGTGGTCGGCGAATCTAAAACAACGGTTGGAAAACGCAGAGGGTCTTAGAGATATGCTGCATGAAAGTGAAAGGGAAAGGGAAGCGAGGGGAGGTTTGATTCAGCATTTTCGAGAAGAAAACGAGCGACTTAGGATTGCACTGGATTTGACCAAGAAGGAGGCGTCGCTCATGCTGGATGCTTCAATGAAAGAGGCGGAAAGCAGAGCTGCAGCGACGTTGCGCGAGTTTGAAGGCAGAGCCGCAGCGATGAATGACCAGTTGCAGCGTAAAGATTCGGAAGTGAGCACCTCTACCACTGCTTGCTTCGTCATCCAGCTGACTTTGTTTTATCAAGATAAAGGCATTGCAAGACCAGATTGAGGGTGTCGCTGCCCAGCGGGATCGATTGCAAATTGAGTTGAATGAATCGAGAAGTAGAGCGGAAGGTAATATTGTTCAAATCATTTGGACAGAAGCACGATTAATTTTATTCAGAGCATATTGGCAAAGTTCAACAACTTCAAAACAATCTCGAAGAACTCAGTCTGGATGCTCAACACAAAGAGGAGCAATGCCGAGAATTGCAAGCGCAACTTGAGAAGACAAATCACGAATTCCGCCTATTTGAGAAGCGTATTCACCAGTTTCAGGATGCTCTCCAGTCTAAGAATAATCAGATCGACCAGCTCTCGGCCCAGCTTCGTCATTATCAGCTTGGCTTTGCTTCAACTGGAGAAACCAAGCGGGATTCGGGACTTGGAAGTGCTTACTATCCATCAAGAAGCTCTGCTGATACCCACACAGTTCCCGAGTTTGAGTACCAAGGAACCCCACAACCATCACGAACACAGTACTCCACCACTCCAGTCGGATCGAAAACGTCACCCAGCACCCAGCGAAGCTGGGACTCCCAGCAGGATACCCGAGTTGTTAATGCCGCTCCAGCCACTCGACCAGTGAACGACAAACGCAACCCGTTTGCGCCAACCATGCAGCAAGAGAGCAGCGCAAGGTCATCCACAGCCCCTCCAACAACGCCTCAAGTAACACATTCCCGCCCAACTTCATCGACGGGGAAATCAAACTTGAAGTCGCACAATGTCAGCTCGCAGATTGCGGCCGTGTTGGGCGGAGGCGGTGCAGGGGATGTCCAGTCTCCTCTCAAATCGAAGCAGAGCGCTTCACCTCTCGGTGTGTTTGCAAGGACGGAAGAACGATACCGAGATGAGGAGTATGAGTACAACTCGACCAAAACGCCGCAACGGCGTCACCAGGGTCCTCAACAGGCTGGCGAGATCTCTGACGAAGATTATTGGAGAGATATGCTGAGTCGAGGGGATTACCAGTCGGTGAGCAAACAGATTGATCTTCTTACGAACGAGATCAAGAGGGTGAGAGCAACAAAACTTGATATTATTGATGCATTCTGAGTACGTTCGATTTGATAGCTCGAATCCATGCGCTCTCGTAAACTCCACATTCGGGAAAGGGAGAGGATCGAAGAGGAGTACGAATCGAAAGACAAGCAGCGCTCTCTCCTTAAAATGCTGATAAAGCGGGAGTACGGGGGTCCGATGTTGCTCTGATTCAGTTTGATTTGTCTACATGATTTTTGGGTTTCTTTGAAAACCACGCAACTCAAAAATGCAGTCAACAGCTTATTAAAATGGATATATTTTGTGGCGATAAGCTAATAATCTTACTGATTCGCATTTTCTCTGGTTGTACGGTTGTGCGTGTACGAGATGTACGATTGTTGCATTGTGGATTCTTTCAAAAGCACGAACGAGCTGCTTGAGCGTGGCACTCCACCCGGCACTATGGCGTTGGCGCTACGTCACTACTACCACGGATCAATCAAATCAATATTCATGCGGCTATTGGCATTGGTTCGCGTGGTGCGACATTGTGGTGTCCTGTGATCCCATATATCACAGGTACAGCACCCCGAAAGAATTTGCAAAACATGCTGATCCAACTTGTTGGCGCGATCGTTGCGATTCTTGTCGTCGGAACTACTGCTGCGTACTTTCGCTGGCGACAACGTCCGATTGGATGCTATCCGCTGCACCCTTCCACCAAAATTCAAAGATCCCTTTATCCCGTCATCGGCCATATCCCGAGAATCATTAAGAACAGCCTGACAGTTCACGACTTCCTCACGATTCTACACAATGACTCGCCGGACACCGAAGCGCTCCTCATACCGTTTACAGAGCCCTTACACCTCATTAAAACCCCGGAAAACCTTGAGTATGTTCTCAAGACCAAATTCGACAGTTTTGAAAAGGGAGTCCGATTCCGTTCGATCATGCATGCTGTGTTGGGATCGGGCATCTTCAATTCGGACGGAGAGACTTGGCGTCACCAGAGAAAGACTGCTTCGCATATTTTCAACACGAAGAATTTTAGAGAATTTGTGTCCGTTGTGATCAGAAAGGAAATGGACGAGCTCGTCGGTGTGTTGACAAAGGTCGCTGAAACAAGACAATTAGTGGACCTGCAAGATCTTTTTTTCCGGTTTGATCAGAGATGTATTACATTTCGGACCAAAACGACTAATTCATCTCTTTTGTCGTTCAGGTTAACACTGGACAGCTTTGCTAAGCTTGCATTCTCTGTGGATCTCAACAGCATTTCAGCAGAAGAGCCCGTAGCGTTTGCCAAAATGTTCGACCGTGCTCAACTCAGCCTGTTGAAGAGATTTAACGTGAGTTTCGCGAAACATGAACAATGTTGTTCGATACTGACGTTGAGCCGTCATACTCCAATAGTGGCCCTTGTGGAAGCTAACCGAGAAGCCCGAAGTACGCACAGACTTCACCTTCGTGCGCGACTTTGGGCGCGATCTTGTTCTGAAACGTCGTGAAGATGTGAAGAATGACGTGAAATTCAGCTCTGCAGATATTCTTCAGCAATTCTTGATCCACGCAGAGGAGCATGGCGAAGAGCTCTCGGATGAGCAACTTGTGGACCATGTTTTAAACTTCATGATTGCTGGTAGGTGCCCAGCTCGAGTCAGAGATGAACGTAGTTAATAGCGCGTTTGCAGGTCGGGATACAACTGCGCAAGCCCTCTCTTGGACGATATACAACCTAGCCAAAAGTCCCGAAGCCACTCGAAAGCTTGTGGAGGAGATCGACAGGGTTGGTCCCATCTCGGATATGTCCTATGATGAAATGAAGAACCGCTTTCCGTATGCGAATGCAGTCTTTATGGAGACTCTTCGACTTTACCCCTCGGTTCCCGCGAACGTGAAAACGGCTGTAGTTGATGAAGTCCTACCAGATGGAACTATCATTCCGAAAGGTAGCACATATCGACGCAATCACATAAGTCACTCTGATCAAAAACCTTTCAGGTTCTTCGGTTGCATGGAATGTTTATGTGAGTTGTTTGACTTCCTTCAGCGCATGATCTGAAACTTTCATCAGGCAATGGGTCGCACTCGTCGGATCTGGGGAGATGACGCCGCAGAGTTTCGCCCCGAGCGGTGGTTTGAGTTCACCTCGCCACCAAGCGACTTTGTTTTCCCCTCATTTCAAGCAGGACCTCGGCTCTGTCTGGGGAAACGACTTGCAACAATTGAAGGTATGACCAGGGATTGAGAGGATGAATGACGTTGACGTTTTGTTTTTAGCTATCTATGTGCTTGTGTCGATCTTCCAAAAGTTCAACGTGATGGTGGAAAACGTAAATGATGTTCGATGTACGTATATCGCTTTTCTTTCCCTCGTTCGCTTAATAAACGCTGTTACGCAGATGCCCCTTCGATCACTTTGCCCATGTCGGTCCCTATCGTGTGCTCTATCCGGATGCGATGAACCATCAGAATCTTTATTGCTTGAGTGAATTGAATGTAAAATAAACTGTACAGAGTAAGTCAGAGTCATCCAAAAATTAACAGGTGTCTAATGGGTAAGCAACGTCAAAAGGCGTTGAAAAAGTCCTGCTGTTAATTAAGCCCTCCGCCATAAGTCGGTATATATGTCTCCGTGCATCTGGTCCAAATCCATCCACACTTTTAGCCCACTGGCGACAGAGTTCGTAGATGCTCTTGACCTTGGCTACGCTGTCCCATCTGTAACTCGATACATAAGTGTCACTTTACAAAAATGGACTTACTCTGATAGCTGTTGCCATTGCCTTGTGTCATTTGTGGTATTTTGACCCATGAATTTGTGTAGCGATTGTAAGTCTGGTCCCTCCCTCTGCAATTTGGCACTGACCCGCTCCAGCAAATCTCCAACATCGTCGCTCGCTGTCACTTTCAATTTTGCCTGAACGGAATTATAAACCAAATTAGCAAAGTTTTGAATAGCGCGAGCACTTTGCTTATCTTTCAGCAACAATAGTATCAAAGTGCTGTTGGCAAAGCTGTCCCTCCATCGACATTTTGGTGTCGCCCGCGAAGATAGCTCGAATCCCTCGTACTTGTTTGTACGCGTAATAAAGCGATTCAACAAGATCGTAATAGACCGGGAAACACTCCTTGAGAATTGACTTTGCAACTTGGTTGTTTAGGCCGCTGCTCGCCAAGTTGCCATGTCGCTGTTGTACTGTTGGGCCAAACCATTTTCCGATGCGAGCATGTTGTATAGTTGAAGTTCCGTATTGAACGCAGTGACTTGCCATTGGAAAGTATCGACCGCAGCTTGATCCGCTCCTGGAGGTGGAGCTTGGGCCCAAACTGGAACTTGAGGTAATGGGCGAGAACAAGCTATGGTTCCGGAATGGTGTTTGATATTGGAGTCGAACACATGCTTTTGATTCGGCAAAGGCTTTAACGTCCTTTAAGTAAGTCGTTGGACCGATACTCAGTTGAGAAAATGATTGCATGATGTCTAGGTCGCGATTGTTGTTTGATCCTCGATGACCGTTGATAGTCTGTCGATAATTGCTATGTGGATTACTGTGGTGAATTGGCATTGTCGGAGTTGGGTATACTCTGTTTGAACGTGATTGAGTAGAGTTGATCCTGAGACTCATACACACCATTCAATCAGCGTTGCATACTCTTAAATAGCAGTATGGCTTGATTACTAAACTGCTGTTCCCAGTAAGTAAATATTACTGTGATTACTAAATAGTGTGTTAAAAACTAGCATATCAGACTGTTTGCTATATGGGTTATCCTTTGGGTTGTCTTTTTTCTCTTTGACCTGAGAGTTTTTTTGTCAATCCCTCTTCATTCTTATTTATGGACTTGTATTTCATGTATTTATATCCATGTTTGGCAGGTCCTGTGTGGAGTGATCTTGGCATTTAGTGGGGAATGTGGTGTGGCTTGGTCCTTTGAGTTGATGTGACCAATGTCTTTGACCACAGGTATGCCCACACGCACTATTCACTTGAATATAGGAGTTGATGTGACCAATGTCTTTGACCACAGCATTCCCTGGTTGCCTGACCAGCTTGGGTGTAGTGTACAGCCTGTCGGAGTATTAGGCATATACACACCTGGGAGAACAGGTACTGGGCCAAGAGACGGAACCTGGAGCTGTTGTGCTAGCTACAGTACAGCTAAAGACGCCCTACCGCTGCCAGGAGAAACCCTTGGTTTTTAACATAGTGCTTCAATCATACTATGGTGTCCAACGAGGGAAACAGCACACAGGACAAACGCAGATGTATATCAGAGCACAGTGACAACAACAGTGCTCAAGAGCCCAGCTCCACATCTACTGCCAATGACTCGAGCTAGTTGGGCCTGGCTTCTCAGCCTGCAACAGAGCCTCTTTTTCATAGTGCCAATGTGAGGCCTTGAGTTCGTGTTCTACTTAATATAATGAATACAAGATAGCGGTCAATGTCACAGATCCCACACCCAACCAGGGTTAGCCTTGAACAATCCCCCTTCCACAGAGGTCACATCGTGTGAAACCCCAAGGTAGCCTGCCACCAACTACCAGCCCCCCTCAGGCTTCCACTTAACCATTGCCACTATGAACTGTTCTGGGTCGTCAGGAGTGACTCCACAACTGCCTTAACGGACTCTGATAACTGTGAAATTGAGTTCTTACAGCACATCCTTGTTGAATCTGATGAACGCTCAAGCCGAACATCAACTTCAAGTAGTAGTGCTCAGAGCAGCCTTGCTCTTCTTAGGGTGCACATTTTGCTCAGAATCGGGTACGGGTTTCAGGGTCGGGTATGGGTTTCAACCACTTTGGGTCCGGATATACCCTCCTACCCGAAGTGACCCAGCAGGTGCCTGGACAAACATGAACCAACATAAGGGTTTTACTCAGGTTGCCTCTGAAACCTGAACCCGACCTGGACCTGCCGAACCTTAGTAACATGTAATATCAGTAATGTTATCATATGTGGTAACAACATAGAAGACATGTAAGTACATGTTTCCACCATCATAAATATACATATTATTCTTCCTGAGTAAACAATGGTTATCGACTTAACAATTATAACCGACAGGTCTCTCTGCATCCTGCATAGAGTACTCCTGAACGTCTCCAGTCTATCTGTTATATCGTGGTGTGTTATGTGTATGGTTATTAAAGTGACTGTAGCAAAAGAGTCCTGTAACGTTCACAATCCAACACCAACTTGCCATGGACGGTGTCACGGTGGTGATTGGGCAGATCTTGTTCAGGCACTCGATGTGCTCATCATTTCGACCTCTCCCAAAGGTCGTACCTGTAACCTTTTGAGCTCACTTTCCCATCAATCTCCCCAACAGTTTATCATTTGCAGACTGAATGCATTGTCGTGTCGACTAGTATGAATTGAGATGTGTCCATCCTTCTGCGTCCTTAGTGGTGTACCTGCCATTCAATCAGAAAAGACAAGTCTCCACTGCGAGGACTTCCACTCCGCGTTTGCGATCCCAGCAAGCCCGACTCGAATGCAGTGGCTGAGGATGCCAATACAGCTGCACTACCCAACTTTACCGGTCAAGCCAAAAGTATCCGACAATCTATCTGCGTGGATAGATAGATGGTACACTTACACATTCCAGTATCTCATTTTTATGAGCTGCTAGCTACCACCATCAAGGGGGGCGACATTTGATCGAAATTGGCGTTGGAAACTCGATGACCACAGCTTCACCACACATCCGAGTCCATCATCTATGTGTCTGACGTTAGAGAGGCAAGAGTTGCCTCGTTCTCAATCCGATTCCTTCAATTAATGCAAACCCTGTGCGACTACAAATGTGTAATAAACAAAATTTCGCTTCGCCAGGTTTAAGTTCCTTGTGTTTGGATACAACAATGCGCCCCTATGAGAGACAAAATACAACGTTCCCCCACATAATCGACGCCATCGAATGGAAGCTGGTAGACGCTTCCTCGCTTCCGCTTTGAAAATGTCTGCAGTTCAGGTTCAACGCAGGTGGGAATCACCCCAAGTCGAACACAGCTATTGGGTCCCCTCCACCGACATCGAAGGGTCAGTCCCCACCGCACTCAAAGGCACGATCTTCAGGAGTAGCCTCGTTCTCAATAAATTCAACGGAACGCAATCGGAACAGCGCATGGGTAAAAGCCTACTCTGAACGTTTCAAAATGCCTTTGCTGGTCTCACCTTGTATGTGTCACTGCGTGCATTAGACGGTGCTGGAATGATTTGCGCACTGACTTTTGTCGATGGCAAAGTCCATTTCCGCAACCGCGCATGGAAGTACCAGCAAACGGGCACGGGTAGTAAGAAGGGAGTATGTAGCGTCCTTCTTGCAAAGTTCAATGGACTCGCTGACTATGATTCTAACTGGGAAGGCCAAGGAGATCCCAGCCTTCTACGATCCGAGGTGTGATGGAACAATTCAAGCGCTGTTGCAGATGTCAGTTTTGTTCAACTTGATTTTTCCAGCGATACAGGTGTAGTTTTCTGGGGCGGGAAGCTCCTCTCTTTCGATGGAACGTACCCCCCGCTTTCGATCGATCCGGTTACTCTCGAAACCTTGGGACCCGAAAAACTAGACGGAACACTCCAGAAAAGCGCACTCGCTTCCCATGTTAAGTGAGGCTCCGTAAAGTCATCCACGTCCTCTATTCTTTACTCATTTCTCACAACAGATTTGATCCTGTACACGATTGTCTCGTCACTATGAGCCTTTTCCCTGAGATTCCGGGAGTCCAGCCACCTATCTTGCAGATGAATGAATATGATTCCGAGTGGAAGCTGAGGAGGAGGAAAGTTGTGAAAGTTCCGGGGTTGAACTACGCCCACGACTTTATTCTCTTGACAAACTACTACATTGGTATGCAACCAGGCATGCCTCAACCTCGAATTTTCGCTTATCCTCTTTTGAAAGTCCACAAGTCTCCCTTCTTCAAGATTTCCGAAAACTCTCCACAGGCGGTCCCGCTGGATGGAAGCATTCAGTACCACCCCGATGTAAACCAACCGCTGATGAAACCATATCCTCGAACTGATTCACCTTCTGAACGAATAGTTGCCGTCGCAGTTCGTGATCATCCCCCGCGACACCACGATATTTCCCCGCGACAATAGAACCTTTGACTGGCGTCTAGTCGACGCAGACCCCTTGCATATCTTTCATTTCGGCACAGCAGAGCAAACAGATGGTGCCATCAGGTTCAACGCCGTCACCCACGGGAAGGATTTCAACACAAAGTCCAAACGGGAGCTCCGGTAGCATCAACAGCCATATCTGCCTAACATTTTTCTTCCAATAATTCATTCATTCTAGCACCGATTCGATGATCCAGCCCGGAACGCTCCAAGAGTTCAAAATTGACTTGAGCAACTTTGTTTGCACCACGTACGTTGTCAGCCGCGCCAGCTGCGAGTTCCCCGAGTCACTGTGGTACCGTCACGGTTTCCCATGCCGGTACACTTACCTCATGGCCACAGCTGAACCCGATGCTACCGGTTCGCCGTACACCAACATCATCAAGTATGACGCTTTGCGGCGGAGCGCTGTGCCGTGGAGATCGCATGTACTACAAAACCATAAAGCTTTTCTTCGGGATGCTCACTTCTGGTGGTGTTAGGGTGTGGTTAGCGGGTCGTGCTTCGTCCCGAGATCGTGGGCGCCGTCGGAAGATCCTGGGAGTCTCGGAAGCCTGATCAGGGACGAGGACGACGGGTGGGTCGTCGCGCAGGTGTACGTGCCAGAGGACCATAGAACCGACTTTGTCATCTTGGACGCGCGAGATATGGACGGGAAACCGGTCGCTACTATCAATTTGAGGCATCACGGTGAGTGCGTTGTGGGAAGTTTGATTGTCGATTACTGATATGAATCGGGTCCATCGATGTCAGTTCTGTATGGGTCCCATGGGACTTTTACGCCGAATGTGTTTGTCCAGCCGCCGTCGCCTGTTGGTGCAAATCTGTGAAAATGTTCGGGGATCGTTGACTGGCAAAACAAATTTGATCTCATTGTAGTTTGTAAACATAACAATTTGATTTTAGAACCAATCGTTCCGGCAATTTATGATCGGGGAGATCAAGCCAATATGCAGTCTTTCACAACGGTCGCAGTCTGGTTGCATATAACACTGGAATCAAATGCCACCGTATGTATGACAACCTTCCCAGCTTTCGGCGACAGAATTGTGGCAAGGAACTGGCAGGAATTGGTGGGTCTCTTGGAGCGTATTGGCGTACGAACAGCATTGTGCTCTCATTGCATTCACAACGGGTAGAAGTCATTAAATTAACAGTGATTTATGTTTAATTGGTTTGAAAAGGTACAAAAACAACAATTTTTCTCCTGGCAACGACGCCAAAAAGGTTTCAATCAATGAGCGAATAGAAAAATAAGTAAACACCGACGGAACAACGAACGTATTCATCAACACGCCGCAACCATCCGTCCAACGGCACCGTCCCGCTCTTTCCCCTCTCCGGAGTCTCCTTGCTTCTTTACCGCCCTTATCGCCCTCACTTTTTCCATCAAGAAGCTCACAATCCTCAAGTGTTTCTCGAGCCTCTTCCGCCTTTGCACCCTCTCCACATCCGAGCTCTCCCTCTCCAATTCACCCTTCAGCTCCGAAATATTCAGCTTCTTCTCCATCATCGTTGAAATGTCCTCCGCACCATCCCGTGCCTTGGATTCGTCCTCGATAATAGTGGTGACGGCGCTGATCATGCTGTTCGTTTTCGAGGCCGGGGGTTTCTTTCGTGGAGGAACTGCTGGCGGCAACGACGAGTCAGCTGTCGACGTGACCTGTGCAGACGTTTCGCGTGCGGGCGGCGGTGGTGCTTGGGTTCCGGCTTTCGGAGGGTTGCGACGTGGTGGGACGGATGGAGTAACGTCCACTCTCGGTCGCAACGATCCGATTGACAATGAGCCCGTTGCAGTTCGAGACAGGTTTTCGCCAAACGCACCGCTCGTACTTATCGCTGTGCTTGCGACACTAGAGCTCGTAAGTCTCCGGCGCGGTGGCGGCGGCGGGGCACCATCCACGACACTCCTCTCATGGTCGCTCTCGCTGCTTTCATCTTCATCGTACGCAGCCCGCTGCCGTACCATAGTGTACACAACTCGTTCTGGGATATTGTACCGCGGCACGACGCGCGGGGTTTCTTCTGCTAGTCCGATTCCCGCGGTGGATGAAACAGAGGCCGCGGTCGTCGAGTAAAGCTGCTGCTGCAGCTGGAGCTGTTGCTGGCGAAGCTGTTCTTGCTGCTGACGAAGGAGCGCTTGCTGCTGGGCGAGTTCAGCCTCTTGCTGCTTCAGTTTCCGCTCCTGCTCTTTGAGGTGTTCCGGAGACTGCACCGTTGCTGACGTCGCGGGGTCAAAGTAGATCGCGTTAGATGTGAGAAGTGATGGTGCAATAGTTGCTGGGATCCCGGCGATGGTTGTTGGTGGGGGAGGTAAGATAGCGAAGAATGAAGATGGGTCGTTGGGATCATGGGGGTAACTGAGACCATTGCGTTCCCCACGTGGAAGTGAGGTGGCCGACGCCGGACTTGAGGTGATTCCGCGATCAGTCAGCGAAGATGACAGATCAGGAGTCAAGCTAAATGGTGGCATCACACCATATGTGCTTGCTTGACTCATCTGGTGGTGAAGAACGCTGACAGAAGAGCTACCAGATTCACCAAGGCGTGGTGGTGAAGAACCGTGCTGAAGACTGTGATCGTGGTAGAATTCATCCTGAATGTTCTGGTGCAACTGATTGAGCCAGCTTTCCATTTGAGTAATGTCGTACGGCGGAATAGTAAAGGCCGAGGGTGTGCCAGAGTGATTAAGAACATCACCAAATGTGTCCAACTCCGTCTGCATGACTGGAGCGGAGTGAGCACACGGATACAGACCAAGTTTACGAACGAAACTCACCGTGGTTGTATTGGGGAACCCCACCATCGACAAAATGAGTAAACAATCCACGCGCAGCCAAATCTAGATCCACAGCAGAACCTGCAGGGAGCAATCCTTCCACCGAGTTTACTCCAGATGCTCCGTCCCACGAGACCTCAAGGGGTGACGGATTCCTGACAGTCTCAGACGGTGTGCCGTTAGAGATACCATCGCGAGGAGAATGAACTGAATGAGCGACCGGAGAGTAGTGCCGAGAAGATGATCCGTCCGAGAGTGGCGGAGTGGTCTCTGATCGGGCGTATAGATAAGCGGGTGAGGTTGTTGCAGGTGCAGGTGGAGCCGAAGGATTTGAAATGTTCAGTTGGTGCCCATTGGAGGAGTGTACGATGAACTGTATCTGAGTAGGATCACTTGGACCGTCCGTCTTATTGGTTCGGTCTGCATGAATACGCTCGTGCTTCTTAAGATCCTGGGGTCGTTTGAACGCACGCCCACAGCTCTGCAATTTGCAAAACTTCAATGCATATTCTCCAATGCATGCGGGCTACTTACGTCGCAAACGTGGGGTTTGAAGCGAACATGAGTCCTGAGATGAGAAGTCAAGTGGTCTCTTTTCGTGACAGTAACGCCAACACAGTTCTCCCAGTGACATGTAAGGCACAGATTTCCTCGGGTCTTTCTGCCGACATGAATATCCGAGAGGTGGGTGAACAGCAGGTCTGCGGAATCGAAAGTGCAACCACAAAGAGCTGACGACGCCGCTCCCCGAGAGTCATCTTTTAGAGGCAATCTCCAGCAGCAAGTGAAAGATTCAGCGAATGCATGCGGATAGTTGTCGTCGTCCGAGCAGTGGTCGGTGAGCATGTTCAATGTCTGGTAGGCAGGCGGCGGCAGCGATTGAGCAGGGGCCATTTGAGACAAGAATATAGCTGAAGGGAAGTGCCAATCCGGAGGGTCGCTTGGTGGGTTGTTGGTTGCTGTGGGAGCGGATCCGACGGACGCCAAGACGCCAAGAAATGGGAGGGGGGCGTGGGAGTGAAACAGACTTGTCGCGAGTGTACAAACTCGCTGTGCGTGCCGGCGTCGTCACGTGTCTTTTGAATTACGGAGGACGGCATTTCAGCAGTGGCAGCTTAACACTTCCGCTCACTCTGAACAAATGTAAAAGCATAGAGAAATAAATACTAAGCATAGGGTTGTAAGAAACATATCGGCGATGAAGCACGTAGGCAACGACAACCACGATGATTTACCCCCAAAGGTCGACTTAAACAACAGTTCCGCCTTGTTGACAACTGTGCTCGAGTTGCTGTCCTATGACACCGTGAGTTCTTTCTGACTCTGGAGAATTGTCTGGATCTCCAATGGGTTACAAAAATCAAAAGAAAGTTCGAACTATTTGGTATCGGAGTTGGTTGCGCCAGAGTTGTGTTGGAACTCAGATTCCATGAAATTCTTGATCAGACACCACCCTTATCTTGTTCCTTTACGTCAATCTGACATCCCATCAATCATTGCAGACATTGATGAAGAATATGTCAACCATATGCAGGAGGAAATTTCAAGACGGCCCCCTTTTGTCAGTAAAGACAAGTCCACCAACCGACGATTTGGCGAGATGTTACACTCGGACCATGCTGGACCAATCTACACTCCAGCCGTTGACAGATATAATGGATTTGAGCTGACAATCAAGACCAAATCACTTTTGATGAAAGTTACACAATCTGAATCCACTGACCAGTTCCTTGCCTATGCAGTTCAACACAACATTCAGCACCTGACAACCCAATCACAGCAATACAGTTTGACAATAACCAGAACAGTGCTGCCTTCGAAAGCTTCTGCCGAGCAAGAGGAATTACTATCAGCCCAGTGTTCCCTACTTATCCCAGATGAATAGTATCAGAATGAGGAATCGACATCATTGTCACAAGGGCTGAACCTTCCTTATGTGCTGCAACCTCCCGCAAAATTACTGGGACCTCGCATTCGAGCACACCTACAATATCAAGAAGCACCTACCTCACTCATGTCTGGACTATGCAATCCCTGCTGAGGAAGAATCTGGCTTACCAACCTCAATTAACCATTTTAGGATGTTTGGCTGCACTGTCTGGGTTCCTGTACCACCCTCCAGCTCGAACAAAACATCCTCAGTTCGCTCACTAGCCGTCTCCATTGGAGCAAATGCAACAAATCATCAAAGCGCTGGACCCTTATACAGGCTATGTGTTCACTGCTCGTTTTTCTGGTTGTATTTTTGACTAATCTTCTTTCCCAGAACTACATAACTACTTAAAGCCGCAACTACCACCATCTCCACCTCTGACAGTATTCCCAATCGATAACTGCCCACCACTGTGGTAGTGGATAATGCCGGCACCACTGTGGGAGTGGGTAACGCCTCAAATGATGAAAGTCACAGCACTCAAACTGGTATGTAAGCAGCATCTCTATGGAGTTGTGGAGTTGGGAAAACGTTCATTGGAAAGTCAATGTTCAATGGCCCTCCGTCTCGCTTTCTGACAGTTGTTTGCTAGCTGGGCAGCCTTGGCCCTTGCTCTTTGTGGTGTATGTTTGGAAGTCCGGCATATCCCTCAAAGAGCAGGATTTTTTCTCTATCTTTATTAGTCTTTGACTACTTTTTTAACACCTTTCTAATTCAAATTGTCAATTACTCAACTAATTTTCCTCATCCACTAACGACATTCAGGGACTTCATCAATTAAACCTCGAATCAAACATGTTCTAAAACCTCCCACCAACAACAAGGTCCTCTTCAGTAAAAATCACAGTCACCTGCTCCTTGTAGACGATGCATTCGCTTTTGCCATGTACAAAACCATCATGGCTATGGACAATACTTCAGCAAACTCCAAATCAAAGAAGCAACAACCTCCCAACTCACAATATCGACCAGACCCGCTCACACATGAAGCTTCACCTGACTGGCCCCAATGGCAAACTGCGATGAAAGAAGAGATTACTGGTCTCTTGAAACGACAAGTTGGTGGCCCCATACAGGAAGTACCAACAACCGACAAACTACTTGTGGACCACAAATGGGTTTTTGTCACAAAACAAGATTCTGGTGGAAACGTTATTAGGTTTAAGGCATGCCTTGTTGCAAAAGGATTCAACCAACGACCTGGATTTGAATACTCAGATACCTGTACACCTGTTATGGATTCTATTACCTACCATATTATTCTTGCACTAAGTGTCATATTTAGTGTCAAAGTTCATATTATGGACGTTGTACTTGCTTACCTCTATGTAGACACTGACTACGAGATCTACATAAGGTTCCTGATGGCCCATCTTACGAAGGTCTCTATGACAACCCTGGAATTTGTCTTCTTAAAGCCCTCTATGGCCTCAAACAATCTGGACTATGCTGGTTTCAATGACTTGCAAAGTTCCTTGACTCGAGATTATCTCTCTATGCCAAAGCAACCCCTATTTACCATAAAGCCTTTGCTGATAGATGGGTTATTATTGGAAACTATGTTGACGACTTAAGCATTATGGGAACCCCTGATGCTATTTGACTAACAAAAACACTTCTCAAATCTGAATTTGAGATGAAAGATCTTGGATTAGCTCAATCATCCGTTGGATTCAAATTCCTTTGTACTCCCAATGGTCTCTTTGTCCACCAACAGGCTTACACTAAGAAAATTCTTGACAGATTTGGTATGTCAGATTGAGAGCTCTTTCTTGATTCTATGGGTGGTGGTGCATGGCCGTTCTTATTTGGTGCAGTGATTTGTCTGGTTAATTCCGTTAACGAACGAGACCTTAACCTGCTAAATAGTCACACCAACTTTGGTTTGCGTCCGACTTCTTAGAGGGACCATAGATGTTTCCAGATTTTCTGAGCTGATCGGATCTTCTTTTGAGACATCTGTGTCGACAATCACAGTTCTGAGGATATCAAGTATAGAGACAAGGTTTCTACATCTTCTGGACTGTTGAGATTTTTGACAATGTCATCAGGAACACAAAACGATGAGTGGGTTGTTTTGAATGGTGTACGAATTATCCAGCTTTTCAAAAGAGTTATCTTGACTTGCGAGAAAAGAGAAATGGACTAACAAGGAAGTTATTAATGACATTCTTGGATACGTTGAAGAAGATTATGTCGATTTCATTCAGGGAGTTGTCAATGATTTAGTGACGAGAGCAACTGATAGAGCGAAAGCACAGGCTGGAGGTCTAGGAACTACAACACCTGGTGTATCTATTGTTATTCCTACTATCATATATGACGATAATGATGTCAAAGTGTTTTGGTACAAATTAGATACTATCTTCAAAACATCAAAGACCTACTTGGGATGATGTCAAGTCATTATCAATGGTTGCTGGAGAATCAGCTACTGGGTTTGTAACCAGGTTCGAGAGATTGATGAAATCTATTGGAAATACCAATGCTGATGATCTATATCGACTTCTCAAAGAATTCTTACTTCGTGACAATTCATTGTATAAGAACGTTTTAGCAATTTTGAAACAAAAGAATGAGGCTGACTGCAATGATACTGCACTTATCCCACATGATGTCAGACAAATTGATGGTCCTCTCTGTGAAGGAGAAGAACTTCATTCACCCAGCCCTTACATGAGCTTAAATGGATCTTTAATTTACCTTGCTAACAAAAGTAGACCTGACGTTGCATTTGCAGTACACCTTCCAGCTTGTCACTGCCAAGCCCCAATATGAGACACTGGGAAGGAGGTAAAGTGATACTAATTTAAAACAGATGATGGACTATGGACTCTACTTTGATCAAACAAAACCTCTTCAATTGTTGCCTATGCTAACACTTTGTTAATGTCTGACTACTCTTCTGGTAAAGCTCAAACCGGATATGCACTTACCTGCTGTGGAGCAGCTATCTCCTGACGATCAACGAAACAGGACATGCCTACCACCTCCACTATGCAATCAGAAATTTTTGCTCTCTGGGACACAGCTAAGGAAATTATCTGGATCAGAGCACAGGTATGCTTTCAGACTTACGATTACCTCTTACAATCCTCAATGGACCGATTACTATCTATGAAGACAACACTGCCTTGTGTTTCCCAAATTAAATCAGGTTACATTTGCACTGACATTAACAAACATGTAGATTCAAAAGTCTTTGCCACTGCCCATCACAACAGCACCGATCTATGTGTCACAAAAATATCCTCTTCCGAGAATGTGGCTGACTCACTCACCAAAACTCTTGGCCGTATTCAGTTCACCAATAACTGCGACTCCCTCAGTCTTCGATCTCTGCAGATATTCGTTCTATGACATCCTTGTCCAAAGGGGGAGCTATGCGCTAAATAACATGAGTTGGCCAGCCAACAATGTCAATTTGAGGGGGAGAGAGCCAATATGCATTTTGTGGCAAAAGACAATAATCGTTCTTCAATTTATTTTTGCTCTATGATTCTTCATCTGGGGTGAAGTCGATTTTTGCTGAGCCCAGGGTGCCATCATCGTTGATGGCAGGGATGACTTTGTTTTGTCCAATCATTTTCTGAATGTTGGCGTGCCAGGCAATTCAGTTGGATCCATCAGTCTGCAGGGTAATCGTCTTGCCCTTCAAGTTGGACATGGTGAATGGTGGTGGTGATGATCTGTGGTGGTGGTTTTGGTTCAATGGGGGGGCCGTTCCTGTCCTGCCTGTTGCTGTTTCGAGTAGAGCGGGGCCGACGTTGCCAGTTTTGGAGCTTGATTGTCGATAATTTGGAGCAGTGGTGCTGATAACGTGTGAGTCTCTACTAGCTCGGTGTGTCAGACGGCACATTTGAGGAGAGTGCCACTTGTTTATTGATATTCAAACACATTGAAATACCATCTTGCAAATAGCATTATTCCTAATTCATGCTGAAGACGCTGCTGGATAGGGCTTACGTGCAAGGAAAAAGAACATTGGAGTGAACAGGTGCTTTTCCCCCCCCTCTACCAAGCAGGTCGCCGCCTTGAGCAATTTTGACGACACAGACACTGTCCCCGGCGGTGCGAGGCCAACGGTCTCAAGCACGTTCACCATCACATGCGTGATCCTGCAAGCATTTCATTAATTGCTATCAGCTGCCGTTCCATTAGAAACTTACGCTCGTCCCGCAGGCGTCATACGCATGGTCCAGAGACGAGAGACGTCCAACGTATACTCGCCCTTCAAGGGTTGGTACCATGGCTCTTGTACGCCGAACGTCGTGTTGTCAGGATCAGCGAGATCAGCGTACTCGACGATCTCGAAACCGGCTTTCTTGAGCGCCGCAAGGCACTCTCGGGTGCTTCGGAGCTTCGCGATCCCGTCTCCTTCCTGAACGCACATTCTCGTCACGGATTCACGAGCGTGATTTCATTTTAATCTTACCTCGATACCGTGAATGATGGCCTTTTGCTTCACGTCCGTCTCGTCGTACTTTTCTGTCGTGCACCACTCGTAACAAGCAAAGAGCCCTCCAGGCTTGAGCACACGGAAAGCTTCTCCGTATGGATCCTCAAGGCGTGCGGCATGGCATGTAGCTGAGCACTCAAAAGTTAAGAACAATGATCAGATTTTATCGACGGTGGCAAACCTTCAATGGCGTACGCGCGGTCGAACGAGCCGTCTGGGAACGGCATCTCGTTGAAGCTCCCTTTCACCACTTTGCAGAGCTGGTCGAGCTTGTGACGCTGGTTCAACTTGCGAGCGCGGCCAACTTGGTAGGCATTATTGTTGAGACCTGTCAGGAATGCGTTGCTGAGGCGAGCGATCTCGCGAAGTGGGCCACCTGGATAAATTAACTCAGACCTCATAGTGATTCATATTCTATAGAGCTTACCAACACCACAACCCACATCCAAGCTTTCGGAAAGAGCAGAGGAGTAAGAATAATCAGCTGTTAAAAACTGATACGGGTACTCACCAAGTCATACCCTTGCCAAGACCAAGCTTGACTGCAAGGAGACTTTCGTGACGAGCGAGGTTCTGCTGGAATGAACTGTTTTTGTGCATCCGTGCAAAGTGGAAGGACTCTCCCCAACCTTTGATAGCAGTTCATGTTAGTCTACTTATCGTCCCGACGGAACGAATGTACTTACCATACTGGTTGTAATAGAAGTGAGCCAGAAGCACAATACGACATAAAGTAAGCCTTTGATCTTTAAAATGTTTTCACTTAACAACCTCATAGAAATCACTGCTCAAGTCGTAGTACGCATTCGTCAACGCAGCCGACATTCCTACTCGCTCATTGACCTCATCCTCGTTATCAACAAGGTGGTCCCTGTCGCGCCAGTAGCGATCATATTCTTCCGCGAGCTTCTTCGCAGCAGCACTGTCTGCATTCTTCGCTGCAAGGCGATCCAGGAAGCGGTCCACTTCTGCAGCGGGAGCCTTCAGGCTGGACTTGAATTGTGAGAGATCATTCTCTTGCGGGAGAGCAACGGGTGCCATTGTTGATAGTACGCTAAAGACTGAAATTGCTGAGGATCTCAGGGGAACAAGGGCGGAGTATAAAGGATGTTGCAACAGACGATTAATCAGCTATCGCCGAACCAGCCTGCGCTACACTGGTGTAATCGTGCGTGTTTCATGTGTTGATCACGATTATGTGAATCGGGGTGTGCAGATCAGATCATGGCTAGGTTGCGTGGTTACTAAATTGGGCAACTAGCGTGTTCATTTTACCACAGCACGTGGGAAACTATGACTTCTTGTTGTTATTCTTCAATCACTTCTTGCGTACAGCCTTCCATTTCCATACAGTAAGTCCATTTGCATCAGTTCCAGCTCGTGCTCGTGGACCTTTGCTCTTTTAAAATGTCAATCAATTTACCATCCAACATTTTAACCCAAAGCAACTTACCATCAGTGCTCGTCGAATATCCAGTTCCTGCTCCATCTTACGCAGTTGCTGATCTCGCTTCTTTCGAGACTCCAGCTCCCTCCTCGCGTACTCTCTATACCGTTGTAATTTCTTCGAAACATATCAGCATTGTGGACAATAGTTATGAGGAAATCAATCACATTTACCATGTTGGGCTTTTTGATATCTGAGGACTCCTCTTCTGAAATTGCGGAGACGCGAGGGCGGTTGAAAGCGCGATCGAGAAATTCTGGTTTTGTATCGAAATGTTGAACAGGGTCGAAATTTTTTGCTGCAAACATTGCAAAAGAATAAGGGAAAGCTCAACAGTAGCTTTTGGACACATACCTTCATCCACATCATCCACGAAAATGGTGTGCTTCCTACCCGACTTAGGTTTCTCAGGCCGCACATCCCTCATCTCGTCATCCTCATCCTCGTCTTCAGACGCATCGTTGAGTTCCTTTATATCCCCTCCTTCGAAATGCATAGTAGTTTGGAGTCGTTCCATTTTCTAAGCTGGACCATTAATTCCTGCACATGCGCATTCCAAACATATGGTTACCTTTGCGTTCACGCTTCGTGCATACGAGATGTACTTCTTATCCTGCGTCTTCAAAAGCTGCATCGTCTCATGGTCCATTTTCTCATTACGCTCCACGATGTGTACTCCCTCCTGTAAAAAATCATCCAGAAACAATCCTCATTTTAGCATGTCATCCTCGGCCCTTGCATCCATCCCTCACCTTCGTCCTCGAATTAATCATCCCAAAGTAAAACTCATCCGGATTCCTCGTTGCCGCTTTCAACCTCAAAAGTTTCAGCTGCTTCTGCTTCGCGTTGTAATCTGCCGCACGCAGACGGTAATCTTTCTTCTTCTCCAGCAACACCGTTCGCTCTTCCGCCGCATCCTTTTTGGATCTTCTGAGCAAACGGGCTGCATTTGCAGCGGGCATCCCGCGCTCCCTGTGGGTTCTCCGCGGTGCATATTTTCTGATCCAGCACCAATGATTAACTCCGTTTCCGAGAAAGAGCGAATGAGTTGCTTTCAGACTCACCGTAAAGACGACATTCTCCAAGAAAATGACAGCCGTGCCACATTGTTGTGTCCACGTGAAGACGCGTTGCAGTTGAGCCATGGAAGGCGATCCGGACGCCAACCCGATCGACGCGGCCCCTGCGACTGAAGTCGATCAGCCAGAAGCAGACCCTTCAGCTATAGAAGAAATACCAGAAGCCCCACCTGCTGACTCAGCGGAGCCCGTCGCAGAAGATGGTTCCTCAGTTGAACCTCGCGGCGAATCTGTTGGTGGGCAAAGGTCGTCCCAAGCGCGCGGAAGCACCACAAACGTCGCAGCCACTGGTGAATCTCTGGGCTCTCGTGCGGGATCACGCTCCAACCTCGTAAAGGAGGGCTCGAACCCCACGATCCCGGCCACAAACAGCCGTACAGCTTCTCGTACCGATCTGAACAAACCCAGCGCAGAGAAGAGCACAGTTGAAGCAGAGAAGCCAAAATCAGCTGGATCCAAGAAGGAAGCTGATGCTGAAGCAGGACCAGAGAAGGATCTGCCAGCTTACGAGTTTCTGTATGGGAAGGACGTTTACTTCCCGCAGCAGGGGATGATTCCCGAGGACGCGGAGGTCGCACTCGCGAAGAGCTTCCTGATGACGAATTCAGAGAAGTCCGATATAAACTTGTATGATCATCTTACATCTGTGGTTATGCAAGTTCTTGAACAGCGACCAAAGAATGTTGTTGGTGAGACATTATCTTTCGAGCATATCTTGGACGATAATAACATTTCCGGACTAACAAAGATGTTTTTGAGCAATTTTCGGCGGATGTCAAGAAACGACACTTTAAACCACAGCAGATGGACTCTCCTGCAGCTTTCCGGGTAACCAAGAGGTTTTCGTTCACATCCGCGACAAGGATGGTAACCATTTATGCCCAAAACAGCCTGCGCAGGAACAAAACCAAGGTGCTCAGGTTGCTAAAACCCATATGACGCTTTTCGAGGTAAGAGTAACAGCGAATTCGCCGAATCCAAAAGTTGATACACCAATCAAAATATGTAGAGACCTGCAGACGAGGCTGCTGCGGTGGAGCAGGCCCTACAATCTGATGTCGGTGAAATCCCCGATATAATGGATTATAGCAAGCTTTGGGAATGGGCCGGTGTAAGTCTGGTGAATACGATGTTCGATTAGTTGGTACAAAACGAACTGGTTTCAGATCACTTTCGGAAAAGATGAAACCTTCCTTCTCTTCCTTTCAATCAAAAAGCTTGTCCAAGACAAACCTCTCAAATCTGTGAGACTCTGGGGCAAAATTCTTGGTTTGAATGCAAACTACGTTGTTGTTGAGGCCGAGCTCAAAGACAACGTCATTGACGAAGAAGACGAGAAAGTGAATGGAAAGGACGAAGATGGTGCCGGGGGAGAAGTAACCAATGAACCGGAAGCGGTTCCCGAAGGAGCGGGTGAGGAGGAAGTTGCTAAGGACGGAGCCGCTGAGGCGGATACGTTGCCAAAGCCCAAAGTGAAGCAGATGCCTGTTTTCCATAAAGAAGCACGTAGTGGAGTAAACAAGTATGTGTACTACGTATGCAACTCAGGTATGGAACAACAAGTTTCTTGACCCCCAATAAACTCTATCACTAGTCGGTGGTGCTTGGATGAGGCTCCCTGACGCACGGCCTGAGCATCTGCAGGCCTCACGGAAGATTCGCAAGTTTATGACTGGTAACTTGAACACCCAGGTAAGGAAACGACGACGGGCAGAATGAGGTGTCTGAAACTGATACGACCAGATCGTAAGCTACCCTCCGTTCAGCGGAACAGAGGCCCATTACCTTCGTTGCCAAATCGCCCGAATCAGTGCAGCAAGTGTAGTTAGTCCGGCCGGCTACTACACCTTTGATCCAGATGAAGGGGATGGCGACGAGCCTGAGCGTAAGATCGCAGACACTTCCTCCTTTTGAAAGCGCTGAAAGATAATCAAGAGCGAACAACGATCATCGTCAACACCGAATTTGAAGGTCTGTCGAATGAAAGCATGCTGTCTCTCAGCAACTGGGTGCACCACGTCCCGTACATCCTCCCACAAGGTCGTGTAATTTGGGAGAATCCGTATGCTAAGAAGCCCAGTGGTGGTGAGGATGGCGAAGACGAAGATGAAGAAGAGAAAGACAACGACGAACAGGAAGAAAATGCTGAGAAGTTGGAGGGTGCGGATCCAGAAGAAGGACCTCCCATTCTGTCTCCTCTGGCTGGCGACGAAGGTAGGGCATTGCATACGTATGTGTTGTTGACATGTCGTCTTGCTGACTTGAGAATAGATCATGGAGATATTCCGGCGTGGTCTGCCAGATTGTGTAGCTTCCTTTCGCCACTTAAATTCTCTCCGGTCATGTTGAGATCAAACCGCTGGCCTGGCGCCTTTGTCGTCGCTTACAACGACAAATTTTCGAACCTCTATATTGGAAATGGTTTGAAAGATCTCGGGAACCCATCGCAGAGCTTTATTCCACCTCCCCTCCCAGAGATTCAAAAAGAGTATGGATCAGGCGTGGAAGGAGCACTCGGATCTCCCGACGAGCTTGTGGAACAGGTCGATCCCACTGCTGAGGAAGAGGCAGCGTTTGAGGCGGAACAGAAAGCTAAAGAGGAGGCACTCAAGGGGGATCAGGAGGAGGAAGAGGAGGGAGGCGAGGAAGGAGAAGGCGACGAAGAAGATTAAGCTCTCTTAGTACATATTTTTCAAGATAATCATAAAGTGATCAGGTGGCGCGACGGGTTATCGTCGCCATGAGATTGCTGCCCAGAGAACTTGATAAACTGTTGTTGCACCAGGCGGGATTCCTGGCACAGAAGAGACTCGCTCGCGGTGTCAAACTGAATTACTCCGAGGCTACCGCATTGATTGCATCGCAGCTGGTGGAGGTGATCTACAAACACACCTACTAAATTCAGGTGTATCTAATGATGAATTGCAGCTTGTGCGCGATGGCAAGCACAGCGTTGCTCAATTGATGGATCTTGGTCGCCAGATGCTGGGTCGCAGACATGTGGATGGGTCGTGTGTGCACACGCTCCGTGAAGTCCAAGTCGAGAGCGCTTTCCCTGATGGCACAAAGCTTATCACCGTCCACAGCCCCATCGCGACCGATGATGGGAACCTGGAGCTTGCGCTTTACGGATCATTTCTTCCGATTCCTTCGGAAAGCTTGTTCCCTCTCAGCATGACCGAAGATGAAGAACCTGGTAGCAAAATGTGCTATCCATTAGTGGTTTTTGATTTACTTTATTTTAGGCGCTGTAGTGGTTAAGGAGGGCCAGATTGCTCTCAACGAAGGACGGCGCCGTGTTGCTCTTACTGTTATAAACAAAGGCGATAGGCCTGTGCAGGTTCATCTCATCCCGGGCTGTATCGTAGCAAACTAACATATTCGCTTAGGTTGGCTCTCATTACCATTTTATCGAGACCAACGCGTCGCTTGCTTTCGATCGTGCGGCCGCGTATGGCTGCCGTCTCGACATTCCCGCTGGAACTGCGGTGAGATTCGAACCAGGTTTGATATTGCCTAAAACTGGAAATAAAATGCCTCTAAATAAAAGGTGAACCGTTAAGGTGATGTCAAGACAGTCACATTGGTGGAAATCGGCGGTAACAAGGTTCTCGCTGGTGGAAATGGTTTGGCTAGTGGCCCGGTTTCGATCGGCATCTCCAAACTTTCGAGCATCATCGACGATCTCGTTGTGAAAGGTTTCGGTCATGTTGCTCAAGAGGCGCTTCCAGTTCCACGCCCATATCTGATGGATCGCCAGCGCTACGCCGATGCATACGGTCCAACTACGGGTGACCGAGTCCGGCTTGCGGATACCGCGCTGTATCTTGAAATCGAAAAGGACTACACTTGCTACGGCGATGAACTTGTGTTTGGTGGCGGAAAGGTTGCTCGTGACGGAATGGGACAGTCCCATGTTCCGGATTCGGAGTCGCTTGATCTGGTTTTGACCAATGCTATTGTTGTCGATTACTCGGGCATTTACAAGGTTCAACAAATGATCGGTGCTTGCGAAGCGGTTGTCTAAACAATTGGAATTTTCAAGGCGGATATCGGCATTAAGAACGGTCGCATTGTCGGAATCGGAAAGGCCGGTAATCCCGATGTAATGGACGGTGTTACTCCTGGTATGATTTGCGGTACAAACACCGAAATCTTCGCAGCAGAGGGGAAGATCGTCACAGCGGGTGCCATCGACTGCCACGTTCACTTTATTTGCCCACAAAGTTCGATCGAGGCAGGTGAACTCACAATAATATTAGACGTTTTCTCAAAACGATCTCCTGATCAGGCATTGGCAAGCGGGATTACCACGATCATTGGTGGAGGTACCGGACCGAACACGGGAACTAATGCAACGACTTGCACTCCTGGAGCGTTCCACATGAAATTCATGCTGCAATCCACGGACGATTTACCCCTGAACTATGGGTTTACTGGCAAAGGAAACTCTTCCGGTGTCGAGAGTCTTGTGGATCAAGTCAAAGCTGGAGCACTTGGGCTTAAGGTAACTGTCCTCGGTGGTTGCTCTGATCGAATTATTCGTTAATTCCACATCATTTTCGTAGCTTCATGAAGACTGGGGAACAACTCCCCAGGCCATTCATGTTTGCTTGACTGTTGCTGATCAATATGACATTCAAGTGAGTTCAGGCTTCATCTGCCTTTTATACGTTGGATTCTTAATCAAAATTGCAGGCTAACATTCATACTGACACCTTGAATGAGTCTGGATTTGTGGAAGCTTCCATCTCCGCTTTCCGCGGCCGCACAATCCACGCATACCACAGTGAAGGTGCGGGTGGAGGCCACGCTCCCGACATCATCCGCGTGTGTGGAGAGCAGAATGTGATCCCGTCCTCCACCAACCCTACTCGTCCATACACCGTCAACACCATCGACGAGCATCTTGACATGTTGATGGTCTGTCACCACCTCAACAAGGATATTCCCGAGGACATTGCCTTCGCCGAGTCGCGTATCCGTGGGGAAACTATCGCGGCCGAAGATGTGCTTCATGACCTTGGAGCGATCTCGATCATTTCGTCTGATGCGCAGGCGATGGGACGAATCGGAGAGGTGATTGCGAGAACGTGGCAGACGGCAGATAAGATGAAAAACACTGGTGCGGCAAAAGGATGGAAGCAAAAGCCGTCGGATTACGATCCGTTGTTGACGGAAGCAAACGACCTTGCGGATAACTTGAGGATTCGTCGTTACATTGCGAAATATACCATCAACCCGTATGTTCAGCTCTTTGGCATGGCAGCATCTTCTTTAAATGCATTCCACTTATTACGCAGGGCTATCGTTCACGGTATTTCTCACGTGGTTGGCTCTGTCGAAGTTGGAAAGCTTGCGGACCTTGTGGTTTATGACCCGGCGTTCTTTGGTGCAAAGCCCGATGTCGTTTTCAAAGGCGGCGTCATAGTTTGGGCACAGATGGGGGATGCGAATGCCTCGTAAGAGACCAGTGATTACCTTTCCACTCATCTGGCTAACCGAGAATTCTCTCAAGTATTCCCACTCCCCAGCCTGTCCTTTCACGACCTCAGTTCGGTGCATTTCCAAGCTCCATTGGTCTTCATTCCCTCGCCTTCGTTTCTAACGAATCCATCCGAAATGGGGTTATCGAGACCTACAAACTGAGGAAAGCACCAACTGCAGTGAAAAACACGCGAAGCATTGGAAAGAAGGACATGAAGTTCAACTGGTACTGCCCCAAGATTACGGTAGATCCGGAAGCATACGCTGTGACTGTGGATGGGATTCGTGCGACCGTTGGGCCGGCCGAGAAGGTTCCTTTAGCCCAGAGCATTTTTATGTTCTAGATCTGCTGGAATTTTATTGTCGAATATTCATAATACATTGTATTCTCAACACTGGAGTCTCCAAAACTAACAAGAGCGAGCTGGTTACCACAAGAGCAGCTCGCATCTATTCGAAATATTCTTCCTGATCGACATATTTCGGCTGCTTTCTGGTGGATCTGCTGCTTCTTGGAGTCTGTCGATTCCGGGAAGTCGCCGGCGTGCTTGCCAAGTAGTGGTCTAATGGCGGGAGAGTGTGTCGATCACTTGTTCTGAATAAGATGAAGCGACAGTAAGTTAAAGAGAGGCTTACCTTGTCTCAAATTTAATTGGGAACGGACAATAGAGTCAGCGCAATAGTCAAATGTTGGCAAAGTTCTTTATACATGCGCAGGGACGGCATTGCATAGCTCACAGCAGCACTCCTTCTAGCGGATCGAGATCCATCCTCCGCTACCTCTGGATTTGCCGAACCTCTGCCCATCGTACCGATTGTCTTCAGCAGCTGAGGCGGCGGACTTGCTAAAGCTTTTGTAACCGCGCTAGGCCGTTTGTTCAATATGAGTTATTGTCGGAATTGATTGATGTGACTGATTCCATTGTTCACTGGATGAAAACACCTCTTCCTCGTTCGCTTTCCTTGCTGCTTTGCAGATCATTGGTGCCTTTTCGATTCAGGCGTGTGGTCGCCTTTTTGCTCCCTTTCGTCTGGTCTTAATGAATGTCGTGATTCTCTATCCAATTTCTCCTTGTCATTTTCACAAATTTCTTCAATCCTCTGTGAGACAAGAGTTGGAGCAGGAGAAGCCTGCTCGCGACCAAACTGTGCTTGACGCCTCTTCGACTGACTTCCGTATGTTTGTAGTTATTCGCTTTGCCATGACTGGAAGGGTCGTGGAGCAGATTGAGGCTGCGCAGAAGAAGATGTTCCAGGCTTCCAGACTTCTTTTTCCGGACTAAGGTCCATCAACGTTGCTTCACTGGTTGGGCTGTCTGAGGATGTCGTTGGAGTTGAACCAGTTCGTACTTTGTTTGACGGAGGAGGATCCGCTTCTGCCACCATTCTGTTGTTCTTACTCGCATGAAGTTCATTGGGAATCCGCTTCATAATTTCGATGCTTGCATTGGATGATGTGACAATCGGGCGCGGGGTCTTGGATACCGCCAGCGAGATCGCTCCTTCTGATCAACTGTGCTCGGAATCTCCATCTATTATGTACAGCGATGGGGACAAATCAAACTTGTCTCTGAAAAATAAGAATGTTAACAAAGCACGATACGTATTGTTGATGGTTTACACAGCTTTTGTCTCGCGCAGCGATCGTCGCCAGGATACCGTCTGCAGTGTCGTTTACCAAGGCAGGGACTGTTACATCGTGATCCAATTTGGACAATATGTTTGGCTGGACCTGCACTTAACTAAGTTTATTATGGCAGATATTTAGTAAAGGAAAGTACCGAATATTCTGTTCCATGTGATGTCCTGGATCATCTCAATTAGCTTCCTTCTGTTTTCTTAGCTCTGGACTTGATTCACCTTTGTAGCTCAACGATTTTGGGGATGTGATCAATCGCTTAGAGAGGGTGATGACGTCCAGCTTTACACAGATATGGAATACGTACCATCATCCATCTTACCACTGGATAGAGAGGCATCAACGATGGATCTGAAAGCGGGAATAATACGAGATTCTAACAGGTCTAGCTGTGGTTTCATCACCATCACAATGACGTTGTCGTGTCGGCAAACCGCTCACACCTTCGCTGACGTTTAGTCAGCATAATCGATCAGAGCTCAGCTAAAACTAACCTGAGCACTTTCCATCTTATACTTAATACGATTTGAAATCGAGCTCGACCTGTCGCGTTGAAAAGTTGTGGCAAACTCACGCAGTTTGTCATTTGCAAATGTCAATTGAGCCACCGATTTCTGCAGCTCACACATTTGTTTCTGGATTATAGTTGTTGAGAAAGGCTTTATTTGATCCTTCAGCTCAGAATAGATTATTGTGGATTACCGCAGAGTCGAGTCGTCGCTTTCCCAACTTTCTCAACTGGGTGGCATACACGGGGTTCACTCTGTCATTCGAAAATCAGTAGATTCCCCAAGTATGAGGATAAACAGAGTCTGCTTGATTATTTCGTTGTTCTGCTTTTGAAATCGTTTCTTTGCTAAAAAGCATTTGTTTGATCAATACAAATCGCGCGAACACCAAATCAGGCAAATTATGCCATGTCGCCCTCACTCGCTTTGCTGGTCTCTGAAACATTCACCAACTTGGAGGCCTCTGCCGAAACATTCAACAGACAGGCGGATGCACTTAGGTACATGTCGAAAATTTTGATGTAAGATTTTTCAGCTCACCAATATCTAGCATATCCCTTGAGTCGCCTCCATCCGCGGCCGATTCGTACATGGGTCGGGAGAAATTCATTTCGAATACTTTGATACCAAGGCGAAACCAAATATTGAAGGATCTAGAAGGCTTTGAGCGTTGGCTTTGTATCGGCAATCCGGAGTCGAATGCGAATTCCCAGTTGTCAGACTTCAGACGACGGACCAACCCTGGTCCGTTTGAAAGGCTTGTTTCTTCCGTTGAAGCCATCGTGGATCAGGTTGGATGCCATGGTATCTTATTGTTCAAACAATGCTAACATGTTTCTTGAAGGCAGAGATTCATGCACAGCGAGTCTCAGTTTACCTATCAGAGTTGGGATATGGAAGTGAGTAGTAAAAACATGGATTTTGTATAATGCCTTACACCGCAGTGTTCCAGACCCGGAACCCACCTTGGATGACGGTCCTGAAGGATTTATGGGCGGTGCTGACGGATATGACGGTGATATGGAAGAAAGTAGCCCTAAGCATCTGCAGGATGGCGTGGCGACGCCGAAAGCGTCCCAATATTCGAGAGCCAGCAGTGCCGTATCTTCCGTCCAGTTTTCGCACTCCACAGCGAATGCCGCAAAACACCTCACCTTTGACGAACCACCAAGCCCGACATTGGAAATCAGTAATCTTGCTATGGAAATCTTAACAGGCATGTTCTGAAATTAGGTGCTGTGACGCTGGGTTTCTTATGAAACATCACTTTCAGAGAGACTTGGTAGCAAAGTGGACACTCCAAATTCACTACCGACTCCTACGATATACAATCCATCGTGAGTGTAGTGCTGCTCTCTTGTAGTGACATACTGATTTTGCACAGGAATTATGACGATCTCATGAGCTCGGATAACTCAATGTTTTTGATGAATCAACACTTGTTGCAGTCCGATGAGTCTGCTCGGTCATCTTTAACCGGTCGGGGTAGTACAGACAATCCCAGGGATATTGTGTCGACCGCCTCTCAAATTTCTACTTTGAGCAAACTTCTGATGAGCTATGCTGACTCTCCGGATTCGGACGACAACCACACATACGTTCCGAAAAAAGCAACCAAAACCTCGCTGGACTACAACCGCCGGAGAAGCATGTTACCTATGCCCAGCATGCCGACATCACGACAAAACGACGGCAGCGATGGTGTTGTCGGGGGATTGGCGTCCGCTTTTTCTTCGATGGACATCAAGAAAGACCACATGCCACCCCAGGATGATCCCGCCGGATTGAAGCGGAACAAAAAGCAACGATCATCTGATTCAATCTTTGATCCTCTAATCCCAAGTGTATCTGAGTTGGAGTACGATCAGCTGGAAGCGTTTGTGAAAGCCCAAATAAATATGAAGGTACGTCATTTTCATTCTGAAGTGCAGTTGGTTCTTATTTTTCATCTTTCACAGCAACTCAACACGATTATTGGTGAAGTTAATGAACATATAACAGGTATTTGTGGCCACAAACAGCCTGATGATGTTCTAAACAATGAAAACAGACAAGCGGCTTTTTGCGGGGACTGGACGGCTGAGTGGTGCGGACGAGATTACAGCCGAAGAGATTGCTCAATTGTTGAACCTCGGTATGTTACTTCCCGGTAAGGAGCATCCAGGAAATTGACAAATTTAGAAGACATCAATAGGGTAAAAGGAATTCTGCTTGCCCTTTTGAGCTTGAGAAGGATCCAAAATATTGGAAGCGGAAGATACAAAGTTAACCATAGCTGAACGAAATGCATAGTTTGCCAAAGCACTTGGTCAAATTTTATCTCTGTTATAACAATTTGTATTTTCAATTTTGACCTACTACCATTCTTCATTCTTCAATGTGACGACAAAGCACTTCTTTCCAAGGCTGACCCCCTAGCTGAGCAAATCTTTTGTGAACAGCCTTTGCTACAGCAACTTGATGTTGCTTGAACAGACCTAGAACGAAGCTGCCCAGGGTCAAAAAGATCAACGGGCACCTCATCACCTGGAAAAATGTCTTTGGGGAGCTTGTCAGCACAGTCAGAAGTACAAATAAACTCAGCAGTGTTACGCCCAATAAAACTAATATGGCGAATGTCACGCGAAAATTGAGGGTTTCCAGAAATTCGATTAATCAGAGTGCGCAGCTGATTAAGTGGCTGACGACTATTTTCCTTAAACCTCACAGTAGCAAAACCAGCAGCACGATCACGAACAGGCTGAGGAGGATTGATCAAAATTGGTGACTCAGCAGGGTAATCAATTAGCAATCTGCCAGGCTGCCTTCTTTGCTGCATTGACTATTGCTGTTGTTCCGTTGGTTGAAACTATCAGCAGCCCTCCTGCTGCTGTCTCTGATGTGCCTTCCTATGCTCGAGTTGCGAGTGCTAGCAGACCGCCGCCTGCCCCTGCAACTCGCAATCCTGGGCCTTTCAGCACTGCAAAATTTGCCTCTCGTGCATCAAATGCTATTGTCGTAATGAAGCTGCCGATGCTGATGCTCAACTTGCCCTTTATTGCTCAGTAGTTGCTGGAGTGGACCCCTATCTTGCAGATCACTACGTCTGGTTCCAACACTGGGAGAAATTGCATTGCACGAGTGAAAGCAGACATCACTAATGGATGAGATCCGGAAGTTTGAGCAGGGCCAGCACATGCAGAGCATCCAAGAATCAGTCACGAGGAGTGGGCAAGGGAGAGGTAGCATGATCAGCTGCAGAGGCATTCGTCTCGACCCTGGCACGAGAGGCAGGTCGGCGAGTTGGGGGTGATTTTGACGCTCGACGTTTCCCTTTGGGATCAGCATCAGCAATGGTATGTGACATTTCGAATGTATCATTCATGTGAACATCAACGACACTTGTGGGGGATCTTCCTCTAATTCGAGCCGGTTCTGAAGAGGATGATGCTTGGTCGCGTGATCGGCGGTCACGTGATTTGGGTGGAGAATTCACTTCATCTGCCCACAGAAAATTTCCTCCATCAAAGTTCCTGGGCTGAGAGTCAGGAATAATTTCCTGAGGGGCGCGAGGGTGGGACACAGAGGGAGCACGGGAGCGAGTACGGCCAGAAGCGATGAAAATTTTGGAGGGGAGTGCGGCAGGCAGCGCGGCATGCGGCGCATCAGGCGGCTGCGCAGGCAGAGCGCTGGGAGGCGGCATTGATTGAGAGAGAGAGAGAGAGAGAGAGAGAGAGGGATTTATTTTTTTTGAACTTCATAATATGTATTTATTGTCCAACCAATACATATCATCCAGTGGTGCAAAGTCCAAATACAAGTGTAAAAATACACGTAAATTGGCAGCACATGGACACGCGTGAAACTCTGTATAATTTTTTTTTGGCATAATGGGGAACTAGCTCAGATGGTAGAGCGCGCGCTTAGCATGCGCGAGGCACGGGGATCGATACCCCGGTTCTCCACTTTCCATATTTTGAGAGATCCGCCATGATAATTTTGCGGCTCAGGTATGTAGTGTCAAGAAGATTTTCAGTAAGGGCAATGCACCGACATATGTAACAGCGAAAACTCTCATGACAATGCACCGACATATATAACAGCGAAAACTCTCATGGCAGGAGATCCATTCATATCTCAAAGCCCCATGCGTTCCTTCATTATTATGGTTGGGGGCGAACAGTTTTGGGATGTGATTGCTCGAAAAATTCTGTTGAGATTTCTGGTAGCCTGCCAACAGTCTTTTCTACCATTGAAAAAAATACCTCGAAAAGTGTTTCCGTTCTCAACGGAAGGCATCCCAAGCTGTTGGTGTGTGTGATGAACTTGACGAAACTAACTTCAAAGGTTGGTATGGGACGACATTTCTGACTTCCAAATCTCGCTGAAAACATTTTGGTTTAACAGCAAAGGTAACTGAGCAATGCTATGAACTCCTCCCCATTTTCTCTGGCTGCCCATCTACAAATGACAACCTGGTTGTCGACAACGAGGCTGTGCCGCAGATCAGCGACTCAGTCCATGGCATGGACGATAGGAGTGCCGCGGTTGTTGGCAGCGAAGGTGCTACAGACAACCCCGCAGACAGCCAGGGGCATGCTGCTGACAGCTGCAAACTTGTTGCTGCTGCTCAGCCTGCTGCTCTTGAGGAAGATGCAGTGGGTGCTGAATTGAAGTCGGACCGCAACCTGGCACTTTGCAGGACTTGGATTTGGATCTCGGTTGGGACACATCCAGCAATCCTGCCAGCCCACCCCCGGCTGGTCCCAGTGCAACCCCTGCGCATTTGCAGCAAGGGGAAGGAACATATTCATACCAGCTCGGCGTTTTCTGTTGCTGAAGCTCGGGTGAAGAAGGTGAAGGGCTCGAAGCAGAAGTCACAGAAGAAGAAGAGGAGGAGTGCGATTGACTCTTCTGATGGTGAGGGCCAAATTGACAATGTAACGTGATAATGGGGTAGGCATAAAAGGGACGTGGCGCTGCCCTAAGTCAGCAGTGGCAGAAGTGTCCTTATATTTTGACCAAAGCATGGTGATGAAGAGGATGGTCGCAGAAGAGGCCTTGCAGCAGCAAAAGGAATTGGAGGCAATGAAGCTTGAGGTTGAAGCTTGAGGTTGAGAAGGACAGATTGCAGACTGAAAGAGAGAAGATGGAGTTGGACGCAAAGTTTAATGAGGGCCGTACCAGAACATGCTGGTGAGCAACATTGATCAGAAGATGGCCCTTGTGTGGGGAGCCCAATGGGAGGAGAAGCTTGCCAACCTTAACAGCAGCGTCTGATCACTGATGAGCCAGCTTTTTTACTTGTGCTTTAGTTATTTACACCTTACTTTGTTTCCTTTCTGTTATTACAAGCGTCACCCACCGGTTTCTGTTATCAGTCCCTTTTCTTTGAGCATGTCTGTAATTAAAGTCCATTTACTGTTTCCTTGCCGCCTTCTGGTTTCATGGTTTGCATATTTCCGGTGTGGCGTGTGTTGCACCTCGCCTTCCGCCATTCACATTGGATTCACATTGGCGAACTTCTCCTCATCTTCTGCAGCGGTCTCAAGCTCATAATCATCCCAAGTGACCTTCATCATGAAGTTGTGCAGGGCGCAACATGCGAGGATCCAATGACAGTGCCATTTGCTGGACTCACAGTTTTGCTTTCCAACCATCGGAATCATCTGCAGCAGCAAGTCGTGCGGCTCAGATTCTTTGGTGATGAAGTGGGCAGTAATTCCAAGCAAAGAAATCTGGCTCTTCAGTGTCCGACAGTCACCTGTTATTGATACTTCTGAAGGCGAACCAACAATCAGACCTTTAACGAGTTCCTTCTGCCTATCGTAAAGACCCATCTCATTTTGCTTCACTGCTTTTGCCGTCTTTGGTGTATCCCCTCTTCAATCTGTCACATTCAGCAATTGATATATCCAAAGCTTCTAGCAATTCGTGATTGGCCTTGCGTTCTGCTCGCCATAGACCACAAAATGGATCTGCCAACGTCGGACGTCCATTTTTGTTTTGTGATTTGATGTCGCTCCCACACCCACTCTGCTGCGCCATTTAGCTGTGGCGTATGTTGCGCAATCCAAACAAGTGCGGAGACTGGCTCCAGCAGCCTTCACTGCAGCCAATTCCGCCTCTAGCAATTCAGCCTCGAAGCGGAGTTGGCTGGCAAGCTCTTGGGACGACTTCAGCTGCTTCTCCAAGTCATCCAGAGCTGAAACTCGCCTTGCCTCCGCCGATCAAGCCGTCTCTAGCTCTGCTGCAGCGCTGGCTGCCTTGCGCTGGAGTCAGCAAAACTAACGTCAGCAGGAAGCTCTGGTTCACGCTGAGAAGCCAGGCCCAACTCGCTGGAGTCATTGGAAGAAAATGTGGAGCCGGGCTCTCAAGCGCTGTTGTTGCCACTGTGTTCTGATATACGTCTGTGTTTGTCTTGCATGCTGTTTCCCTTGTTAGACACCTCTGAAATTTGGGGGGCTGGCAGACTTCTCTTCCGTGTGTCAAGCGGATGACTGTCCACCAGTCTTTGGCTTGCGTCAGACGCTGCCTTACGCTTTGGTTTAACAAAGGCGGCGTCCATTTTTGTTGTGGTGTGGCTGGAACGTTACAGACTTGAAGTGTCCAGGTGGACAGAAAGCACAGCTCCTGAGGTCTGTTGTGGTAGAAATTGTTTGTTACAGAACTTCCGTTGTGACTTCTTGTGTCTGGTTGGACAGAAAGTACAGCTCTCTAAGTTTGCTGTGATAGAAATTGTTCGTTACATATCTTATATTGCGCCTTCTTGGAAAGTGTCCTGGTGGACAGAAAATACATGCCTCGATGTCTGTTGATACAAATTGTTTGATACATATAAAACTTATATTGCTTCTTCTTGGAAAGTGTCCGTGTAATGGACAGAAAGAACAATAGCTTTGTTTTAGCTTCCTTATCAGATCAGGTTTTACTCGGGTCTGAATTTTGATCCCAGCAAGGGTTTTTCTTCTGATAAGGGTTTTGCTTCTGGACCCGATAACTGACCCAGATCCGACCCGATAAACTTCCCTGAAACCCCGGCTATCAGATTGGGTACATTTGGTAGTTCAACTTCCGTCACCGCACTCTCCAAGTCATTGTGAATGCTGCAAATGTCCATCTAACTCCAGACGATCCCAAATACCCCGATAGCGTTTGGCGTATTGAAGGAATGACACACAAAGCCAATATTGTCACAGGATCTACTTTTCGACATTGAAATCATCACGTCGTCAGAGATAGGGTTTAGGATGGCGGTGTCTGCGGAGAGTGTCCGTTATTACCAGTATGATCACAATGGAATGTCTCAGGTTTACTGGTTGGAGAGTGAGGTTACTTCGAACCAAATCAGGCTCACATTGAAGCAACAGAGGACCCTGTGTTGCCTTCCCGAACGTTGTTTGGCTTTCTCACACACTCGCACACAAGACTGAGCTGTAGATACCCCGTTGTTGTTGTCATTCTTGACCTGCTTTGGTTTGTTACCGGCTCTTGTCTCGGTGCTATTTGATATACCGGAAGACCTCTATGCGATCCGATCAGTGTGCCTACTCAGAGGAAGAATCGTCTGCGGGATGTGTCCATTTCAGGCCTGTGAACCCACTCGTACTCTCCATATTTCATATTGCATGTTCCTTTCTGTAGGAATTGCAGTTTCAACGTGAAACGTGGGCCGAGTTCTTGCAGATCGCAACGCTTTCCATCTTTGAAGATGTATCTAACATATTACACAATTAGCGAACGGTAATTTTGTTGCAGATGTCGCAATTCAAACCTGTGACGGGGGAAGAAGATGAAGTCACGCTGGTTATGGAACGTAGCGACCTGTCTGCCTTTGAATTCTGGGACTTGGGGAAAGAAGGCGGCAAGTTGTCGACCAACGGTATGGCCTAAGCGGGTGTTGAAGTTGTTGAGGATCACCTCTGGCTTGTGTGCTGTCACACGTCCATGCCCCTAGAACAATACGTCCAAATCAAATGACTGGCATTGGCGCTACCGACTTACATGAATGTCGCGACCACATTTGATACTGGTGAGCTTAAAATGACAAGTAGGTCCTTTTGCCGTTCCAATCCAACGCACGTCTTCATCCTCACCCTCGACAACGGTCTCATCAAACTCCCTCATGCTCTCCAGTGTCGCGGGTACGTTTGTCGCCAGTCGCTGCTCCTTCAGCTTTGGTCTGCCTTCTCCTCATTTTTCCTCGCTATTCTCTCCTTGAGTTTCTCTCTCGCTTCATTCTGTTTTCCCTTGATGAACACATTCTGTCTCTTGATTTTGTTCCATGTGTGCTTTGTCGACCCCATTTCGCAATTCCATCAATTTCTGACACCTATCTGCGCCTCCTCCCTCACGTGTCCCTCCCCAATTGTCAATTGTGTTGAGATTGTTCGAATTGTTCACATTTCATTTCCATTCAATTCTCTTCAAAATGTCTTCGGCACTCGCTAACCACTTGAACTCGTTCCGGCAGTCGCATCGCTCCGCACAACAACCTCCAAACATCCCTGAACTTCCCCCACCAACAATAGTTCCCACCGGCGCAATCACTGTCAAAGACCCGTGGCAGATCCCTGGCGACGAACTCCTCTCCCCACTCCAGCGCAGCACTCTCCGGCTGACCCGCTTCGTGATCATGCCTTTCCTGCAAGGCATGTTCTACGGCCTGGGCGACTCGCTCGGCAGATATTTGCTTACGAGGTACATGGACGGAACACACGAACAAGGGCTGGTGGCACTCGTGGGTCCGGCATGGGCTGCAAAGAAGGCGGAAACATTTGGGTCAACAAAAATTTTCAAGGCTTCGTTTGAAGATAGCGCTCCTTACACGACAATGATTAGCACTTCCGTGAAGAGCGACACCTCAGATGTTGCTGTCGAAGACTCTGCAATTGACCGAGCAGTATCCCAAGAGTCGAGGAGCGCAGTAGATTGGCACGAAAGGGTTCGTGCCGCAGGTGTTATCACACTATCAACAGGTTTTCCATGATTGTGTTCGAGTGTATTACTTGGTTTCTTTTCTTCTTGGGTTCATCCCTTCTTGTTTGAATGTTTCTTCCCTTCAGAGTTGTACTGTACTTGTGTTAGTTTCTGGTCATATATTCTTTATTTTTCACTTCAAAAGCTGCTGGTTGCTTTTCAGCAGGCTGTCTCTCCAAACACACAAACCAGAATACTCTTTAAAAAGCTGTTCATGGCAATTCGTTTTCCCCCTTCTTCAACAATAGAACCCACCATAATGTCATAACAAACCTTTGAAGAAAGCATAGCACTACGCAAAAGCCTTCCGAGAAAGCTTTCTCAAACAACAAACTCTCAGCATGGTTTTCGAACTCCGAAGTTTGCAGTTTGAACAACCATGATCGACAAGGATACAATTTTGCATCACACAAGTGAAGCATTGCTCTAGGACTCAGATCCAGAAGTACCGCCGCTATGGTCCTTGGCCGCAACCAGGTTTACAGGCTCGCCAGAGAGTTATCAAGTGGAACCACTGAACTATAGTCCGTTCACGGATATTGTGGTGAATTGGCATAATTATATTAGGATATACTCCGTCGTGGTAGACCCATATAAGCTATCAACTGTTGATTATACAAGTTGGACTCTAATACAGTCGCTTTAACAACTATACACATACACACAACATAACAGATAGACTGGAGACGCCCAGGTGTTCTCAATTTGGGATAAACAAATGACCAATGGTTATCTAAACAATAAACTGACCGATGATTATCTGGACGATAAATGGCGCGGGGCCAAGTTGGAATTGGATATCTGATCTCATAGATGCAATGTTCTCTGACAAAAAACGTAAGAAGCAGCTGGATTTGCATCTCCGAAGGAATTGTCCAAGTTTTTGTTTCTAAAACAAGAAAAATAACGAGATGCAGAACAAGGATCATAAATTTACAAACGATCCGAAGGATCTTCACGAGATTCAGAACTTATTGCACCGTCATCCTGAGCTTTGTCGCCTTCCTGGGCAACAAGGGTTACACCCCGCCAGGGTTTTCGAGCGAAACGGCTGTTGCAGAGTCCGCATCTACCTCTATCGCACCCAGTTTTGCGCGTGCACGCTTAACTCTTCTTTCAATCAAAACCAGCCAAACCAATGCAATCATTGCGCACGAGAATGAAAGCACCAAGAATGTGTAGACCACCGCACCGGGTCTTGCCGGGTAATTCGATGCCCAGGCCCACATACAGGCTGCAAGTGGATACTATTCAAAGAATTCATTTTAGCGACACCGGGATTCATGTACGTTGCAAACCTCACCTGGAAGATACAGTTGAGATTCAATATTACGATGATCCAGAAGAATGATACAGCGGACGTGGAGAGGTTCTCTGGGTCTTTGGCTGTACTCGCAGGCGGCGGTAATCCGCGAGGCCGCACCACCACATACGGAAACGCTTTCTCCACACTCTCGACCCGCTGCGCAATTTTCTCGCCGTTCCCTTTCTGGGGGGACATGCTCGGCCAGAGTAGGTAGAGGGCGTTCATAAAGTGATATGCTCGTGACGGGTGCGCGAGAAGTGCGCTGAGTGTGAACATGGCGTTGAGGATTTGGGAGTTGTACTCTGGATGAACAAGTATTTAGCACCGGAAAAGATGGGAACGTAATTTTTCACAAACCTATCCAAGCATCGTTCTGCTCTTTTGTTGGGAACTGGATCCACTTTACCAGAATCATGAACAGAAAGGCACCAGAACCGACGATGATGAGCATCGATACACCTATTGCGACATTCTTCCAGGTGAGGTTCTTGCGGATGACTGCCCCCCAGTCGACCTTTGGTTTCGCGTTAAGCATATTGTTGCACCCAACCAAATTCTCTGCTCTTTAAATTGGCACTTTGAGCCTCCAAACAACGGGGTGGCGCGGAGTGGATTCAATTAGGTCACGTGTAGAATTGGGGGCTTCAAACCCAGGCCTGCTACAGTTGTTATTCTGTCCTCAATTACAAAATCATAGCGTTTGTTGGATTATCCAGGTTTGCGTCGAAAGAACTGGCGCAGAGAAGCAGAAAAAGCACCTTCAATGTCACACATGAACCAAAAGGAGTTTTCTGAGATCCAGAGCTCATTGCGCTGCCATCCTCAGGCTGCGTTCACAATCCATCCAATTGAAATCCGTCTTCACCTTCAGCATAGTATTCACGATCCTCAAGTACATCGTCTGGCTCCTCAGGCTCCTCCTCAATCCCTTCATCAAAGTGGCCATCAATATTATCCTCTCAACCTCGTCAATCTTCCTCTTCCTATTTCCGAGTTTTCCGATTACTTGATTCTCGTTGCAATTGCTCTCTTTGTCCTGTTGAACAAGTGAATCAAGGTACCTTAAACATAACATGCTCTTTCCACTCAGTAGCATACAATTCCCTCTCATGTCCTAAGAAAGTCAATCAAGGGCTCAAGGCTTTGAAGAAGAACTTTCGCTTGGGCTTTTTGCCTTCCAGCTCCGCATCAGATTCGTCTTTGTAGTCATCAAGTTCTTCAGCGCTGCGAACGGCCCCACTGTTAGAACCACGTCCGCCTCTCCCCTAACTGTTGCGACCATGTCCGCCACTATTGCAACCACCAACGCGACCTCGCTTGACTCCAGCAGGATTGATTGCAAAGAAAAGTGATTAAATAGTACAAGAAGTGCTTTGTTGACATTGACTTTTCGTGTCGCCATACTGGATTAGGCTCTCTGTCCAAATGGCAGCCCTCGTATCATCAAGTGGGAGTTTGTTTCCTTGGAAACGCTACGAAGAGATCAATGCAATTCACAAACATTCATATTGCACTTGATAGTTGATACCTTTCTCTGGAAGTGCTGCTGAAGCGACGTTTCCTATCTTGATACTGTTTCTGGCAAACTCGACTTCTTTTTTTTGTTGGATTATGAACATTACAGGACTCTATAACTACAGTCACTGTAACAACCATACAAATAACACCACTACTACATAACAGATAGACTGGAGACATCCAGGAGTTCTCAGTGCGGGATGCAGAGAGTCCTGTCGGTTATAATTTGTAAGGCAATAACAATCGTTTACTGAGGAACTGAGGAAGAGTAATATATATTTATGATGGTGGAAACGCGTACTTAAGTGTCTTCTAGTTGTTAGCACATATGGTAATATTCCATTATTACTCGTTACTTCAGTCCAAGGATATTCTTTGTTCCTGTTTGATTAAAGCACTTTTTAGTAATCACAGTAATATTTACTTATTGGGAACAGTAGTACAGGATGGTTTTCAGTGCCGAGGCTGCGGCTATGTGTGTGGCACCTTATCTACCTTTCAAAAGCATTGTTGCAAGTCCAATCCGGCAGCAAGAGGTACCTCTCCAAAGCAGGTCAAAGTCCAGAGTATTGTCATTAGTAATCAAGCCATACTACGTTTTAAGAGTATGCAACGCTGATTGAATTGTGTGTATGAGGCTCACAATCGACTACTCAATCACGTTTGAACGGAGTGTACCCCACTCCAACTACGCCGACTCACCACAACATTCTACATTTTGAAGTCCAACGGTCCCCACATACAAAGTGCGTTGGCTGCAGGCGATCCCTAAAATGACCGCAGGCTATGAAATTAGCTGAATCTCTCCCTGACTCTGAGACTGGTTTCCTTGGAGCACATCGTCCCTAGTTTCAGGCCAGCGTAGTTACAATTCCAAATAAATGATCCGAGATCGGGTTTTTAAGTTGAAACAGAAAGCAAAAGCTCTGCAGGTGGTTATGATGGTAGATGACGATGATTGAGGAGGGTATTTTGCATCATGAAAGTAAAGCGTAAAAAATTTTGTTTCCAAGTCCAAAATGTCTCTCAATTTGCTGAGCCATTCGAACGTTCCACTTCCACCTGGCAACCTGTGAAAACAGTTTGAATTCGCGCAATGAAGGACTCGAGAAGACGCTGCTGCTGCTGCATCCCACTGAGGATAGGCACTCTCATCTTGAGCGTCATCCTGCTGGTATTTTTGAGGGCCCTTCGCTCCCTTGCATTGGCTAAATATTGCTCTCGTTAGGCACTTAATGTACTGTCTGGAATCTCTGCAATATTCCCCTTCTCAAAGATTGGGGAGCAAACAGTATGGCCCTCATGGTCTGCCTACGTCAATGCTGGGTTGGCTTTGGTTGCCGCAGCGACTATCATCTTCGGAATCGTCGCGATTTCAATGGTAAGACTATGTAGTGTCATTCTTCATGACCGTTAAATCAACCTCCATTTGTTTATTCAGACGAAGCTCGTGCTCGTAAACTCGTTCCTGAGAGCTTACAAGGGCATCATCTTCCTCATCTTTGCACGCGACCTCGCGTTCACAATCGTGGCGTGCGTCAACTACAACAGGGTCCGCACTACGTGTCAGTCCTACACGCGCGCCGCTGTGCTTAACATCGGCACCGAGGACTGCGGTCCGGTCGCCACGTTCGCGCTGATCGTGTTCATTCTCGCCATGATGATCGAGTTCTCTTTGCAGGTGAGCACGCATTCCGTGGACTTGTGTGTGTGAATTCCTCTGATCCAACCCGCGTCATTTCAGATCTACTTGCAGGACTTGACGCAGCAGTACGTTACCTCGATCGCCCACAACCCAACACACTATTTGCGCAACCAGGTTTACCCTGGTGCAAACGAAGCTCGACCTATGGTCCAGACAAAGAGCGAACAGCGATACGACAGGCGTGTGTCGAGGGACAATCTTATCCCTACACATCGCCCATCGGAGGATGCTCGTTATTAATGGTGAAACACGATTCAAATTTCTTGTACAATGCCACGCAGATTGTAATACGTATATCAGAACGAAACTCTAAATTAGCGCGCAACATCTGGCTGTAACGTTTTGGTTTGTTTTGCTACGTGCTTCTCTGTTGGGTTAGTTTGGGTAATTAAGCGTCGGTGATCATTAAAAGTAGGCGTTGTCGTGATCTCATAGCAATGCCAGTAAACAACAAGGCCTAATCACACAACACCACCAACGTCGGATCGATTCCCACATACTTGTTGGTCGACCCATGCCGTGATCGCGGATTGGAGATCTGGGCGGGCTCGGTGATGTGCTGGATATGAGAGTCCGCAACCGGGCATGATCGACCCAGCGATGTTGTTCTGCGCATGAAGCAACTCCCTGCATCGTTCCAGCCTTTCTCTCTCCAAATCTTTGAACTGCTATCCAACTCAAGACTCTGCCGGTTCACTTCCGCCGTTCTATATCCTTCTCCAGTCGTGCGCGCCGCAACATCCATCTCTTTTGAGCTCATCGCCGCGCGATTCTTGAGGAAAACTTTTGTGCTGAATGAGTTACGCTTAGTCTCTACAACATTAGAAAAATAAAAGCGCCACTAATCTTTAGCCATCCTACTTAACGCCTTTCCGCTCTTCGATCTCAAGAGCTTTCTGAACAGTCTGATTTTCAACATCTGCTGCTTCCTCGCCTAAAATGCCAACAAGTTACCCACTTGATTCGGCACTATCCGCCCATAACTGCTTACAAAGCATTGATTCCCACCACATCACTCATCGCCTTATCCGCTTCCTCCCAAGCGCGCTTGTATCGCTACAGCTCCTCCGCCAACTTCACCGCTACTTTTGTCGCCATTCGCTTCCGAATATAATCTTCCTCGTCCTCACGGAGTCGTCCGCGAAGCTTCGCTTGTTAATTGACGATGTAGGAAGGACGGGTTTGAAGGGTCTGGATGTAGCTCGATGGTACGTCCGGTGTTTTCTCACGAATCGTATGCGTGATGGGGACAACAATCAACTTTCATCGCGTTCTTTCTTTGGTAGATTTTCTGGGGGAGGTTAATATGTTAGTACAGTTAAAGAGAGAATAGCTCTGCTCAGTATGATTTCGTCTGTTCGTTCTGCGTGCAAAGGCTGGATTACTTGGTAAGACATAGGAGGTAATATGAGAAAGCCGGTCCTTGCGTAATAACATGGTTCATTTATTTCTGCCATTCGGCCTTTGTACATGCATCTGTGAACAGTGAAGAGAGCAAGACCTAGGCGTATGTCTTTACCACATGCTGGTATTAAGTGGTCACCAATTGCATTCTGAGAACACACCTGGCTCGTAGTTCGTAGCCTCTGAAAGTGATCAAAATGCTCTCGACCATGATAGCGAGGAGGTCTTCGATGATATCCAGGACCTCCACTGAGGATTCGGATAGTAGTCCCACCATTTCTGATTCTATTTCACTGAGATGAGGGGATTAACTAAGCTCAAGACAGGGCTCCCCAAACTACTGAGAAATGCCATCGCACACTCAAAACAAGAGAATGTGTCGCCTTAGAATAACTGCCCGGGATGGATTTTTCCATTTGTGCAATTGTTCCGTGTGCTCAAATATTGGTGACCAGAAAGCTTGCGGAAAGGATACTAAAATGTACAACGTGAGCCTTTTACACGATCCGTGAGGCAATTCGTACCGTTCCACGGTTCTCGCTGTCCGATCACTTGTAAGTAGGAACTTTTGACGGAATGACATGTACGTGGTGTGAAGTCTCTTGTCCGATCACGGTTCTCGGGCAATTTGAGGAGGAAACGCCATAGCAACGTGCTTTTGTAAACGATATAATGACGTGAGCTCAGATATGTGAGCAAAATTCAAGGTAGTTTACCGAACTTATTGGGGGTGTCCCACAATGTACGACCAATTTGGTTAAGTTTCACTCGATTCAACATGCTTGTCTCTCGCTGATCAAGAAATCAGTCCCTTATAAGAAGAGACGGACCGTCCAGTATTACCTCGCTTTCCTCCATCTCGAAAAATGACTTCTGCTGCTCCGATTTCGCAATTACTGGCTTCACTTTGGGAACAAGTCACTCAACAATCTCGCTGTCATCTCTCTGTTCGATGCTCTTCTTTCGTCCACTAAAGCAGGGTGAATTCCCACTCGGATCCTGATTTTGGACAACGCTGACAGTTTGTTGCTGTACAATGTCTGCCACATTCGAGCTCTTTCCAAATCGTACGTGTTTCCTCTAGAAATACTTGAGAATTTGGTCATTTTGTCTCTGAACATGGTGGTTACCTGAAACTTGCTGTCGACGGGTGATTCTAATAGTTCTGTCTGTGTTGGCGGATAAGGTAAGCACAGAATGTGAAAACGGTTGACTTCCACTTGCTTTCGTTCCACGCCTGATATTCTTTCCCTTGCACATCTCGTTCTTCAAATACTGGAACGGGAACACCTTCTGTGGAATCGCTCTGAAATCCATGAATGTACCGTGCGTGTTTGCGAACAAACACAAGACCAGGCAAACAGGCGATACAGCACACGTCTCAATCTGATTTGATGCAGAGTAATGAGATCCATTACTATGGTTGGTTAGAGATATGCATATCCCTCCTGTTTCGAACAGGTCCACCAAGTTTCCTTCGATGGTGTCGGTGATAAGAACAAAGTTCCTATGATTAGAAAGGACAGCGGCAATCTTTCATACACGCATCAGCTCAATTAATCTTTGAATTGCACATTGAGAGCTGTTTTGATTTGCATGGGTTTGACCGATAAACTCTGCACGAATAATAGTCGTAGTCCGCTCGTTTTCGTGGAATGAACTACCGAGCGAGTCGACAAAGAATCACTCATGCTGAGCGATCCTCATCTGGATGCTCAGTGGCAAGTCCAGGGAAAAGAATTTCGTGGAACCTCGTTCGCTCTCAGAGGTTAAACGCTTGTAACGTGAATCCTCCAAATTCAGCAGGTTAGAAGAGGACAGTTGGTACGTAACTCCAATATGTACAGAGCGTAATGGACCAGAAGATCACCGTCGGTAGATGATTAAATGAATCGTCGAAGTGGTGACAACGAGCTATTGCACTCTTCTGCTTATGATCGCTGGATTTCATTATTTCGGGAGCGATTTGGATCTTGTGAGGTGGATAGTGCTTTCTGAAGGAGCAAACCGCTTTTTCTGAATGCAGATGCTGCGGACCAGATTGAAGCGGGTAGCATGGGTTGGAGTACATAATTGTGATATCTGTGCTACTTTTACGAAAAGAACGTGAACTTCACCTTTAAGAGTCTATGGAAGTAAAACATCACAGAAGCAAACAAATTGGCAGATTGACATTATTGAGAGTATTGATCATAGACGACCAGTTGAATCGTTAGGTGTTTCCTTCGCATCAAGCCTCAGAGGAGCTCGGAACGTCAGAGCTTTTCTTCTCCGCATCAAATGCAATCTTCTTCAGCGACTCCGAGGCTTCTTGACCAGCCTCCTCCACCATTCTTCTGAACCATCCATCCTTGGTATCTTTCCGAAGCAACTCCCATGGCGCGCCCACTTCCACCACAGCTCCATCATCGAGGACGACGATCAAATCAAAGTCGATAATCGTGAACAATCGATGCGCGATACAGATCACCGTTGCGTCTGCAAAGAGTCCTGAAGTTCGCCCACGGACCGCCGCTTGGACCAAAGTGTCAGTGTGTAGATCAATGCTGGATGTTGCCTCATCGAGCACAAGCACTCGAGATCGCTTGAGAATTGCACGCGCAAGGCAGATCAGCTGACGTTCACCCTGACTGAAATTGCCACCGTTCTCCGCCACCATGGTATCCAGCTTCTCCGGAAGCGCATCAACTTTTCGTTTCAATTCGACGACTTCGAGCGCTTGCCATAGTTCGGAATCATCATGATCTGAGAGCGGGTCGAGGTTGAATCGCAGAGTCTGGAAGAACAGGAACGATTCCTGCGGGATGATTGCGATCCGGCGTCGGAGTTGGGTGACGCTGATGCTGGAAGTCGCGATCCCGTCGATTTCGATCGATCCTTCTGGCTGAGGCTCAACCATGCGGAAGAGTGCTTGTAGGAAAGAACTCTTGCCAGCGCCAGTTCGACCAACAAGGCCGATCTTAAGCCCGCCTTTTAGCTCAATGCTAATGTTCCGAAGTGCTGGTTTGGGTGGCAGATTTTCGTCATCAGCTTCAGTTGGGACCTCGTCCGCTTTCTTCTTTGGGAACTTGATCCACCAATTCAACGCCCTTGGATCTGCGGCACCTGCGGGCTTGCTGGGGTAGGTGAGAGACATGTCGGAGAACTTGATCTGCCCTTTGGATGGCCAGTCTTCCGGGGGTGTTACAACTGGCTTCGTCTTGGGCTCTTCAGGTGGGAGTCTGGTGTATTCCAAAATTCTCTCCACGGACGTCATCAAGTTCTCAACTTCTGCGGACTGCCTGACACACCACTGGAGCAATCTGATAACAATTGAATTCGTCAGTAAAGTCACAATGGATTGTTTGCACCACATACCCGATGAGTTGGAGAGTGTACGAAAGGAGAAGACCAACGACGCCCGGTCCAAGACCCAAAGACTCACGCAACACCACTGACGCGAAGGCAACGATAATAAGGAAGCCAGCGGACATCACATCGAGTCGGAAACCAAGCCATCTCCATAAAGATCCAGTTAACTCCAACACCTGACACCAAAAGTTGTATGGAACTTACCTCGAAATGGAGAGATACATGAACCAAATTGCAGTGTTCTTGTCTTGTGTCCCAACAAACCGGTTTGTGAATCGCTGTTCGGCGCCGAATGCACGGATCAATGAAAGACCCTCCAAAGTGGAAGGGATCGCAGCGTAGACTGGCGAACGAGTGATTGCTTCGATACGTTTGACTTGGCGGGAGGTGGCAACAAAGTGGCGGCGGAGGAAAAAGAAGATGAGAAAGATGATGGGCACGACGATGAGCACGTAGGGGATGACGACAACCGTCACCACCAGCACACCGATGACCATGAACGTGCACTGAGTGAAGTCGACTGGACAGGAACCATCAATCAGTCGAATGCCAAGGAACATGAAATTGCTCGACTTACAGAATGTTAATGGCAACATTTCATCAGTGAGACCAACGTCTTTCGAAAAGCGGCTGGAATGGGATCGACGATCAGTACAGGAAAATTTTTGCGGAACACTGTACTAACTTCATCAATCGTCCATGGGGATTCAAGAAGAACGACATCGGACTCAAAATAACCGCATTCAACATCGCCGTGAACAGCTTCCGACCACTCCTCAGGCACACTTCAAAGAACAAAATTGCCCTTCCCATCGCAACAACGACCGTAACAGCAACGAGCCCCGAGAACACCGCCGGATACAACGGAAGCCTCTTATCAGCCTCAGTCGGAGCCTGTGTCCATCGTGCGAGCCACCAATCGGTCACCACAAGGGCGGCCTCTCCGACCACAAGCGCGACACCAAGCACGATTCCAACGACCAAACCGGCTCCTTGCGAAAAGTAATCCGAGTACGCGCGCAGTGTAACGACACCTTTGATTGCTTCCTCCTTCACCAACTCCCTAGGCGAATCTTCGTCATCTTCCGGTATCACTTCGTCCTCAACAGTATCGCTTGCTTTCGCCTTATCCTTCTCCTGAACGGGGCCGGTGCGAGACTTTGCATTATCCTCGGTCTCGCTTTCGGAAGCGTCACGCTGCGCAAAGTCGCGCAACACGGAGACGAAGTGTGCTTCAGGTGAGACCCAGGAGGTGAGAAAATCGGTTGATGTTGGTTGACTGTTGGGGAGCGAAGCAGCAATCGGGGATCCGGGGGTTGAGGTGATCTCGCTGAAGGTACCACGGGCTGAGACACGGCCGTCCTCAATGACGAGCATGCGACTGCAAACCGAGAGGAACTGGAGCTGGTGGGTAATGAGGAGGACTGCTGATCGACACTTTTTCGCCAGGAGGTTGACAATACAACGTTCGAAAATGTGCCTAAAAGAACAAAAACTGTCAGATGTTCATTCATTCGAAAGCCCTGAAATAGAACGCACCTTCCAACCTTGTAGTCCACTTGTGAGGACAGTAAATGACGATTAGTGGAAGGTCACGAATATTTTAGTCATTGTTGCACGTACCGGCCGAAAGCGGATCATCCAGAAGCACAATGTCCGGCCTGCAGTATGTCGCCCTGGCCAAGGCCAATCGCGCCCTCTGCCCACCACTGAGCGTGATACCTCTCTCACCGATCATCGTGTTCTCACGTTCCGGGAATCGCTCGAAGTCACGATCCAACGCACAGGCACGAACGACCTCCCAAAACCACTCATCTTCGTAGGGCTGTCCAAAAAGAATCTATTGGAAAAATGATAAATACCGAGCAACCTAGGATGAAACACCCATAACGAACATTGTCACGAATGGTTCCCTGTGCGATCCAAGCGGTCTGCGACGTGTACGAAATTCGGGACTTCCTGGGCTTCGTGTCCAAATCGTCCGAGGCGTCAAACACAGTTCTTCTGACTCCGATCTGCCCGCTTTCACGGAGCATCTCTCCCAAAATGGCCTGAATCACGCTGGTCTTTCCGCTACCAACCGGCCCACATACGCCCAGAATTTCTCCTCGCCGAGCGACAAACGTGATGTTTTTCAAGATTGTGGTCACATTCGAGCTGGAGGAATCGTGCTCCGGGTGAGAAGGTGAATCTCCGTTCAACAATTTCTCGCCCGCAGCCGCTTCTTCGGCCTCCTCGGCTTTCTGCTTTTCGGTTGCTGCAATCGCAGATGGCTGTTTGAGCCAGCCAAAGGTTGCATCGTGCATCACGATCATGGCATCCGGATCAGCAGTCGAGTTCATAATCGCAGTCTCGGCCGATTCGTCGATCTGCTGTGAAATTTCGGGGAGCGACAGGAACTCCTGGATGCGTTGCAGGGAAACGTATGATTCCGAGGTGAACTGCAGCGCTTTACCAAAGAACGAGGCCATGGTGAGACGAAGCACGGAAATGAGCGTGATTGTCGTGAAAATGCGGGCAGGTGTGAATTCGCCTCCAGAGAAATAGTACGGAATGAATGCGCACAGGGAAAATACGGCTGGAAAAATTAGGAGTGTTAAACAAAATCGTGGTTATTCTTTGTACAGACGGACTCACCAGAGCTTGCAAAGAAAGTGGCTTCGTTGATAGCTTTCAGAAGGTTAGTCCGACCAAGGGATTTCAACTCTTCCTCTCGCTTTCCCAGAATCGTATCAATGAATGCCTCCTCCCATGCGTACAATTTCACAATCGTCATGCCAGCCAATGTATCAGAAACGGAACGAATACGCGAATCACGAGCCTTCACGGTGAGTTTGCGAAGCTTCCCAAATTGACGTGCAAATGCTGATTGAAGTGGAATCAATAAAACCGGCGCAAGCGCTCCCGGGATGGCTGATAATCCGATGTTCATATACATGAAGATGAAACAGAGAATGACTTCAACGGGACCAAGCCAAATGAAGTGGGCAAAAGGAGCCTAATGTGGAATTTAGCATTTACTGCAGATCGAGGCGAGAAATGACATACCGCATCTTCAAATCGTTGAACATCGTTGGAAACTAAGTTCACAATGACACCGGTTGACGAAGTGTGCGAAATACTGAGACTTAAACATTTCTGATACATTGCCGAAATGAAACCGATTCGAAGCTGCATTCCCGTCCTCATGGACAAGAAGAACTCGACATGGTGAAGAATGGCATGGAGGATGACGCACACGCTCATGATTGCACTTAATATGTAACCATCTGACGCACTAGCTGCCGGATTCTGGAAGTATTTTAACAAATAACCCAAAACGACTGCTTCCGCAATCTGATGACCAGAAATGAGATTAAGATGAATGCTGATCCACATGCACATAGGAATTATACCTTCGCAATTGTCTCTGCAAAATAGGCGGCACCGGCGAGTGCATAACGAAACCCAAAGACTCTGGCAGTTGACCTCCACAGCTTGGCGTTGTCACCGTGTTTCTTACGCTCTACGTCCCATTCCCTCAGAATATCATTTGCAAGCAAGGAGGCTTGATCCTGATCCTCGATTAACGGGAAATGCGACTCGTCGAGTTCCCCACGTTTTCCATGTCGTAGCAAAGGGTTAACATATGCGAAGGACCACCGTTGGTAAACATTAGTGTCCTTGGGGGAATTTGGGTAAGTACAACGAGGTGTGATCGATTTCGAGTTACCTGTCTGCGGGGGATTTCGTTACGCTTCTCTGCCAACGGCAAGACATCCATTCCGGCAATGTCAATGTTTTCCTTTTCGGTAGTTCCTTTTGGCATGCGGTGAGTCTCTTTTGCCCAGCAAATCCAATCCAATCCAATCCAAAAAGACAGGAGAGTCTTTTAAAATTGTAGAAAAGCGGATTTGAAATAAAACGGAAAAGACGTGATTCATTCATCCTAGCCCACGATTGAGATAAACTCCGCACTGCACGTGATGAGAGCTATGTCGTGGGCCGTGGGGATGCTGATCAGATCTTGTGCACGGCGGACGGACACTTTTCTGGGTCACTGACACTTGAAAAAAGATATCGAGCCCGTTTCATCATCTTCTCCATTGATTGATTGTTTCGATATACGTACACTGTGTGCATTGCGTTGCAGGCAAAGACGGGAGGATGCCCCATTTAAATTCATCAGGACACTACTCAATAAAAATCCATTTTGGAAACTTCAAGTCAAGAAGGATTGCCCACTTGCTTCAAATCACAGATTTTGATGATGGCGGGCAAGGAAACCGCTCTCTAAATGGTTGATCCAAAAGCGGCAGCTTCTGCTTCTAATGTAATCTTTTTCAACGATGCAGAGACCTCTCCAGCGTCCTCCACCATTCTTCTGAACCAGACCACTTCCACGTCCTTCTTCACAACTCCCATGGTGCACCAACTTCCACAACACCCCGTCATCGATTACGACAATCAGATCAAAGTCCATGACCGTGAACAACTGACGGGCAACACAAATCACAGTCGCATCGGCAAAGATTCCCGAATTGCGACAAATCCCCAATTAAGCAATTCAGGTGATCCGTCCAGCAACTCACATTGTAAAGTATGTATTAAGTCTCAATTTTAACATGGACTTAGTAAAATGTACAAGATGCTTTCCCAAATTACACACCAGCAGTGAGACCGCCATTCATGGGCGTTAATATACCCAAACTGGATTTCAGGTTTTGTAGCGGCAGATGGTAAATTGCTCTTACACCAATCATGAACCTCTTGCTCGCTGATGCCGGCTTTCCCCAAGATCACTCCCCGTTGGCGGGTCCTTTCTCTTTAAGTTCATCACGACTTCAGTTGGAATCTCGGGCGTAACGATTTCATGGCGAGCGCTCACAAAAGTCTGAGCCTGCTCGTTCGTCGTCGGTAGATACATACTAGACTGTGGTTGCGGGTGCAAGGCAGGGAAAGTGGGGATGTTTTGATACGTCCATGTGGTAGTTGGAGACGAGTAGTACATACTAGATAGGAAAGGTTGTGCGGCTGTGTTGGGGAGCCAAGGGAACGAAGATTGCTGCTGGGAAGGAGGGAGTATTGGAGAAAAATCTGTGGCGGGTAGTATTGGAATCAATAATGAAGAAGACTGGAGATCGGTGTATGGGTCGCTGTATGGAGCAGCCAGCATATTCGGATTCTCTGGGAGAGGAGCCAGCGAGTGGGAGATTTTCAAGGGCTATAATACTAAAGTGAGATTCACTCAATAGCAATTGATAAAAGGCGTACCTGAGGCAAATCTTCTTGCTTCGTGAAATTTCCAGCGGCACGAGATGAGGATTCTGCAGCGATGGCCGCGGTTTCGGTTCCCGCACTATCCCGACTTTCATTCTTCGCGTTATACTTCTCTCCTTGCTTTTCTGTTTGCTCATCTTCCACGGATTTGGACCTAGATGCCATATAATGTCCTGGCGCACGTCCTCTAACTATCAGCGGCGCCGACTCTGTGCTCGCGATGAGGACCATTTTCCCGTCTTCGCACTTCGCCGACACCTCGACCGTCAAACTATGATACTGCTGTACCGCCTTCCGCTTCCCATTATTCGCCGTGGCAGTTTTAAACTGCAAGCGCTCGAAAGATACGCAGCTCCGTGTCTGCGTGTTGAATACTGGGGTGGGAACGCACTGCGGCTCGCATGGCTTCGGTGGAGGGTGTGCCTGTGCGCTGCGGTCGCGTTTGGCAGTTTGCTGGATAAGATCGATCTCGTTCTTGCGGGAGGAATTTCGGGCTGTGACGGAGACGAGGAACTGGGTGATGCTGTGCCAGCCTTGTGGGGTCTCGATGAAACACGGGAGAGTGAGGCGGGTGTTGGTTGGGTCTGTTGCGGTGAATGCTGCGCTGATTTCAAAATAGTTGCGGCGATAGCAGGCCCAGAAGGGACCATCGCCCTCGTCGGCTAGGAAGAAACCCTTGTCGACTTTTGTGAACAAGGTGATTTTGTAGCTACAAGGCAAAATTGGATAGAGGAAGATCAATCTTTAGAAAGGAGGAGAGCCCACTTAGCTAAATTGTTTCTCGCCAATTTGAATGCTTACGAGCACGTTCTCTCGATATTGTAGAGGTTACAATATTGGGTTGTTTCGTTCTGGAATGGGGAGGGCTCCTTATTTGGGGACAATGCAGTTGGAGAGGAGGGTCCCGCCTCGGGTACGGCGGTGCGAGTACGTGCGAAGTTTGAGGAATGAGTTGGAATCGTATCTGATTTCATGGAGCTCCGTGACAGTGGAGTTGTCATCAAGGTCGGAGAGTAAAGTTGTCCAGTCCTTCCAGAGAGTGATCTAAGATTGTGATAAATCAGGGCAGATTCGGCAACGCCGGTAATGACTGGCAGGTGGAAGGCAACAAAGAAACGAAACAAATGACGATGACGCATAGTGGAGCGCCAAGTAATCAAATATTGATGCGACAGAAAGATGAAATGAACAAGCAGGAACAAAAGAACATACAGAATGGAAAGCGCACCTTGTCCAATTGTGATTGTGATTCGTGTGGTGATGGTGATCCCAGTCAGTCACAGAGTTGCTCGCCCTGCACAAGCCCCAAGCCACAAAGTCAGGGGCGAAAGTTGACCTCCCACAGATAAATAACCGGGCCGATCAAGTTCAAAGGAATCGGACAGCACGACTATTATTCACTCCAGATCGACGGTCGATGACAGAATGAACATTGTGAACAAAATTTTAACAAAATCAGAAGCTGCTCAGTGCACCCAACCTCGAGGTTGCGTTTCTAATAGAGCCTCTCATTCCACGGTTTCTAAAGACAATAGATTGTTGTCGGAGCACCGCAAGGCAATCTGTAGCATCAACTCCAGAGTCCCTTCACAAGCCACACTGAACCTCACGTGTTGCCTGTCACTTTTCTCCTCTCTTTCGGCACAATGGGAAACAGGGGACGCCAGGCTAAGAAGAAGCAGAAGGACCCTTTGCCAATCGAAAAGTCACCATTTTCTAAAAAGAAACAGCAAAACAACACCAGAGATCCATCGCTGAATGGGAGAATCTCGATTGTTAAACCAGCCAATGAGCGAAACAACAATGTGAAACCTCAGCAAAACAATGCGAATGGAAAAAAGAGGTCTGCTGAAAGTGCTCTTTCCTCGGGTCGTGAGAAAAAACCAAAGTATGCTCGGCTCACCAGTGCATTTCAATTATATTTTTTTAACGGTTGGTTATCAGGGCTGCTGTCAATGGAAAAGGAGGAAAGCATGCTAAACACCCGGAAACACAAGAAGAGGACTCCGCAGAAGAGGAGGAATTCTTCGAGGAGAACATCGATGACGACGACGAAGGAAGTGTAATCGACGATGATGACTTGATGGTGGGAGAAATTACGTGTGTGTGGGTCGAAACCAGCTAACAGAAATTACTACAGCCCGACGAATTTTCTGATGACGGCGATAATGACGAGTCACCGAAAGTCAGAAAGGATATGTTTGACGGTGAAGACGATGATGGGAGCAACGATGGTATCCCGTCAGATGACGAATACGTAAACGGCGCCGAGATCGAGCATACTGAGGAAGGAAGTGACGACGACGATGACGGCGACGATGACGAAGAGGACGAAGGTGATTCGGATATAGAAAAGGCAGCTAAAAAGTTGGACAAGAAGAAGCGTTCACAACAGCAAGCAGCGGAAGACGAGTTGATGACCAACATGGCTGAGCGTGAAGTGTTCCGATTGCCGACCGGGGAGGAAGATGACGAGGCAGTACAGGACATTTCAACAGTCCAGAACCGTATTCAGGAAATTGCGAGGGCTCTTAACAACTTCAGCGAGCTGAGGGAAGCGAATCGGTAATCATTAAGACTGTTGTCCTAATGTCGATTAGCTGAAACAATATTTGGTAGATCACGATCAGAGTATGTGGACCAACTGCTCAAGGACGTTGCGACATACTACGGTTACAACGCGTTCCTTGTCGAAAAACTCTTCAACCTGTTCACTGTTTCGGAAGCCCTTGAGTTTTTCGAAGCGAACGAAGTTCCACGACCTATGATCATCCGAACAAACACTTTAAAGACGAGGAGGAGGGACTTGGCACAGGCGCTCGCGGCCCGCGGAGTAAATCTCGAGCCTGTTGGAAAATGGAGCAAAGTGGGTCTCACTATTTTTGATTCGTCTGTGCCCATCGGTAAGGACGGCGGAGAATGATTGCTGCTCTGTTCTGATTGCTTTTCATTAGGTGCCACTCCGGAATATCTTTCTGGTCACTACATGCTCCAAGCTGCTTCGTCCTTCTTACCTGTCATGGCGCTTGCCCCGCAAGAGCATGAGCGAGTTCTCGACATGGCCTCCGCCCCAGGAGGCAAATCTACATACATTGGTTTGTGTGGCTTGAATTGCAAGATTATCATGTTTTGCTTACGCTGTGCGTTGTAGCTGCATTGCTCAAGAATACTGGATGTGTGTTTGCGAACGATGCAAATGCTGATCGTTGCAAAGCGTTGATGGCCAATATTCACCGCATGGGTAATAGCAAACGGAATTTTGAAGAGGGTTTTCAGCTAACTTACGTATCAACTAGGTGTCAAGAATGCGGTGGTGTGCAACTATGATGGACGAGAAATCCCAAACGTCATCGGAGGATTTGACCGAGTTCTGCTCGATGCACCATGCAGTGGAACTGGTGTCATTTCGAAAGATGCTTCCGTGAAAGTGAACAAGGTTAGAATCAACAAATCAAATGGATTATTAAAGATTTTGCGCTGACACATCAACTTTCAGAGCGAAGCTGATTTCCAAATGCTCACGCATCTCCAGAAAGAGCTCATTCTTGCGGCCGTGGATGCCGTCGACGCCAACTCGAAAACGGGCGGATACATTGTTTACTCGACTTGTTCCGTGACCGTCGACGAGAACGAAGATGTAGTGAACTATCTTTTGCGAAAGAGGCCAAATGTTTCACTCGTGCCAACTGGATTAGACTTTGGCAGAGAAGGATTCACAAGGTCAGTTACATGGTGCAACTGCAATGCATCGGCTCACCAACTGTTGCAAATTTAGCTATCGGGGAAAGAAGTTCCATCCTTCGCTCAACCTCACACGGCGCTACTACCCACATGTCAACAACATGGACGGATTCTTTGTCGCAAAGCTCAAAAAGTTCTCAAACAAGTTCCCAACGGCTGAGGCCGACACAGCCAAGGAGACAAAAGAGGAAGTCAAGACCAAGAAGAAGGGCAAAGGATCTGCAAATGACGAGATCACATTCGATGATGACGAGGACGCTGCCATCATTGAAGGTATGAATGGATTCACAGAAGGATTCGTTATGATTCTTAATAATTCCCCGAATTAGCCGAGAAAAAGAAGCTTCAGAAGAAGAAGGGCTATCCCACCGTCGATCACGCAAAGGTGTGTATTTCTGACGAGAAATGATTCCGCCAAACTACACTAACCGCCGCCTGTTTCCCCAGAAAGCAAAGCCAGCACAATCGTGATCGCTGTGATCTGTCTTTTCCCATTAAACACCCCTTCACATTTAAATAATGACACATGTCCACATTGGGACAGATTTGCCCAAATACGCGTCTTCCAAAACTAGAATCGCTATTTGTTTTGGTTTCTGGCGCCAAAGAAAGTGCCATCCCAGCCGGCAGATAAGCGATTCGACACCTGTATCACTGAAGTATCTTGGTTGAAGTCAACCCCATACCTGATTTATTTCAAAGCAACCTCATGTCAGAACGCGCTGATAGAGCCGACAACTTGACATTCGAGGATGGGGCAGGCGGACGGGATGCTGGTGAATCGATCCGATCGGACGAACCCGATCAGATGTTAGCCTCCCGGCCAATTGTTTCTGATGATTCCTCTGAAATCGACCACTTTGAAAATGTGGATGGATCAGAATGTGAGTTTGCTGGAAATATAGGCGACGTTCGTAATTGATTCCTTGATGATTCGTCTAGCCAACCGCACCGCAGCACAATCTATGCCCGCCCTTTCGACCAATGACTCGACATACAGCTCAACCGCAGCTGGCCCGAGTGCGTACCAAGTTCCCGTCGGGGGAGAGGAAATCGTGTATGCCGTCACACCGGTCAACGGAGGGTGTGTAGTAATAGAGAGTACCTTTATTTCTCCACGTTTGCTGAGATTCTTGTCTACTTTCCTAGACTCCCTTTTTCGTTTCCGCTTGACACCCCACCGCCAACCCCGGCCTCGGCTTTTCCACTTACGACTGGAAACGTATTCACGTTCCAGACAGCACGATCCGCAATGGATTCCCTGAGGGCGTTCTCTGAAGAGTCTCGCCAGATCGAAAGTCAAGTTATTCCGAACACGGTCGAAGGTAGCGCTGGAACTCATCCCTAACGTCTAAACCCATCTAAACTTATCGTTTAAGTCGCTCAAGTTACAGAGGAACAGCCATCGTTCCCATCTATGGAAGTAACCGCCTCCTTCCAAGCGTTCTTGGAGGAAGTGGTCCAACCAACCGTTGTTTTGACCCAGACTGTGGAGGAAGAGGTGTACGAGGACGCTGAGAGCTTTACTATGGATGACACGCGATCCGTTGACATGCGCTCGCCTCTCTTTGGTCATGACGCCAACTACTTTGGCCATGAAAACCTTACCCGAATTGAGGAGGAAGAAGGCGAGGCTGTTGAAGGAGAGGGACTGGGAATTGAAGATATGGGCGACTTCGAGAACGTGAGAAGTGGGGAAGCAATGGTTGTTGAACAAGCTGCTTTTGCAGGAGGGGAAGATGACGGGGTTGTGGAAGCGACGATCGAGAATGTGATTGCTCCGGCTGCGGAGGAAGTGATATATCCTCTTGTACAGCCAACAGCGTCTCTGGATGGAACCATCCCGAATGTTCAATTCAAAACCGTTGAGGACGAGTATGTTACGGAGGGGTCTGAAGCTTGGGAAGTGGAAGACACTCGTTCGGTGCTGGACCCATTGTCTCCCGACGTGAGTGCGGAAGCTGAATCCGCGGAGGGGCGTAGAACTCCTGACTTTTCGATTGAAGGCGATGATTCGGCTTTGAAGGCGTTGTTGACATCTGGTTTGAGTGCGTCATCGTCAAGCGTGGTGACTGGAACGGAAATTGAGCGACAAGTGAGCGTTCAGTCCGTCACGGAAGAAGTCTTGACGGTTGTTCGTACTGTTGTGTTGCACAGGACGGAGGATGATGGGTTGTCGACAGTTGAAGAGACTTGGGAAGTAGAGGGCACGAAATCGTCGGTCGAAGCGAGATCACCAAAGTTTGAGGACCCGGCAGCAACTGAGAATCTGGAGGTGGATAGCGGTGAAGCTGGGGCTGGTCTGGCTATCGGGTTTGCAAATCGGAACATTCCTCTACCTCTCAAAGCTGGCGTGACCGCCCCCGTGGAAGCCGTCGTCGCCACTGTGCATGAAGCAGTTGGCAGTCATGAAGATGATGTTGCAGCTCCCGAGGCCGAATACATTGAAGTACCTCCCAGAATTGAACGGCAACTGAGCGTCACTGCGGTGGAAGAAGTTGAGGAGATTATTGTTCCTTCCGTCGTGCTTGTGCAAGCTGAAGAAGAGGAGGAGATTGTGGAAGATGAATTTAGCTGGAACGTGGATGACACAAAATCCAATGATCCAATGTCCAACTACGCCTCTCCTGCGCTCCGGGGACTTCCAGGGCCTGCTGTGCCTGAAGCTATTGAGGAGTTGGATGAGGCAACTGCGGAAGTGACTGAAGAATCTGCAGAAGTTCTTCCGGAAGGTGCAATAGAGACTGCTACGGCAGACGAGCCGGTTGTGTTTGAGAGGCAGTTGAGCGTGCAAGCCGTCGAGGAGGTCACAGTAGTTCCGACCGTTGTTCTCGTTACAGCCGAAGAGGTCGAGGAGATTTTTGACGACGAAGTTAGCTGGAATGTGGACGACACAACGTCGAACGACCCGAAGTCCAACTATGACTCTCCAGCGCTTCAGGGGCTGCCGGGACCAACTGCACTTGAACCGATCGAGGTCGTGGTCCCATCTTGGGAAGCATCAGTTGAAGCAGAAACTGTTGTCGTGGAGTCGGCTGCGGACAATGCGGACTCCCCGGTTGACGTTGAAACGGTAGTCGTGGAGTCGGCCGCAGAGACCAGAGAGGACAACTCGGAAGTCATGGAGAGGCAACTCACTGTACACCCTGTAGAAGAGGTGGCTCTTCCGCTCGAGGAATCCACCGAGCCACCTGCGCTGGAGAGGCAGTTGAGTGTACAGGCTGTCGAAGAGGTCACTTTTGTTCCATCTGTGGTATTTGTCACTGCTGAAGAGGAGGAGGATATCGTGGATGATGAAGTGAGCTGGAATGTGGATGACACAAAGTCGAACGATCCACGATCGAAATATGACTCTCCTGCTATCCAACCCGTCGAGGCCGTCCATGGACTGCCTTCTGATGAAGTGGTCGAGCCTCTTGATGTTTCACCACCAGAAGGGTTTGTCGAAGCCCCGGACTCTACCGAAGAAGCCGTTGCAGACAGGGGGGTGGAGAGTGAGCAGGTTGAGCCAGAGCCAGTAATCATCGAGCGCCAGTTGAGTGTACATGCCGTTGAAGAGGTAACAGTGATGCCGTCTGTAGTTCTTCTGACTGCCGAGGACGAAGAGCTGGTGGATGACGAAGTCAGCTGGAAGGTGGATGACACGAAGTCCAATGATCCCCGCTCCAACATGGGCTCCCCTTTATATTCTAGGGAACCACCCACCTTCGAAGAAAACATAACCCCTCTTGCCGAGCCATCGGAAGAACGCTCCAGTGTTGCTGAACGGGAACTCATAGAAGAAGCTGCATTGCCGTCGTCCGAAAACATTTCTTCTGGAGAAACCTTCACGGAGGCTGTAGTGGTTACATCTGAAATTGTTTCATCGATTTCGACTGGAGAGCCCGTCACAATTGAGGCGGAGGCAACAGAGTCGATCATGGAGCGCGATGCTTCCGATGTTCCGGCTCTTGTCGTCGCTTCCACTGTGGAAGAGGAAGAGACAGTGGAAGATGAGGTAAGCTGGAATGTCGATGATACAAAATCAAGCGAGATGCGATCGGATGTTGAGTTTGCTGTTGTTGAGTCATCGACACATGAACCTACCAGCAACGATCACATCGAAATTGAAGAACTCCCAAGAGAAGCGCTTGAAGAAACAATTCCGACGGACAAAGTTGAGCCATCTGCAGACGTTCAAGGCGTGATTGAAAACGCCATACGGGCAACAGAAGAGGTCACAACTGCTGAACCTGCTCTTGAACGTCAGCTGAGTGTTCAAGCAACTGAGGAGGTTACAGTTGCTCGTTCGGTCGTTTGGGTTACGGCCGAGGAGGAGCAGGAGCTTGTGGACAACGAAGTAAGCTGGAAAGTTGACGACACAAGATCGAACGATCCAGCGTCCGCCATCGCGTCTCCTGCCCGTGTGGAGTCGGACATCGAGAGCGCTGACGTGGCGACAATTGCTCAGCCGGAACTTTCTGAGGCAGAGGAAGCACTTGCAGAATTTGCTGTAATTGATGAAACCAGCCATGAAGAGGCTGTCGAACCGACTCTAGAGCTTCAACTGAGTGTTCACACAGTCGAAGAGGAAGTGTTTGTCCCATCAGTTGTTCTTGTCACAGCTCAGGAGGATACCACGTCTGATGGCGAAGTTAGCTGGAACGTGGATGACGCAAAGTCGAACGATCCACGCTCCAACGTCGGATCACCATTGCTCGGTCCCGAATCGGTGGCTCTGGAGGACGCTGCCATGGTTCACGATCGTTTGATTCCAACATCCATCACCGAAGAATCCTCATCAACCGAAAATGCTGCGCAATTCACAACGCTTGAGCACCAGCAGGTCCCTGAGGAACAATCAAGATCAGGTATGTAGGAGTCCGAACTGCCCGGTAGCGCAGAGGTTAAATTCATGTCTATCAGAAATGTCTGTCGAAGCCGTAAAGGAGACCTCACAGCAGCAGACCGTGGATGATAACGAGAATTCTAACACATTAGAGAGAGAATTAGACGGAGGAATCACCCGATCGGTCGAGATTGGACCCTCATCGGGGGAGGAACACACAGAGCACGAGCCTGATCCCACTTTGTCGGCTGCAATTGCCGAAGAGAACTCGCCGGTGTCCACGATTCCCGAGTATTCGAAGCAGCTACTAGAAGCCGACGAAAAACTACAACATGCACTGAACGAGTTGGCAAACGTCCGTAGACTTGCGGACGAACGTGGCGCCAGCATTCTTGACCTCATAATAGTACAGCAGCGATGGCAAAGGGAACGTCAGGAACTCCAGCAACAGTTGGAGGTGAAAGAGTCTTACCTTCGATCGATCACGGAAGTGGCGAACAAACTTACGGTTTCTACTGTGGAGAAGGAGGCGAGCGGTAGCCCGGAGGTCGATGCATTGAGGGCCGAGCTGGAAGGAGCGAAGTCGGCGAGTGCGCTTCTGGGCGAGCAGATTGCTGCGAAAGCAAAGCAACTTGAGGATGCTCAAGCCGAACTTGAGGGCGTCCGTCAGGACTTTAGCGAGCGCGATGCTGAAGCGAGTGATTTCCGTCAGCAGCTGAACGAATTGGATCAGATTCGTCAGGATTTGGAAACCGCTCTGACAGAAGTAGAGAGGGAGCGCGATCAGTATGGTCAGGAAGTTGAAGATCTTCAGCTCCAAGCTAAACTGCTCGAGAATTCTCTGCTTGTAAAGGAAGACGAACTTTCAGAGTTTAGAGTCGAGATTAAGAAATTGACGGCTTCGACAACGGAGCATGAGGAGGAAGTGCGTGCCTTGAAGGAACAGTTGGATATGGTTAAAGCGGATTTGGATAAGGAGATTGCATCTCACGAAGAGATTAAGCGTGCGAACGACGCGCTGATTTCTGAGAAGACAGAATTGGAGGCGACTAAAGCCATCCTGCTCCAGACCATCGCCGAAAAAGAATCGCAAATCCTCGCTAGCAACGCTGGAGCAACCGAGATTGAGACTCTCCGAACTGCTAACGCTGCCCTAGAGCAAAGCAAAATCGACCGGGAGGTCAGCATCGTGAAGCTCGAAGAGACTTTGGTGTGTCCACTCTTTGAAGTATCCGAGTATTACTAATGTATTACTAATTCACTCCATGTAGACTGGAGTGCAAAATGAACGAGGTATGCTTCTCTCTGCGAAAGAAGAGCTTTCGACTGCGAATTCCGAATTGCTTGCTACAGCTTCCAAGACTCAGAGTCGGTCGATTGAGACAGATGAGCTTCGTGTGGCCCACGAGACACTGTTAACCGAAAAGGACTCTCTCGCCGAGAAACTTGCTGAACTTGAAGCTTCATTTGTGAGTTAAAAGTCATTATCAAATTTTTATGCTAATATCGGATTATTTTAGGCTACTGTGCAGACCGATTACTCAGCACTCAAAGAGGAGCTTTTGACCGTCCAGAACTTGCACCAAATGAAAGAGCAGGAAGTGACAGAGATCCGAAACAGGGCTGAGACATTGGAGGCTGCAATGGTGAATGTTCGTGCTGTTGCTGAGGCTACCGCCACGGCTACTTACGAGGGTTTGAAGGAGGAGAGAGACGCACTTACGGAACGCGCGATTGAAGCCGAGTCACGAGCAGCAGAAATAGGTGAACGTGCAATTCAAGATGGAGCCTCGGCAGCAGAGCTCGAAGTTGTAAAAGAAGAGCTTAAGGCATCTGTAGAGTTGCGAGAGTCCCTCACCGTCCGGGCTGAAACTGCGGAGGAGCAGCACGCTGAAGTGGAAGCTGCATTGGTCAGTCTGTCTTGTCTACAAACATAGCCTGGCTCAATGCATTCGTCAACAGGTTAACCTGCGCGACGAGCTCACAAGGTTGCAAGAGGACATCAAGGCGTTGCAAGAGCTTCAGCAGACCACGCTGTCCGAAGCTTTTGAGCTTCGCGAACGTACAACAACGCTCGAATCTGCGGTCGCGGAAGCGAAAAATTCTGAGTCAGCTGCTGTCGGTGAGCTTGAAGCTTTGCGGGAGGAACGGGACGCGTTGAGTCAAAGAGCAATCGATGCCGAAAAGCGTCTCAAGGAAATCAACCCTGACGCTCACGCGGCGGAAGGAACCGAGATAGCTTCCCTTAAGGAAGAATTTGGCCGGACAGTCAACTCACGAGCTGCTACTGTTCTTCGGGCTGAAGCTGCGGATACGCGTGTTGCTGAAGCGGACACAGTCGCGGTAAGGATCTGACCTAGCTAATTACCTTGAGTTTTTTAACCCTGCTGATTCAGGTGAAACTCGGCGAAGAGATCACAGTACTTCAAAAGGAGTTGGAGTTAGCAAGGTCATCTTTGAAGACTCAAGAGCAGGAGGCTGCGGAACTCCGAGAACGAAATGGAGCCCTAGAGATTGCACTTGCAGAGGCCAAATTATCAGAGGCTAATGCAGTTGCTAGCCTTACTCAAGAGCGTGATGCTCTCGCTCAAAAGCTACCGAAAGCTACGAACGTCTCGGAGGAGGTTACTAGATCACTTGTTGCTGACGACACTGCGGCAATAAGGGAGGATTTTGCACGAACAGCAGCAGAACGCGATGTGCTTGCTGTTCGTGTGGAGACGGCAGAGAAGTCTTTCGAAGAAGCCAACACTGAAGTGGTAAGTTAATTAAGAATCTTGGGTGAGAGATGCATAACTAACAATACTGCTGAAGGTCAAACTTCGTGCGGACTTTGCAGCGATGCAATCGGAACTTTCGTCTATCCAAGAGTCGCGGGAAATCAAAGAGCGCGAGGTGGCAGAATTCGGTGAACGAGTCGCAGCTTTAGAATTGGCACTTGCGGAGGCAAAGGCGGCAGCAGAAACCTACGTTTCTAGCAGCGATGCTTTCAAAGCAGAGCGTGACGCGTTGGTTCAAGCGGTCGCAGATACCGAGAAGCGAGCTGAGGACCTAGCTGCGCGTGCTGGTGTTCTCGAAGCTGAGGTAGCTGAGAATGCCTCATCCAAAGATCAACTTGCAAACGCCATTAAGGAGCTTGAGACGAGCAAATCCGAGGTTGACCGCCTTGCTGAGGCGAAGTCACGGGTCGAAAGTGAATTTGCAGTAGCTGAAAAAGAAGTTGTAGATTTAAAGAAGGCGGTTGGTGAAACCACCAGTTCTCTCGAAGAACTCAAGGCGGCTCACGTAAAAGAAACCGAATCCTTGAAGGCAGACGTTTATCGTGCTGCATCCGACGGCGAAACTCTCATTCTATCTGCAACTGATTCGCTCAGAGCCCGCATTGTGGAACTTGAGCAGCAAGCTAACGCTAGTAGCAAGGTGCTCAGCGACAAAGAAGCTGAACTCGCAACGTTGAATGCATCGATTAGTGAGAAAACAGCACAGTTTGAAACGATGTCATCTCAGGTTCAGAAATTGAAAGCTGAGATTGCTGATTTGGAGAAGAAAGTATCTGACGGAGCCGTTGCGATCGCTGAGAAGGATTCCAAGATCACAGAGCTGAGTGCTGTTCAGGCTTCTGAGCCAGTCACTCGGTCTATCGAAGTGCCAGCCGTTCCATTAGTGGATTCAAAAGTTCAAGAACAATTGGCTGATGCTGAAGGTCGTGCAGCTCAAGTAACACAACTGGTTCAAGAACAATTGGCTGATGCTGAAGGTCGTGCAGCTCAAGTAACACAACTGAAGTCCGAGAACGAGTCGCTCAAGGCACGTCTTGCCGTTGTTGAAGCCAGTGCCAGTAGCTCGGATTCAACAAAGTCCACGGAAATCTCTGCATTGAAAGTCGAGGTTGAACAACTGAAGAGTGCTGACGCTGAACGTGCATCAGCTCATGCCAAAGCCTTTGAACAGAAGGATCAAACGATCAGCGAGCTTCAGAAGAGCGTACAGGATCTAAAGGCCCAATTTGCTGCTCTGAAGGCCAACTCGTCGGAGGCCCTGCTCGTCGCTTTGGGCGGAGTGGATGCTGGCAGCACAAAGTCAAAGGCCGCCGAAGATTCGGTGAGCGAAGTCGGTCAGGCTGAGCCAGCTCAAGCGCGGTCTGAAGATTTGGAGAAGACGGTCGCGGAACTGAGAGAGACGCTTGCTGAGGCTGGAAAGCACCCCAGGAGCAGATCTAAGGATGGTACGTCTACTCCCAGGCATGGTGGAAGCAAGTCTCGGACCCCCACTCCCCAACCGAAGCAATTGCGCGTTATTAACGAAGAAGCAGATTTAACCTCTCCGGTAGGAAGCCTTGGTCAACGATTGCAAGCCGAGCTCGCCACTGCCAATCAGCAATTGCAGCGAAAGCAGTCTCAGATTTTGGAGCTGCGGAAAGAAGTCGAACAGATCATGAAGAAAGAGACTGTTCCCTTCGATATGAGACGTCTATTCACGCGCCTTAGCACGCTAGAAGACAGGATCGACATTCAAGTTTACGAGATCGCCAATCTGCAATTTGAACTCGGGAGTGTGCGTTCGATGAGCCGAGCGCAGGAGGATCAGATCGAACGGTTAAGACAGGAGAATGCGACCCTGGTTCAACAGGGGGTAACGAAACGCACGAGGGCGGCATCTGCCGCTACGAAGCGAAACTCGAGGGCAGTGACATCGGGTGGAGACAGTACGAGCCCCAAGTCTCAGCGAAACTCTTTCACCACCCAAGATCTTCGCGATATCTTGCCCTCCGTGATGTACGACGTGTTGCCGGGCGATCAGAAGGTGGTTTTGATTCCGAACAGTCGAGTGCGCGATCTTTCAGGTTTGACTGTTCCTGGCGGTGTTTCGGGAATGGCGAGTGGTTCCGGAAAGGCTCGAGATGAAGACGACATTCCGAACTACAATTTGAAGGATGTGGAAAAGATGCTTGGCGAAAGTCGCCAAAAGGTTGCCGAGTTTCAGAAACAGGTATCGGATTTGGAACTTGCGAACGGGTTGCTACGCCGTGACACTCAGACTTTGAGAACCCAAGTGACTGAGCTTCAGGCGGAGGCGGAAAAGCGAGGCAAGACGCGAAAGTTTTTGGGTGGTTGGCGATTAAAGAGCCAGTAAATCAAGGCTGACCTCCCATAAAAGCTCTCACTTCTTGCCCGCTATGATTTGTTTTCATTTCTCATTTCTTCCTTCATTGTTTTTAACTTCTAACATTTTATTTTTGGTTCGCAAGTAACAACCTTTTTCTGCTTTGAGGTTTTCTTGTAGCCTTTCTATTTCACACTCACCCCGGCCTCTAAGCTTCTCTTCATTTGTACTCCACCTCATGCGGCTGTACCGTTGCAGCACCGCCGTCTTCGCATTTACCGGACTTTCATAGACATTTGTTATCATATTTTTTTTGTTTTCTACTTAATAAGAAGTTTTGGTGCAGCGTATTGGAAGAATGAAGCACCTCTGCTTGCTTACCCAGGACCTTTGGCTCAATAATAGGAGGTAGGTTCTGACTGAGCAAAGGATCATCATAATGTTATGTCCACAACAGAAACAGTAACAGTTTGGTCAACACGTGTCACCGGACAGAAATGATTTTAACTTTTGGATAATGTTTCAGCATTTGAAACATCTTCTGTCACTGCTGCAATTTTTCCTTATTTGGAAATATTTGCTTTGAGAAACTTGATTACTTACTGTTTGTTTTCTTCCGCAACTTTTCAACTTGTTCTTTATAAGTTTGGAAAGTTTCCACTTGTCCTGTTTAGCTTCTGTTATCTCAATATTTACTGCGATATTTCTTCTCAACGTACCTTCTTGAACAATCTTGACCCAAACCACACCGATCTGTCCACGTGACGAGGTAACCCTTTCAGAAACGTTGTTGGAGAAATTGGTGGCTGGTGTAATGTTATTGTGGCTAACTTTGCTTGATCTCCACTATTGCATGCGAAATGTCTTTTGGCATGTCTTGATCTTTATTTGGTTTGCTATTTTATCTTTGTTTGAAGTTCAGATCGATTGAATGTTTTTCCGGTGTTTAGTTATAAAAGGGCAGGTAGGTCTTGGGAAATATATTATCAAAAAAAGAGCATATTCACTGGTCTCTTCAAACTCTCACGAGCACCAATCACATCACAATCACTTGTCCACTCCCACAAACGTTTTGATCCATCATGTCCGATGATTAAATTATAAATTCTATGGCGTCGTTGACAATTACAGGAATGCGAAATCATGAGATGTACCCATGTCGCCCGCTCATATATTCATAGAGAGGGAACCGTGCTTAAGTAGCTGGAAATGATCATAGAAAGATAGAAACTGATGGAAATAATGGAGAAAATCAGAATATGAGGCAAAAGATATCTTACCATAAAAGGAAATGGCAGAAAATTAAAACCAGCATTTCACGATATTGGAATTTGGTTATGCCTACTCGCATTCTATTAAGAAATAAACAAAGCTTTTATAGCGAAGAAGGATAACAAATCCGGATCAGAAAGGAATGATGAAAAAGAGAAAAGAGAAAAGATTGTGCATGTGATTTGAAACAAGAAAACAAGGTCGAAGACCGAAAACAGTCCATGAAAACAAGGGATGAATCCACGAACGAAAACCTGCAACGATTTGTGAATAAGAAAATCAGAAATGAAAGTGCTGAAAGCCAACACACAACATTGTATTTTTATTGATTGTTTTGTATAAAACTCCCCATATCCGCTAGAAATGTTTCTGTGGGCAATTGGTGTTGTTGCTTGTCTTGTGGTCCCAGAGACAGCAGCCTTTTTGCGATGGAGAAAACGGCCGTTTGGATGCTACCAATTGTGCCTCTCTAAAAAGATCCACAATACTTCGTTGTATCCTTTCACTGGCCATTCCCAACTCTTATAAGGCACAATGCGGTTTGGCATGACTACATACTGGAGATATTACCTGAGTCTGCCTGACTCAACCTCTAGAAGAAACTTCACACAAAATTGACTCAGCCTGAATATCGCACCCTTTCTTGAAAAGAGATTGCCTTCCGCAGTTAGCTGGTGTATCTCTGCCATTCATAGAGTACATTCTCGAGATCCCACATGCTCAGCACGGAATAACTCTCAATAAGCCCAAACTTGGTCAGCTCCTTTCTATTGGATTATGAATGCTATAGGACTCTATTACTACAGTTACTTTAGCAACCATACACATAACACATTACGACATAACAGATGGACTGGAGATGTCCAGGAGTTCTATATTGGGGGATGCAGAGAGACCTGTCGGTTATAATTGTTAAGGCGATAACAACCGTTTACTGGGGAAGACTAATATGTGTTTATGATGGTGGAAACGTGCACTTATGTGTCTTCTATGTTTGTTACCACATATGGTAATATTGCTTATATTACGCGTTACTTCAGTCCAAGGATATTCTTTGTTCCCATTTAGGGAACAAAGAATCCATTGTCTGATTGAAGCACTATTCAGTAATCACATCAATATTTACTTATTGGGAACAGTAGATTAGTAATCAAGCCATACTGCTATATAAGAGTATGCTGAATGAATGGTGTGTATGAGTCTCAGGATTGACTCTACTCAATCACGTTCGAACAGAGTATACCCTACTGTGACTACCCCTGATACACCACAGTATTCCACACTTTCTGCTCCGAGTCACGCTCTCACTGTCCGTGGGATCTGCTGTGCAATGAAGCTGAAGGAGACAGTTTGAGCTGCCTCTCTACGGCAAGCTTAACCTTTCTGTGCTCACACTCATCCTTTTCTGGCATTTGCATAGCATTATCTCAGTTGCAGAACAATATTCACATCCACTTGCGCACCAGATCCCAATGACAGTTTACTGATCATATCGGGTTTAGCACATCCCATTTCCATTGTGGCAAGTCGGGCTGTTTGGATGTGCAAAAAATGAAACCTTCTTGGTTTGCATCAAGATCTTGAATAGTTCCAACGTGGAGGGAACGTTGATCTCCAGTTGATCATTTTCCTCAACAATCGCAGAAGCTGAGTTCACATGAAGCTCCATTGGTTGTTTCTCCAGAGGGTAATTTTTCAAATCCTCTGAGTCAAATTGAACATCAGAATGCTGCTTATCCAGACAATTGGTTCCATTGACTTTTGAAGCCTCTGAGCCAATTCGAAGTTTCACCGAGACATAATTAAATGCTGGTGATCAGGGGGGATTCCTTCCCTGTCTTGGATTTTTTGATTGACAACTTCAAGAACCTCGAGGGTGATCATCTTGCCAGTCAAAGTTTTCACGAAAATCTGTATCAATAACTATGGAGCGAATCCTTCCGTTTTAACACTACACGTGTGGCTTGGTCAAACAATGGTCATCGTGATAAATTTTCCACCGGCTGCTGCTTTGGCTGCGGTTGGGGTAGCGTTTTCTCTTGCCTCAATGGCTACAGCAGCGGACACTTACTACGGCTTCACCTTCGCTACTGTCGCTGTGCCAGCAGCTGCTGTCGACCCGCCTCCCCTCGAATACCTATCTAACAAAACCTCCACCAGAACTTCCACAGCGCTTGTCGAAACATCAGTTTACTTGTCGCCTTACTCTGGCCTCATGGGATCTCCAAATACTTCAATAACTGTGAGTTTACCTAGCTGATCCGTCTTCCAATTCATTCTCACCGTAATCAAAAGGGAATTCTGGTGGATTACGGGCAAGGGTGCAGCACAAGTCAGTTCAAGAACGTCCCTTCAGCGTACAAACTCGTTGCTTTACTCGATCTGTCGAATGACTATTCGATTTACAATTGCACGCTCGAAGCGAGACTGAGTCGTGCAACCAGTCTCCCAAACGTTGCCTCAATAATCATCAATCCACCTGCTGGGACCAGCTCGGGCAGCGCACTCATTTCATCGAATGTTCTGATGTTCCGCTTCCTTGACAGCTTGTTTGACAACACCCAGGTCTCCTCTCGGGCACGTTCTGCATACTCCTCCTTGATTGCATTGACTCTAAATACGGTTGGAGATGTGAGCTTGCGAACCGCCACCGATGCGGTCCGAATTTCTCTTGCTCCAACAACAGACCCGAGCACGTCTAATTCAGAAAGGGAATCGTACCTCAGCACCATTATTTACCGTGTGATTGTACCAACGGTTGTCTGCTTCAGCGTGATCACATTTGTCATGTCCTTGTTTCTAAGGCGTGCAATCAATCGTGCTAGAGCGGAGCGTGATCGACAGCTCCAGGATATCTTGATGAACTTGAACAACGACATCGCGATGCGGAATCTGGAGTCGCAGGTGTTGGATGCTGCAAGGTTAAAAGACATCAAGGTAGTAGTATTTTCGAAGGACGGCGTGTCTAAACCGGTTGCAACGGCTTCAACACCTGAGCCATCTGTTGGCTCATCATCACCGAAAGAGCGGGAGACATTTCTTCCACCAGACTCAGGATCAGAAGAACCAGCCGAAACTTCGAAATCGCATACCGTTCCGAATTTGGGTCCCCAGAATACCACCAAAACCTCATCTCCTGACGCTGACACCGTTTCATCAATCTCATCATCTGTTGATGAAAGTAAAATCGGCAACGCGACCTGTGCCATCTGTATCGAACCGTTTGTAGAGGGGGAGGAGCTTCGGGAGCTTCCGTGCACGCATTTGTTTCACATCAAGTGCGTGGACACGTGGCTCACTTCGCGGTCCGCACTATGCCCACTCTGTCGAACGGACATGAGAGTGTCGCTTGCGCCGGCAACAAATGCAGAAAAACAGGAAAAGAGCGAAGATCATACAGAGGACGCAAGTGGCGCTGAGGAGGGCGGAGTTGGCAGTAGTGCCGGGGTTGGCAGCAGCAGTAATGATCCACTCAACACCAACCCTGAACCACCAGTCAACCTTGAGCAAGGAAATGTGCCAGTTGTTAGGTGAAAGCAAATGCAAACAAATTATATGTAACTATATACAAAGGTGTTCACTTCATGTCGTAAATTAATTCACCTCCACTCTTCGCCTGCCAATCCCAATGAATTGCTTAAAGAAGGGCAGCTTGAAGAAGCGGTGAAAAGTCTTTCCTGTTCGTCATCGTTCCATTAATAATCACCATTAACTGTTTGACCATCCACTCTTCAAGTCTACCAGCCTGGCTAACCGCTCGGCGAGCACATAATGCATGCCAACCTGTCCCTACTCGTGAACCTTCATCTTTAAGTAGCCGTCTCCGTCGGTAAAAATATCAATAACTTTGTAGTATTTGCGATATTCCTCAAGTTCCACCCATCGATCCATCTCTCCGAGCACATATGCGTTCGCTTGCCTGAGGGACTTTGCAGTATGTTATTACTCAGGCGTCGTGAACTGGAGAGGTTAATTCGAAAGCGAAAGACTGGGGATTCGAGCGACGATCGAGATGGAAAGCGTCTCAACACTTCCATCGACTCGGAGGAGGATGACACGCCCTCGGTCTATGTTTACAAACCCGACGACGACTCACGCTGCGCGTGCCTTCAGGGATCGCGCTTTCTCCGACTACCACACAGATCATACATCCAGAGTCAGCTCGAACTGGGTGCAGTCTCTGCTGAGCATCTCCAGCTCGCTTTGGCATGTGATTGATCCGCGTTACGTTTATGGTTGGCTTGCATCTGCTGGATTCCCTCGGTTGCTCGATATCTCTTGGAACTCGGTGATTTGGAGCCTCTTTACGGCCAGCTAGTGGAATGGCTCAAGATGGCCCTGATGGTTGTTGCGTTCGTCAGCGATCAATACTCTACAAGAAAGAATCGCTTGAAGGAGTAGGCCTTCACTTCGAAACTCGGCCTCGCGCTGCCCAAAAGATCTCGAGAGAGCCAAAAAGGAGATCCTGATGCGGTCACCAAGAACTTCATGCATTAATGTCCTCAGCGACACATCTGAGCCGATGGATCTGGTTTCAGCAGTGCAGGCAGAGAACGAGTGAGCGTGCAGGGCCATTCCTCTCGCTCTAGATCCGAGCGCGCAAAAGTTTGGAACACGCCAGATTCGTCCGATAGGAAGACATCTGTTCATAATGTGGCGGAAACCAACCAAGGGGCAATCTGAAAGCTTCTCGTTGACATAGGCGGGGCAAACGTTGCATTGAAAGATGCTACAGGTGCTACGCCGTTGTGTATAGCTTGATCCATGGGGCACTGAACATCGGTGAGGAGCTATTGGAAATGAATGCTCTCGACGAAACTATCTCACGAAATAGTATATTTTGCTCGTAGTTCGTCTTCAGAACCTTGAACTTCCGCACAATTTTTGTTATTGGCGGCTCGGGAGATTCGTATGCTCACTTTGGATCAGCCCATTCGAAAAAGAATTTGCTCTTGTGAATGCAGACCGATGGAGTATCGTCGCAGTCGGTATCAGCAGAGTTGTTCGGGCAGTCACCTTCTCTTTCGTTTGATTGCTCCCCGTTTCTGCGGCTGAGTGGACTTCTCAGAATCATAACTGTCGTTATCTTAACTTGAATCATCTTCGTTCGTTTCAGCATCTTGACTGTCTTTACCATCTTGTCGGTATCCGACTTTTTGTCGTCCTCGTTTCCCTCAGCGTCACTGTCGCTCTTAGGGAGTCGTTCTAAGAGCTCCCAAATTGTTCAGCCCAAAATGAACGCTTGAAAAGTACACATCACTAAGGTTGAATTGCTCAAGTTAGGGCAACAAGGCTTGATCAATTACAACTTTAGAGCGCTCAAGGATTCCATTTTGGAAGTGTTTGAGGTTAGCCGAAGGGAAACTAATGGGGCGGCAGAGGTTGCTGAGAACGGGACAGATGCCCCGAGATAACTATGTATGATGATATGTGATGGTCGAATTAAAGCTGTGAACAACGTCGAGTTGTCCCAAGTAAATGATGTGGTTAATTGAAAACAAAAATCCCAAAAACCATGATTGAAGTACCAATTAATTTGACATGATGCCATTGACCGTTAACGCAACACAACATCTACTTAACGTAGCGACCAACGACATAACGACAGCATCCAAGCTCAAGGGAGCGTGTCCAAGGTCCGTATACAATCCTAAGCCGTTGGTGCATCTCGACCAAAGTGATGGTTTAGCGATTTGGTTTTGGGGTCGCTCGCTTTTGTCCCTATGTAGAAATTCCGCTTCCATCGGAATGCTTGATAGTCATTAGGTTCCGGGTAAGTAATCATGTCATGGGCATCAGATTAGCTAGGAACATAGGAGATCATACGGCAGTGAACTCTGGTCATGTCGGCATATTGGTGCAAACTCAATTATCAACAGTAAGAAGTTATGCTCACAAAATTATTGTTGTTCCGATGAGTGATGGAAGACGGCTTCCAGATGCAGCTCACACGTCTTAGAAAAAACCGGGGCACCCAGAAGACAATTAAAATAGAAGTAGGCATGCGAAAAACAGCATTATAAGAAGCAAATTATAGTGAATAAACTAAAACGAATTTGCTATGCTTCCCCAACAGTCCATTTTCATCCAGACCTTCTCGAGGCCACTGAGACTCTCGAAGAAGTCCGCCGGCGTTCCCCGGGTACAGCCGCGACTTCCACAAGCCCCGAATCGATACCCCTATCCCACGATCGCGTCGTAGCGACCGTATTCCTGCTCGTCGTCCTCCGCCTCTCCCCACCCTGCAAATCCTCCGCCACAGGCAGCGTAATCACCCCCGACGGCGCCGCGCCAATCGAGTCCCGCGCACCAGCCGCCGACAGCCGTCTCGACACAGTGTCCGCAGACACGCTCTCAAGATCAACAGCCTGGTAGTTCCCAGTGTCGGGCGTGGCAGACTTTCGTCTCGATCCAGTCGTAAACGCAAGCGTTACCTCCATCGCGCTCTCCGCAGCTCCCCTCGTCCCCGCCATCATCCACCACCCATCACCAGCACCAGGCTGACCCGCCGAGGACTCCCGCGGCGACGCGCTCCCGGACGCAGAGTCGGTTCCCGCAGACACCGCCGCGGCAGCATCGGATTCTTTGAGTGCAATCGCGCTGAGTTCGGTCGAGCGCGAGCGGCGGGCTTGCAGACGCGTGCGGCGGCGCTGGAAGAACTCGAGGAAGTTGGAGCGGGTCCACCAGCCTAGACGGATGCCTAGGAAGAAGAAGCCAACGCTGAGGGCGAAGACGACGACGACGGTCATGATGCCGACGACGGCGGAAAGCCAGTTGGGCCAGACTGGGATGAGACAGGTGCCGGTGCCGCCGGTAGTGCCGCGACGGACCCAGCCGGAGTCGGCGACGTTGTGGTTGATGCAACGGGAGAGCGAGATTGTTTTGTAGTCTGCGCTGTCTTGGGCGTTGTATCCTGAGAAATATGAAATTAGCTCAGATGTGCAAAACGACGATGCTGGCTGATTTACCAGAGTAGTCGAAGCATGTGTGAGTTGTATTGTCTGTCACTTCCATTATGGCATACTGAAAATGAAGTTTTAATGAAATCATTAGAGTTACGCTGTTGTTTTACTTGGAAATTGACCCAGAACGAGTAAGCAAAGCATCCCTCGGAAAAAGGACCACCACGATTCAAACCATAATCGGAGAACGGTGCGCCATGCATAACGGGGAATCCCGCCTTTCTGTTTTCTGGCAAGGCGGACAAGCTCGTATAATCCGAGTTCGAACCGTCATCAGCAGCAAGGAACCGAGTACTTCCAGCAATCATGACAAGATTCGTAATGCCCAGCAAAGAAATATAATTCGACACTTCTGTTCGCTCAGAGTCATACGCAAACCAGTCGTCTGTGGAGTAGTCCGGTCTTCCAATCCAGGCTTTGGTTGATCCCCACACCACCATGCTTATATCAAAGCGTTTAGCACATATCGTATGACTATGGACATAAATTGGTACCTGTAGTTCTTCCACTGAGCGAGCTCTTGAAACAACCATTGCTTTTGAGCGGATCCCAAAGTGGTCGTTCGCGAGCGGAAATCCGCTTCGCTGTGCAAATCTGTCAAAATAAAGCGGACTTTGCCGTACGTAAATGCGTGGTACAGCCCAGCTTGATCTATTAAAGTATAAATACTCGGCAAAGAGAGCAGTGGATGTGAACCGTACCAGCTGCGATTGAGTAGTGAGGCGTCAAAGTTTTGTAGTACTCAATTGCTCCGCTTCGCCCAGCGGCAGATTTATCTCCAGCGTCAGCGTAGTCGCGGTCGTTCAGCATGTAGGCGACAGGAAATGACTTGAAAAAAGTTTGCTGGTTTGAAATCACGGTAGTCAACTGGGCTTTCCATTGTGATAGGTCGGTGGTGGAGAGGTCCCTTCATTTTCTGGTTCAGATAATGGTCCAGTATGCCATATCCATCGCTTCTCACCCATAGAAAAGATCACCCAGAACAACCATAAAGTCAGGTTTTTTAAGGGCCATGGCGTTCCAGGCCAAGCTCGATTGCGAGTCGGACCATCGTGCTGCGTTTCCGAATGTAAACTTGAAGTTTGTCGCTGCTCCAGGAGTGGGGAACGTCATGACGCTTCCCAGAGTGCTTCTTGTCCCATTCTTATCGGTTCCGTATGAGTAGCTAGTGGCAGGTGCAAGTCCAGTGACATTGGCGCATCCGAAGCCGAGCTGGGTGTTGAATGATGAGGGTAAATCGATAAGTGGTGCGGATGATGTGGAAGATCCGGACTTTTCTGCCCACAGCCGGGTTCCATTTTGTGCCTGGTGAGGATAGTCAATTAATCAGCAGTAGGGAAGCGTGTACCCAGACCTCAAAGCAAACGGTGAAGCTTTGGTTGGTGACAGCGCCAGTCCACGAGACGGCTGACACAGACGAGGAGGCAGCAAGCAATACCAGGAAACGCGACGGTGCAGAGTTTCGCATTATTGGTCTCTTTGTTCCCGTTGCTGCCGTCAAGAGAAGAGATGGGCCTGTTGTGAGTGCACACAACGCCACTGTTTAAACCACAGCGGTGATAACGATGGAACAATGGCGGCCAAAGCGGGGTGAGTTGGAACTGGTATTCAAATGGAATTAATATGGAGAGATAGATTAATATGTTGATTCATATCTTTGTCAACGTTCGTCTGAATAGTCAAAAGGTTTTCATTCAAGCACTCTTTGCTTTCCACACAATTGTAATAGTCAGGGTCATCACCACTCGAAAAAGTTCGACGCTGCTGTCGATAAATCTGTGCCTTTTGGGTAAATCAAACCCAGCCGGATCGGATCAAAAGTTTTTGCTCTTATTGTTGTTCTGGCTCCCGGTGGTCTCCTTTCAGAAAAGCTGAACGATCTCGTCGGTCCGCATTGGCAATGACCACAACACCGTGGTCAGCACGTCTGATCGCGATGAACCTGGTAAATGATTGGAAGTTGTGAATGATTCAAGGTTTCAAGCTGATTCGTTATGATTCGCCGGTGTTTCTTTTGAATGTGACAATGAACGTGTTGGCGGTGACTAAAAGAGCTCAGCTCAAAGAAGCTGCTCTAAAGCAAAAGGGACAGAATGAGCATTAGTTATATTGAAAAATAAGACAAACTCCAAAGCAAAACCAATAGACAACGCCACACCTTCACCCACAAACAAACCATTAATATCAGCGATGCTCGTCACTCTCGTCTCGCAGGACAACCTGTCGTTCACAATCGCAAGAGATGTCGCGGAACGCTCGGTTTTGCTGAAAAACATGCTGGAGGACGTGGCACAGGACAACTCCTCCGCTGAACCCATCCCCCTTCCAAACGTCACTGGCAGAATTCTGAAGCAGGTCTCTCACCAATAACCTTCTATTTCGTCTGAATTATTAACGATGATATATTATCCTTTATAATGTTCTCCTCTCACTCATAGGTAATTGAATACTGCGAACATCACAAAAACGACCCTCCCGTTCAGGGAGAGGACGACAGAGACTCGTTCGAAACGAACAGGAAACGTTCTGACGACATTGAGGACTGGGATGCCAATTTCGTTAAAGTGGACAACGAGCAGCTGTTTGAAATTATCCTTGCGGCGAATTACCTCGACATTAAGCCGCTACTTGACCTAGGCTGCAAGACTGTCGCAAATCAGATTAAAGGAAAGACACCAGAGCAGATCAGGGAGATGTACAATATCGAGAATGACTTTACCCCGGAGGAAGAAGAGCAGGTGAGACAACCATTGACAGACCTCTGAAATTTTGGAGCTGAGTCTAAATCTCCTCACTGCCAGATTCGTAGAGAAAATGAGTGGGCTGCTGACGCATAGACGCTTAATATTTTGTTTTTCCGGCTCTGATTTGGTGATGACCAATTTTTTGGGAAGCTACAAATACATCGAGCTTGAAGTCCGTCTTCAACTACTCGTTGACACAAATTTATCAGAACCGGCCCTGATAAAATTTTTGGTGGTTCCAACTGTGGATCCCCTAGCTCCACCAAAGAGAGGCATTTACGAGCAGCTGAGAGCCTCCACTGCCAATCCCCCACCACCAACCGATGTTATCTTTCCGGGCACGAGCGCAGATGTTCAAACCACCAACAGCCGGGAAACGGTCAAAAGGGAAGCGACCACCTCCCAACATCGCATCTGTATCGGAAGAAAAGCACATCATACATACACCCCCGCTGCTGCAGCTGGGACCTGCAGAAGCGCCCATTTTACCAGCGCAACCCCAGTCAGATTCGCTGCCTGCGCCAGAAGCGATTGGTTCAACATCCCGACCAAAAATCGCTCCATTCCCTGGCGTAGAATGGCGGAGAAGTGCACGAGGATCGTTGGGTGAAATTCAGAGCGGAATTTTACGGGATCCGCTGGAGAGGTTTGGTTTAGACATAAGGCGTTCGGATGAGTGGACTTCAATACCAATCCGACGAAATTACACCAGCACCAGCAAATACTCCATCATCTATCAGGGACAACAACACCGGCTAAGCGCGGCACGCATGCCAGGCGGAGGACACGATCAGATGCACGGTGGCCAGTCGATGCTGATATATCGGAGGAGAGCTCAACTGTGAATCTAGATGCCATGGACGAAAAAAGAATAGGATCGAAGTGGACGGGAGTTCCAAAATCAAAACCGTCGTTAGGTATGATACTTTTGGAATCTTCCCTCCAGACACCAATCCAATTGATACAGAATCTGCAGACGGAAGCCCGTGGCATGTAAGGATCCCGCTGTGACGTGAATCAGTGTTTGGATCTCGATGCTGTTCCTTTCCACTACACCAGCTGTACTTCAGGTCGCTGTCGAATCTGCGATAATCTCGGTAGCTACGGGCTCGGACTCAAAGTTGATGGATGTGCGCATCGACTGGTTGTTGCCTGCAAATGGATCAAATGCGACGTATGTCGCCGACGACTCGTTTGGGCCTGGAAAGCGTGCTCCGGACGGTACGCCGCTTCCCCTGTCAGGATTCGATAGAACCAAATTGTCAGAAATAAAGGATATTTCTGTATTTGGGCTTTGCGTGCTGGGTATGATCGGTTCATTCCGTTATTTGCGGGCAGATTGTACGGCGGTTTCAGAAGCTAACGGCCTTCTTTTGACCTTACAAAGGTAAATTTTGTTCTTCAGATCGCAAAACTGTGGGTACTAAAATGGGTTTGCACGAGGTGTCGTATCTGCTTTAAATATGGCGTTTCTTCTGATTTTCGATGTGATCACCATATCACCATGAGGAGCCCTGTCACAGAGCAATCTTACTCTTCTTTGTGTGCACATATAGTTGGGAACTGTATTTGGCAGGTACTAAAATAGTTGTTGTGCTTAATCCAGTCCCGAAGCAAGATGTGCACATGAAGAAGAGTAAAATCGCTTTGATCACTACTACTTGTTGTTTGGCTTGAGCTTTCAGTAGATTCAACGATGATGGGCTGTAAGAACTCATATCTGCGAGTGTTTTGTAATTGACATCTACGAACTTGATCAAGGATGGTAAGGGTGGCAATTTCATCTGATGTATAACATTGTTGATCTAATGCATCTGGAAGCAGATCCCCTGGACGCCTTCTTTTACCAAAAGGATAGTAGTACATCAGTGCTGCTGCAAGCTAGCCAAGGCAAGAGAACATTGTAATGCACAATAAGCGTTCACCTGATAGCATGCCACATTCATCCAGACATTTTGACAAGCTGATTAGCCATGGCACGTATTCATGGCTTCCAACTATCGGAATCATTTGCAGCAGCGAGTCCTCCGGCTCCCATTCTTTCATGATATAGTGGGCGGAAATTGAAAGAAAAGGAATCTGGTTCTTCGATGTCCAACAGTCTGCAGTTATTGATGCTTTTTGAAGGCGAACCAACAATCATACCTTTGACAACCTCTTTCTGCTTATCGAAAAGCTCCATCTTATTTTGTGTCACTGTTTTTGCAGTTTTTGTTGTAAAGCTTGACTGAAAAGTCTTCAGCATGCTGCAAAAACTCATTCTCCACAACAGTACAAGCCTGATTGTCTGCAGCATCCAGTCCAAAATCAACCGCCACACTACGTCTGGATTGAACACAAAGTCTTCCTGCTTCCAAATTCAATTCTGCTGTGCCTATCAGGGGTGTGGCTGCGTTTGGCAGCTTAGTTCTTTTCAAATCAAACTGGAAATCAATTACACGATCAGAAATTCCATGGCTAAGAGCTCTTTTACTTACTGTACATTTATGGAGAACATTAACTCCAATATTGTAGATTTTTAAAAATTGGCTCACACCTGAGTGAAGTCGTGGCATATAGAAGCAATGAAGCATGAAGCAATTGTCGCTACCAAAAATTTCAGAATCTCAAAACTGAGTTTCAGCATGGCAGTTGATGTCATGTTAGGGGATAAAATTCATCGTGATGACCTGCATCAGGGGTACCATTTGAAAAAAAAAGCCAGTGCTAGCAAATCAAGTCTGTTGGATTATAAACGTTACAGGACTATATTACTACAGTCACTTTAACAACCATATACATAACACACTACACATAACAGATGGATATAACTGTTAAGGTGATAACAATCGTTTACACTGGAAGAGTAAGATGTATTTATGATGGTGGAAACCATACTTACGTGTCTTCTATGTTGTTACCAAATATGGTAATATTACTTACATCAGTCCAAGGTATTCTTTTTTCCCGTTTTAGGAACAAAGAATCCATTGTCTGATTGAAGCGCTATTTAGTAATCACAGTAATACTTACTTCTTGGGACAGTAGATTAGTAATCAAGCCATACTGCTATATAAGAGTATGCAACGCTGATTGAATGGCGTGTATGAGTCTCAGGATAGACTCAACTCAATCACATTTGAACGGAGTATACCCCACTCCTACTACGCTGATCTACCTCAACATTCCACAAAGTCTTTGTACATTGAAGCAAAAAAGTTCTCTTAATGTCATTTAAATCAAAACCAGCACAACGTCAAGCCCTTTCAGCTGTTGAAGAAAACCAAGCATGGACATGGAAAAATCTGGTAATTTTCTTAGTTAACTAAAATATGGCAGTTCCATCAACGGCAAGCATTTCGCCACTGATGGATTGGTATTGGAGGGAAGTCGAGGAGAATAGGAATTGAGAGGGCAAGCGTACACTGCAGAAACTAACGCAGGATATACCTGATATGCTTTATCTGGGAATGCACCAATCAGAGCTGAAGGTTTTCATGTTGGTTGAGGGTTGAGGATATTTGAATTCATTTTATTGAAGAAGGGAATGTTGTGGTGGATCTTGCTTGCTACTCACGATGTTTAAGCGAGAATTGTGATGTAACTGCAAAAAAGCATTCCCACACTTTTCCATGTGACCTCCACCCACGACACGCGCACCCACACCTACTCATACACCTGGCCACCAGGACATTCTGAGGTGGGCTACAATTTGGAACATCTCTCTTGTATATGGTGCTCATTGCTCTTTCTTTTCCGGCTGCAGCAGATTACTTTTGGTGTTGCTCGACGGTCTCCAACATCGAATCACACTGTCAGAACATGTCTGTATCTGACCCACTGTATCAGCAGCCTTTTGCGGCACCGGCGGATATTACTTTCATCACCACAACCCCGCTCAAAAAGGAGGTCAACCAGCAAAGTGGTGAGCTTATCTCTAAATTTGCCTCCCGCTTACTAACCGCCTCACGCTGTAGGTGTGATTGGAACTAGTTCCAGAATCTTTGATCCTCTGCGACCACGTACTCCTCCTCCTCCGTATTCAATGGATCAGGTACAGGGTTCGCCTTCCCAGATTCCGACGCTCGACTGCGGCTGTCCCGAAGTTTCGTTTATCTCCTCATCCAATCTCGTTCATTCTTTGCGACACCGCTTCTTGCATGTCCTTCTCCTTGACTGTCAGGTGCAGTCCTCTGCGCCGCATTTACAGCTCACCATTCCCGGTGCGAGATCTATTTTGGCGATTTCGCAACTTCGTGATTCTCTGGAACAACGGCAGGCTGCTGCAGTTTTTGCAGAAGCGATAGAGAAGCTCCCGTTTCCTGATGATATCGACATGGAAATCGAGAACATCGAGAACAATTTGCCTTCGTTGAATGCTGGACAGAGTGATGAAGTTGATCTGGAGAAGGGAGCTGTTTTCAAGGAAAGCAAAGAAGATCATCTTGATGAAATTGATACGGAGACCCCCGAAAAATATCCAACACCTCCTCCCACACCTTATAATGATCTTCATGATGAATTCCAGTCCCGCGATGGGGGCGTGCTCTCAATGCAATGTGACTCTCATACCGTAAATACGTCAGTAGGAGGATCTCATGATGCAACCGCCTTCTCTGAGGATCGACGATCGCCAATTGCTTTGGATGATGATTGTCTGGATCATCCAATTGTTACAATCCAGGACTTCTTTTCAGTCAACGATTTATGGAGTATCCAAGATACCTATTTTTCTCGTCGAATCGGTGCGGATGTATTTCTATTCGATGAAGGCGAGGCAAGTTGTTTTCATAAACCATAATGGACTCTGCTGATGATCGGTTACTCAGGACGCAGGAAGTGATCGGTTGTCCGACGCTAGCCAACAACATAGCTTTGTTTCCCAATTCGCACGCTTGCTTGTGCGTGAGGGTCGGTGTAGGAGCGTCAGGGTCGTGATGGGAGGGGTTGGGCAATTTTCCAAAGAATATCCGGACTTGGTGTGCAGCCGGTCGAGCGTTTGTATGGCGTCGCTACCGAGACTTCCAGTTGTCACACAATCTGCAGGCTCACTGTTTGGTGCACAAACTCAACCCCAAGGACCGTTCGAGCCGCCAACTGGCTCAGATTACGCACCAATTTTGAACGAAGGATATAGGGTCGGTCCAGGCGAATTCAGATATAATTCGAATTCGAACCCATCAACAACAACCTCCGAAGTATTATCTCCAGCGCAGATCCGAGCACTCAAAGCAAAGCAAGCGCACCTCATCCACTCCGTCTGGTACGGAAAATCGTTCCCTATCGGGGACGAGCCTCTTGTAATACTTCGACCGTATTTATTCCTCGGATCATGTTTTGCGGCACGTAAGGAGTGCGTACAAAACTACCGAATAAAACACATCATACGTCTGGGCTGGGGATTTCGAAACCACTGTTTGGACGCTGGAGATGTGCCCGGCCTCGAACTACCCGGCCCAACTACCGTCAAACGTGGTCACTCGCTTCTGAACGGCCCAGCTCAAATCTCACTCAACTTCAACTTGGGCGCGGTAACCGAAGGCGACCCCTCTAGCTCTCCCTTTTTCAACATGAACGAGAATTCCGCTACACCAACTCCGACTAGCGACGGGAGCTCTAGCGATGACGAAGAACCGATCTGCCGTCCACAATCTTCCCAGAATGTTCTCTCCGGGATCCCGAGCGTGCACTACCACGACTTTTCCATCGAAGACTCTCCCAACGAAAACATCTCGCTTCTCTTCACGCGCACGAACGCGATCATTGACTATGCTCGCGAGCACAACGAGCGCGTGCTGGTGCATTGTCACGCGGGTGTGTCCAGATCCGCCACGGTCGTGTTGGCGTACCTCGTCATGCGGTGCGGGATGAGCCTGAAGGACGCGTGGGAGGTGACCTATAGGAGCCGACCGATCGTGAGGCCGAACGAGGGTTTTGCGAAGATGCTGATGCAGATGGAGAAGGAGGCGACCGCCGAGAGACGGAAACGGGAAGAGGGGGATTCGGAGTGCGGAATTGTTGCGATGCAGGGTATGGAGGATGAAGGCACGGAGGCAGAGGCGGAGGATGCGGTGGGTGAAGGGAGCATGCCAGTGTTTTGGATGAGCGAGAGCTACGGGTAGGCAACTTAAAACTGTCAGCATTTGGGCATGCCAATAACTTTGGTTTGGATTAGGTATTATCTGGATTATCTCGAGTTTCGATCACGATTGAGTTGGCTCGATGCTCGGAAAGAGTAGAAACGGCCGGACGACACTTCCAGGGACCTTTGGGCTGTAGCATGTGGCATTTGTTTCTCTCTTGGCTTGCTAAAAATCGAACAGGCGCCCTCCATACTTTTGGGAATTGTAAAAGCTCTTTTTGTCCTCATCTGATTATCTCCATTTTTTTTTTCTTTTCGTTTCTGCCTGTCCTTGAATTTCGCTTTCTTGTCCATTTCAATGCCAAATGTGATCTTGTTGGGTGAAGACAAGGCTCTTAGTTTTAACAGTCCCAAATCGGCGGGCTTGCAAGGTGACTTTCGTAACAAAACTCGCTTGGGACTCTTTCACCGCTGAAAAGAAAAGTGGCGAAAGAGCATTCATGGTCTATTTTAAACATATTTATAACTAGTTGAATATATTTTGAATTTGTTAATCTTTCCCAAGAAGGTTGTTCCAGCCACACCAGAACAAAAATGCACACCGCCGATGTTAAACCAAAGCATAAGGCAGCCTTGAAATTCAGTTTGCTAGAGAAGCAGTAAGACTTTGTGTTCAAGTCGGACATAGCGTGGCGGTCAATTTTGGACTGGATTGCTGCAGAAAGTCAGGCTTTACTGTTGTCAGCATGCTGAATTCTGTCGAGTTTACTTGACGTAGTTATATATTATTAGCTCAAGGCAAGTAGTGTCTGTTGATTTCAAACCTCAGTAGTAGGTGCCGTGTTTCGGATTTGCTGCCAACCGTTGTAATATGCATTTTGCTTGTCAGCTTGGGTCCTTTGTTATACATCAAAGTTCTTTCCGTCAATGAAACCCCACACGTTCTCCACAAGAGGCACCCTCTGTTGCACCAACCATGCCCATTCCCTCCGTTGTTCATGAGTTGGCCATGAAACTGCTGCAGCAGGGAGATCAAAAACGCTCGAAAGAAGCATTGTTCCGCCTCTGTGCATGGTTCCCAAAAACGTAGCTGACAGTATACCAAACGTCAGCTGGAGAGTCTTGGTGTTGCTCTGGGAGAATTAGAAATGTAGAAGACACGCAAGGATTGCATGTTTGTCTCCAAAACGAATCGGACGCCTTAAACACCGCTTGTAATTGACACAACAATACTAATGTAGCATTAACGTTATCAACCCTAACGTGGCTTTGAAGCCTAGTAAGGTAGGTCTGACTAAGGATTTCAAGCTTTCAAAAGACTGGATCGGTTCATCAGGACCGGGTTAGCAAAGGACACAGTGCTAGATGGGACTCTGACAAAATGAAACACCATACAGAAACTGATTTAGGCTGTCCCACCTATCAATGTGTGAATGTTCCATACAGAAACTTGTTGGATTATTAAGGTTACAGGACTCTATTACTATGGTAAGTCTCTAGCTCAGCCATCAAACTTGCTACAAGTTCTATTCATCACAAATGCAACAAGTTCTGTCCGTCTCTATGGTTCAAGTTCTATTCCTAACTTTGGTGCAATATAAAACTGGACATTGGAGTAGCTCACATTCAGCCAAATTTACTTGATCAATATGTTTTTGCAAACAAAGCTCTGCTTTTCAAATTTCAGACTGTTCGCAATTGGAAACAATAAAGCTCTCTTTATTAAATCTCAACCAACAGATCTTAATGGGTCAATATCAAATTAACGATATGTGCAGAGCATCGGACAAATGTGCGGCTTGCAGGCAGCTGTGAGCGGCCTGTCTCTTGTAAAGCTTCCGTAAACATTCGTTGTTCAAAGCATTTTCTGCTGTGATCCAGCCAATCTAATAAACAAACGATAAGGATATCATGATCTAAAGTTGAGCTGTCGAAGAAATCTTACCTTTTCAAAACGATTATATTCATCGATAATGGATACAAATGCATCCTGAATTGCTTTGCCTGTATGGTGTCCACAGGCTTTCTTGAAACCAAGAAAACAAGCACAAAGTTTCCAATCTGAATCAATCCAGTGGCAGGTGACTCCTCTGAAAGGTTTCTCCGGCTTGCTGGTCCACATGTCTGTTGTGAATGACACCCTCTCTGGAACAAGACCTTGGGGAAGAATTATCGAGCATTAGCAATGAAATTAATTTATGGATATTTCGTACTTACCTGCAATTTTCGTTTTGACTTGCCTGAGTTCAGCAGAGTAGATCTTCATGAGGAGCCGTTTGGTCATCTGAGGTGAGTGATAAACAAACTCTGGGCACAAGTATGACAAAAACTGACAGAAGTGGAGCCAGGATGACAGGTTGAAAGAGAGGCCATTGCGACGATTGCCTCAATAAGCAATCTGTTTGCTCCTTTTTGCTTGAACGACCCCTGTGTTAAAAACCAAGGGCTTCTCCTGGCAGCGGTAGGGCGTCTTTAGCTGTACTGTAGCTAGCACAACAGCTCCAGGTTCCGTCTCTTGGCCCAGTACCTGTTCTCCCAGGTGTTTATATGCCTAATACTCCGACAGGCTGTACACTACACCCAAGCTGGTCAGGCAACCAGGGAATGCCGTGGTCAAAGACATTGGTCACATCAACTCCTATATTCAAGTGAACAGTGCGTGTGGGCATACCTGTGGTCAAAGACATTGGTCACATCAACTCCCCACTAAATGCCAAGATCACTCCACACAGGACCTGCCAAACATGGATATAAATACATGAAATACAAGTCCATAAATAAGAATGAAGAGGGATTGACAAAAAAACTCTCAGGTCAAAGAGAAAAAAGACAACCCAAAGGATAACCCATATAGCAAACAGTCTGATATGCTAGTTTTTAACACCCTGTAGAGATTGTGAGTAATGAAGAAACTCAATCAATTCCAGACTAACTCCGTGCTTCCCACTCTGCACTTGAAGCATTTGCGCCACAGTCATTTTGGACTTTTTCAGCCCGTTATCAATTTCATCAAGGTCAATGGAATGCCTAGCACTAGCGTATTCCTTCAAAGCATTGGCAAAAAAATAAAATAGAGCAAGAGGCTGCATTTAAAGTTGCAAGCCTTACCCTCTGATTTGTTGTCGAACTACTGATAACCTGTTAGCGCAAGAAGAGTGCTGGCTTGGGTGAGGTGATGATAGGGTTCCCAAGTTGCCTCTGAGGCAGAGTAACCTTTAAGGAGACAGGGCGACACCGCGCCAGAAGGCTTTCGTCCCCTATTCTCCAAGCTCCTTGGATTGGACCAAATCGCCTCTGTTGACCCCTTCTCCCCAATGTCACACTATCTCCCTCCTCTCCTTCGTCGCATCCATCCCATCTTTCATGTTAACAAAATCCGCCCCTATCTCCACCCCCACACTGATTTTCCCAGCCATGCTCCTCCCCCACCTCCTCCCCCAATTTACATTGCTGGCTCCCCTGAATACGAAGTATACGCCATCCTTGCTCACTGCCTCTTCTGCAGCTCAGCACAATATCTGCAGTCACGTGTTCTATTTTTCTAAGCCATTAACATAAATCTGAACAAATCAAAAATTAATTAAACTCATAAACAAATCAAAAATGGACTAAATTCTAAACAAAAGAAAGGAAATCCCATTCCCCAACTCTTTCCCCAAATCACTTTCTATGCGGCCCACACCACGACAGCGGAGTTGATGCCGTCACGGGATAGGAGGACCCAGTTGCCAGGGAAGTAATCTGTGCGTCTCGGCAATGGCGATTGAAATGGAGGGCTTGAGAGGTTTGTGCCTTGTGGATGTTTGTGCGAGCTTGTTAGAGCTTCTTGTGGATGGATTCCAAAAAGTCATTGCCGGCTGGCGGGTGACTGGTGTTGGGCTTTGTCGGGAGCAAGGAAGGCGAGGTGCCATACGCAAGGAAAGGGGAATAGCCTGTTGATACATTGATTGCATTGTTCATTGCAAAGGAGACGGATGGGAGGAGGACATCCCAGTTTGTGGTATCAAAGGAAACCGTCTTGCGCAGGTAGTCTTGACGGTGCTCAGCCTGACCTTTGCCGGCAAAGACCCACTTGTCAAGAAAGATTGTAGCATTGTTGGTGGCGGTGTTGGTACGATGAGAGGGAAGTATTTCCACAAGCTTGCAGAGGCGGTCCCAATCAGCAAAGCGGAATCATGGCTGGTGGCGGAACGGGATAAGTCCACCTTATCGAGGGAAATGTCATCAAAGGGGGTGAATGGAGCCCCATGAAACAAGCCTGCTGATCATTGAAGAAGCTTATGTTTTTTCAATTGTCATTGCATTCTTTACAAATAGAGGTATTCTGCTGATTGAAATCCAGTGGATGATGCAACACATCGACTCCATAACAAAAACAGATTTTCTATTTAAATGTGCAAGCTTCTCTGATGGAATCTATGAAGATTGATTGTTTTGAATATCCTGAAATGAGATGAGAGACTTGTCTGATGTCCAACGCAGTCGACCACAGGCAACACATGGTATCTCACTAACACTTATAACTGACAGTCCGTCAATGAGCGTTTATCAGAAATGAAGAATGTATTATTAATGTGACTGTAAACATATATTCACGTATCTAACAGCCCAGCAGTCCACACCATCGCCAACATGCAGGAAGCTTTGGACATTGGAAAACGGAGCAAGCAATACCCAGGAAGAGTGCGCCATCATGAAGCAAGAGGGCAACACGCCTATGTTAGTGTTTGCTCTCGCTTCAACACAACGAAAATTGTCCGGAATTGCTTCAACCACAATCGAATCCATGCCAAAAGCAGCTTCCGTGAGTTCCTCCGTTACAAGAGATCCTGAGGTGGTATTGAGGGATCGTGTAAGTGTCAAGTATTCTTCACCCTGCGAACAGAGAATCTGAGGTTTTTGCCTTCAGCATGTCCAACGGCAGAGTGTCCCAGACCGAATAGCTCGATAAAGAGTCTGTATTGGGGAGCTTCTAGTCCAAAGAGATCAAACGAGGCTCATTAAGCACCTCGTACTGGGTCACTCCACAGGCACAGAAAGGAGACATCATACTTGACGACCATAGCTACAGCTGACGAATGGGCTTGGAGGTCATTGCTGTTGTGAATTCGGGGATGCGGTTTGCTTGACTGGACGACCCAAGAACCAAGATCACTTCACCTCGTTTGGAAGCTGTGAAATCAATTTATTGAGGCACGCTTGTGAAACGACCGAGCAGTTCCATTTTCGATCCCCAGTCGCCAGTCAAACAGCTGCAAGAGGTAAAGCCTCAAGTTCTTTGCTTGCATATTTGCCATCCTAACCAATTCCTGCACTCCTCACAGCAGATCGAAATGCGACACCAGGGCGATTCCGCCGGACAGTTTATTAAGCGATGCCTTTGCGTGAATTTCGGCATATTGAGGTGGAACGATCGATACGGTTGCAGCACCACTCATAACACGCTCAATCACGGGTGAACGGTACAATAAGACCGTGCTAAGGAAATCCAGGAGTGGACCTCAGATCACATGGTTCCCCGCCCGCGCACCACTCCAGAAAAAACTCGAGTAAAATCCACCAGTAATGAGAGCAATGTTGGACGCAAACAGTTCATTGAGAACCCTGCGTGGTGTTCATAGGGCTTTGCCACACGATAGCCTCAAACAAGTGTGCTCTTGGATTAGTGCGGTATGGATTTTAACTCAAAGTTCGAGCACGAAGTTTGTAAGGCCATGGAGCTTGACACAAGCCTTTGTAATCTGTTGTCACTGACAAATGACGGGCTTCCCACGTTTGACATTTTACATTTGCACCCAAAGGAATCCCCCATCAAATGGCAGGAATAACTTATGCTAATATTTGTGCTTTAGTCTATTATATACTTTATTCTCTTAATGAATGTTTCCTTCAAACTCGCGACGGACGAAACCTGCTTTGTTTGAAAATGAACAGTCATTCATTAACTGCGACTCTGAGGACGGCTAATCACCGGACATCTAATTTTATACAAAGTGAAATTCGCGTCTAGATGGCGGTTGGTTTGCTAGATGCTGTTTCTGATCTGGATATCATTGCTCTATTTGTGTTCAAATTGTCTGATGGCACGCACTTTCCTGCGATTCACAAGCAGAGAGCAAATACATTGTCGTCATTTCATCAAAGCTCATTTTGCTTGGATCCCGACATGTACCATCCCCCAGCCATCCGAACAAGTCGCTGGATCCGTGCATCTTCCGAAATCTTCAGCCGATCAAGTCCCTTAACAGGAGCCTGTCCCAAAAGACGCTATCAGCATTCCATACATTCACTTCATACTTGAAAACTTACATCAAAATTAAAAATCCTCTCACACTCCTCGATCATCATCAGCACCTTCCTCGACATTTCGGCCAGCGCCGCAAAGGCCTTCACATCGCTCATGTCCCCAACATTTGTATCGGCAAGCAAACCAAGCAAGTCCATGAGTCGCGAAACCCGTTCCCTCAGCTGTTCTTTAGCACTACCCCCAACCTCCATCGCCTGGCTTTCCTTTCTGGAGCCGTCTGTGCTTAGCTTTGAAATCAGGGACGGAACTTCTTCCACAAGCGAAAAGTACTCCAGGTACATTCCACCTCCGTGATCCCATCCGGGTACCCGTTGGGAAGGCATCAATTTTAGCAGGTTCTGAGGCAACCCATGCGTATCTTCACAAAAATGATCAGTATCCTACGAAGTATCAACATTACATTCACACCTTCAATGATGGAGTCAGGAATTATCTTTGCAATGATAATCTGGTGTGCTGTGGAGTATCGCTGTGCATCGATCAAGGCAACCGCTTCCAAAATGCAATCACAAACGTATCCGGCTCGCAGTACCTATAATCGTCAAAATCAATCGAGTGATTCTTAGCTGAGATAGATGGTGCTTACCCTCGCCTCGTGTATCCAAATCGGCGGCACTTTCAGTGTGTCGACCAAGAAAGTCCACCTCTCTGAGTTTTCAGACTGTTCCACACCAACTGCCTCGTACCAACAGCTTCCGCTCATATCCTCCAACGGGAACCATCGCGCAAGTAGTCCTCGTATCGTTACCGCAGCAGCTTCGCCGTTAACTTGCACACCACGTCCAGGAATCTCCCGAGGCCGCTTCAGATACATCGCGACAAACACAGCCCACTCCCACATACCCAGCGCCTCGAGCTGGAAGATGAACGAAAGGCAAAGTCGATTCGCTTGCGCGCTCCACAATTCCGGCGCAACACGATCTTTATGTTCATCATCCACAAGATTTGTAGATCCAGTTCGGCGAGCATCGGAGAACTCACGACTCTTCTTCACTCGAGAAATCAAGAGCCAAAAAATCCACTGTACACGATAGTCACACAGGTTTGGTGTGATTGTGCATGGATGCATCACGTTCTCGAGCGGATAGCCATCGTCAACGAACAGCTTAAGGAGGTGGAAGCACAAGTCATAGTAGACTTCGTCATCAGAATCTGAAACCACGTGGGCCGCCAAAGGTTCAGGAATTGGAAGCAATTCTCTCTGCAATGACACGATCTTGTTCGCGATCGCTGAAACTTTCCCACTCGTTTCATAGCCTGCCTTCCTCGCCGACAGTGGAAATCCTCCCGACCACGACGTCGATCCCACGTTCTGTTCCTGCAAACCATTCGCCTGTTCTTCTCTCAACTTTTCCAGCTCCTTCCTCTTCTCCAGGGTACTCTTGAACGCTTCTTCGTACTCCTGAATCGAGCCTGCCGGAGTAAGCCATCCTCCGGACGCGTACCAAAAAAACATCCCCAAAGACCTCTTCCAGTCCTTTGCAAGTCGGGCAAACATTGGTGCAGTCCAACTGGTACCCGATATCAGCTTCCAGACGTTCATATGGCTTTCAGACAACTTCGGCCCTCCACCGCCTCTTGAAATCTTTTCCCAGATCTCAATCTGTTGCTCGACATCCGTCCGCGTTCCTTCATCTGTGCCACCTCGTCCAGGTACGCCATGACTAAACACCACCGCCGGACCATCTTGCGCACTAAACCGATCCGCCTGCCGCCGCACTCCAACAAGCGACCCCGCACCTCCAACCTGCGCCAAAATGGTGGCAAGTCGGTAGTCCTTTCCACGGATCGCCTCGGTAACTGCTTTTCCAATCTGCCTTCCGCTCAGATACGTGAACAATAATTCTCCCAATACGTCTCTGGGCTGTTCAGCTGCAGTAGTCAGTTCACGAAGCTCTGCCTCGACCGAATCTTGCACAGATTCCTTCAACCATCTCGAAATCTCTTCCTTTCGCATCGCCTCAGAGAGCAACTTCATTTGCTCGGGCGAAAGCGCAGTCGGCGGGCCCGGCGGGAGCAGATCATCCCAAAGCGCGCGCGCTAGCTTCCACGCGAGAATCTCTTGCTTTCCAAACACATGCGTTGCCGCACTCTGCTGGGCCGATCCTACTTCCTGCGAACCACGGCCTGCATTTTGGTTTACTGCAGCTTTGAGGCACACATCGAATGTGAGCGCTTTGCTCAGTTCAGCCATTGGAGCATATCTTTCAGCAGAACCGGTGGGCTTCAGCACATTGCTTTTTGTTTCCATCGAGTCTGCAGACGAGGTTGCGTCTCTCACGTTCCCAGGTGGCATGATTGTGGAATGATCCAAGATCGTTTTCAGCAATGCCTGATGGCGTAAGCGGTCGCTTTCTGTGCTCTCAACCTAGAGTTTGTTAAGAAGGTGGGGGAAAAACTTTTGATTCACAACCACTCACATCGCTCTTTCCGAAAATTGGGAGTCGTCGGATAGTTATGTGTGAAGGTGAGCTTTGAAAGCAAAAGACATTGATAGTAAGCAAGGGCGGAAAAGGTAGTGCACAACATTGTCTTCAAAACATGTATTGAATTTCAGTAAAAGGTGTCCGACGGACTCGGAATAAAATGGTGATGACAAGGAGTGCGACATATTTTCAGGCACCATGATCAGATGTAAATAGTTTCCCGCTTCTCAAAAATGAAAACAAAATGGGGATTCCAACAAAACCTCCGGTAAGCCCACTCACCTTCTCGAAACACTTGCATAAACTCCACCGTCCGCCCATCCAACTCTGAAGCTCCTCGCAAAAAAGTACCCAGCATCCACTCCAGCAGTCTTCTGCTTCTCATACACAATCGACTTTGAAAGCGGTGGCTGCTTCGGCACCACCTTCTGCACGATCGGAGCCAGCACATCGTAGTCCGGCTCCACTGATGACCTCACGCGGTTTTTGATCCATTCCTCGTCGATGCTCATACCCTCGCTTGTCACAGTTTTCACCGTCTCCCGATCATCTTGATCGTCAAAGTCCTCATTTTCACTAATCCCGAATCCACGTTTTGGGGAGCGCCGCATGGGGGTGTAAGACCGTCGAACGCTAGATACTGCGGGTTTGGCGGAGTCATCGTCGGCATTTTTGGATGCGGGAACCATGAGGGGGGTTTTCTGCTGCGTCGCGGTGCCGTCAATCCGGGGGGACGAAACGTTGTTGAACAGACTCTGTCGCATCACTTGAGCCTTACGTGCCAAACCCATTCGCTCGTAAGACATGCTTCCGGCAACCGAAGGCACAGGAGGTGACCTGATCGATACACGATCACCATCTCCTGTGAAACTTCCTTTCTCAGTTGTAACCGACAAGTTTCGCACATCCGCGCTCTCTTCAAGGTCGTCCGCTTGCGCCATTTCCAAGTCGTCATCAACAATTGCACTCTTCACAGACCGTCCAGGCGAACTTTGAGACACCGCCAGTTCCTCTTCCTCCCAAATTTCGCCTTCTCCATCCTCGTCATCCCCCCCGATCTCTTCAACGATAATCTCTTCTTCCTCGTATTCACTGTAATCCGAATCATCGTCGCTCTCCTCGTCAAGGATCCGCTTCGTAATGCTCACTCGATCGGTTTGCTTGCGCCCAGGTGCAGCTTCAGGAGACACAATATCACGTGCCGCAGCTGCTGCAGCACCCATCTGTTTAACCAGCACCGACTTGCGAAGATCGTTTACATGGCCCCTCAATGTCGGCACACCTTGCAGAATCTCAGCAGCTGCGGTAGTCTTACTGCGAACACGCAAAACGGAGTCGTCGATCAGCGATGATCCATCCTCAGAGAACTCGCTATCATCTTCTCTGTAATACTCCACATTCTCACGAAACTGCACAGTCTTGGGCGTGTTGCGGGAGGCCAAAGCGGTACCACCAACACCGCGCTGCGGCACCGCACCCGCCGGTCTCGTCGCTCTACGATCATCTTCTTCGTCTTCATCGTCCAGACCGTATCGACTAAAATGCTCCACGCGGAACTTCCATCGTCCAGTGGGCTTGTGAAACCCACGGAAATACGTCTCCGGCATGCTCTCAAGCTTTCGGATGTGCCTGTCGTACCTCGGGTCTGTCTCGTCCATAATCGGTTTCCGGGTGCCTTTGTCGATCGCCCAGCACCCGTCGAGCTCAATCTCTGCACGTACATTGAGCCCCATTCCCACAGGTGGTTTTCCTTCTTCGTCTGGGTAGACAACAACGACTTTCGGTTCAATCACGATAAGTTTTCCCGGGATAAGATGGATGCCGTTCGCGTCCTTGGTGGGAGACGCGGAAATTAAGTCCACGGGGTCGAGGAATCGGATACGACCGACCCCCTCGAGAGCCACTTCAAAGTCGGGCAATTCGCTCAACTCGTTGTCGCTCATGCGCAGAAGCTGCTCTAAAGGCGGAGTCATAATGTAGTCCGACGGCCCTGCTTTAGCAGTGGGCGAAGAAGGTGCAGACCTCGGAGTTCGAACTTTGCCGTTATGAGCTGGTGAAACTGTGCTGGTTGATCGGAACGATGAATCTGTATCTTCACCAGTCAAATCAACTGGAGCTGACCTCCGTCTGGAGTTCACAATGTCTTCAAGCTTTGGATCAAACTGTGGCCGCCGAGCCGATTCCTTTCCTTTAGCGGATGGGGCTTCCCGTCCAGGAGAGGATCCTCCGTACCCATTCAAATGGTCGAACCGCTCATCTGCGGTTTCACTGAAATCCAGCTTCTTCAAACTCTTTCGAGGAAGGAAACGGGGGTCCACCCCCAAAATTGCATCATCGCGAGAACTTCCGTCAAGCAAATGCGGCGACCCTCCGTTTTGTCGGCCTGGAGAGTCAAGTGGTTGGGGGTTGGGAGTGCCGAAACCCCTCAATTTCATTTTTGCTGCGCTTCGAGGGGTGACTTTGTACTGTGGTGTGAGAGCTGGTTTCTTCGCTGCTGCTGGTGTTTGAACGACGGAGGGTTCCTGCGGTTTGTTGGTGGAGTTGTTTTTCAGGTTCTGGAACAATGGGTTGTTTCCGTACGGGTTTTCGTCTACTCTCGCTTGCAGAACCGGCTGTTGTTGCTGGCCAAGGCCACCTCCAAGACCGAAAGATTGCGAGCCACCAAGCCCTCCACCAAAAGAGCCGGAGGATCCGAGACCTGTACCAGTGCCAAATGACGACTGTCCAAGGCCACCACCGAAAGCGCTCCCACCTTGGTTTGCACCAAAGGACGAGAATCCTGAATTCAGAAAGTCAGTCCAAGCTTCCATTATGACTATTACGGGATGCCCTTTACCTTGCTTATTCTGTCCACCAAACATCGACCCTCCCGCTGCGCCGCCTCCTAAACCACCGCCCAAACCGCCTCCCAAAGACCCAAATCCATTTCCACCCCCTGCTTGTCCAACGCCAAACAGAGACCCTCCGGCAGCTCCACCAGTGCCAAATCCGGTTCCGCCGGTTGCAGCACCGAATCCTCCTGCAGCAGGCGTCTGCTGACCAAACATACCTCCCGCAGGTTGTACAGTCCCCAATCCGCCAAACGCGGGCGTCATGCCTGAAAGGAAAATAAAATTTGAAGTCAGGAAGTGCAAACTTTTACAAATCGGGTCCAATACCTTGTTTGTTTGCTCCAAACCCAGTAGATGTACTACCACCCAAACCTGCACCAAACATTCCTGTTCCTGCCTGTGTTGTTCCACCGGCTCCAAACATTCCAGTACCCCCACCACCGAACGCGGGTGCCTGTGTAGTTCCGAAACCTCCTCCTCCGCCAAACGCTGGGGCCTGTGTTGTGTTGGTCTTTCCAAACACTCCAGTCCCACCAGTGGCACCGAATCCCCCTCCGGTTCCAAATCCACCCCCTGGAGTTGCACCTTGAGAAATGTCAGAGAAAAAAGAAAGTAGATTGCCCATGTTGCTACTTACCAAACTTGGGTTGACTTCCGATACCCCCACCAAACGCCGGTGCTGCGGTTGAGCCTCCAAACGCACCTGTTCCCGCACCAAACGCCGGCGCAGTTGTTGTTGCTCCACCACCGAAAATGCCACCACCCGCTGTGCTAGCTCCAAATATTCCTAAAACAAAAGATGTCAGTATTAACTTGAAATCTAGCCTCTGTTATTCACCTCCCGGTTGGCTTGTTGCGCCGAGACCTCCACCTCCGAACGTAGTTGCTGGAGTGGCACTAAACGTGGAACCACCACCAAACACACTTCCGCCAGTTCCGAGTCCACCACCTGGTCTCGTGTTCACGCTCAAACCACCAAATCCGCCAGGCTGGCTCGTCCCAAAGCCTGTCGTTCCAATGGAGTTACTACCCATGGTGTTAAATGCTCCACCACCTCCTCCAAAACTGTTTCCAAACTTCTTTCCCAACTCATAGTCACGCAATCGGAGTTCCTGCAAGCAGAAGGCATTAGAGCGAGTTTACATACGTATTCATTCATTCCAACCTCGAATGAAAATGCTTGATAGTCGGGCATTGCCGAGATGCTCTGGTAGTGCATTGTCTACGTATGGTAAACGATTTTTAAAACTCGATCAAAAGAGCTGCAAAAAATATCTCAGAATTATAACTTACCACTGTGCGTCCTTGACCACCTTGCTCAGATTCAGTTACGGCCTGGAACCTCCCCGTTCCCATGTTATTCATATTCATCACTCCTCCTCCAATACCTGGAGTCGTCCCAAACATCGGACCTTGTTGCTGCATCGCCGACTGCTGTCCTCCAAACCCTCCACCCGTCCCACCTAAAATACCCGTCCCTTGCGGTTTGAATCCACTGTTGTTTGCCGCTAAAAAGAAAAGAAGCGTTATAAAATGTGAAAACTTTATTCTTCGTGTGCTTAGCCATACCTCCAAACCCGCCCCCTCCGAACGCGCTAGCAGTCGATGTCGACGGTGCACCAAACACCGAACCCGTCGTACCGGCTCCAAATCCACTCCTAGCAGCGCCAAAACCACCCCCGCCGGCGCCGAACCCGCCCCCTGTCGCGGCACCGAATCCGGCTGCAAAAGCGCGGGATGAGGATCTGCCAGCACCACGTCGTTTTTCCTCCTTACTTGATGTGTTCAGACCAAACCCAGGTGTAGCAGGAGCCGCGGCAGCGCCGCCACCGAAGAGCGACGAGCCAGTTCCGAAACCGCCGGTGGTACCTCCGAAGCCTCCTATCAAAACATAGATCGTGAGGTTAAAAAAAGGGGTTTAGATATGCAAAAAAAAGAAGTGATATAGACTTTACCCCCACCACCTCCACCAAAGCCGCCCGCACCTCCGAAAGCGCTGGGAGCCTGCGTTGTGTTATTGGTTCCAAATCCGCCCCCAAACATTTTTTGTGATTTTCGTATTGAGGAGCCAACGAGATATTTAAATCGGACGCGACAAAGCTGTGGAGAGGTCGCTCAGCCCTCGTCGAGATAGTTGAACACGGAAGGCGACACGCGGGGATGGCAGTTTTGCAGTGGGACTGACCGATCGGTTGTTCTGTCTTTTGAATTGATTAATTGGAAAGGAAAGGGCTTGGCCACCGACACGGACACGGGGAGGCGTGGGTGTGAGCGTGTTCCTTCCTTTTTGGTAAATACGGCACCCTGTAACCATTGCTCGATGCCAATCATTGTATGTGTGCTGTGTACGCAAGTGGTGCATCTAAACTGCCAATCAAATACTGGATTCAGCCATATTTTAGAGTATCCACAAGTCTTTGCCTCGGCTCCAATAATGGACAGACCCTCAAGCGTCCCATCTGCTGGTGACGCAGACCCCGACGAGGAAGCCAAAAGCAGCATAGTAGCGCTCCGCTCCGAAGATCTTCTCTCCACAACCTCAAGCTCACGTCCCGAATCCGCCCGTCACTCCTCAAGCGACTCCTCTCACCGCAGAGCATCCTCCCTGCCCCCTCGAAGCTACACCAGCATCACCGATGACCCAAAGCTGCACTTCTTAGACAACCCAACCGAGCGGGACAAACGGCGAGTGTCGAACCACACCCTCTCGCTCGGCTCGACAGCGCCCAACACCAGTCCATTCAAGGACCGGCAGAAGAGCACTGACTTGAACGCCGAGACGATACGCCAGCTGCGGCACTTTAGAGCAGCGAGTAAACGGTACGATAGGACCGCGCTGCATGTGGACAATTTTATACGGCTGTACGTGAACCCGCCGGGAGGTAATCATCCGTTCATGGTGGTCGTGGACAAGAGGGCGACCGTGGAGTATTTGTCGCATTTGATCGAGGCTGAGTGGGCCCTGAAGTACTGTATGCCACACAAGCTTGATAAGGCTGCTATTTCCGAGGAGCCGCTTGCGTGCGGGATGTTGTACGATGCAAACCAGGTGTCACTTCGGTTTTCGGACAAGATTGGGGACGTCTTGGATGCCGATAGCGATATATTCCCGACAAATGTTTTAGATAGTACGTTTGAAAGAAAATATTTATGTGCAAGAATTGTTTGAGGTGACCTATCTGTTTCAATAGGCCAGGTTTACACGTCGATCATCAGCGCATTGAGCGGAGAGCCGTCTAGGAAAGCGGTATCTAACGTTGGCTCCCAAGATAACGTTGCACAGGAACCTCCGAATGTACTCGTAAACGATGACATCGTCCCAGCAAACAACAACGACAACGTACTTGAGTTGCTGGAGGGGAACAAGGATGACACCACCGCTTCACCACGCGAAAATAATTCCACAATATTACGACAAGCCAGTATTGGTGCGTCTATAAGCTCCTCAGTCAAGAGATCCATGCCTCTCCACGAGCGCGTCCAGGAAGTCCTTCGTAACAAAATAGCGCTCGAGTTCTTCCACGAGTTCTGCATCGAAGAATACGTGATCGAGAACCTTCTCTTTTGGCTTGATGTGGAGATATTCCAGAGCTGCCCGAACGAGTTCCAGAGTGCCTATGCAAAGTATATCTATCTGCTCTACATTGCTCGAGGTGCACCGCTCCAGCTGAACCTCACTGATGAGGTTCGGGACGAAGTTCCACGACCACCTGAAGACAATTCTCAAGCATGGCCTGCAGATTCTATGATCTTTGACGAGGCACAGGAGCAGGTGTACTCGAATCTGAAAGCGTACACGTTTGAAAGGTAAAAGGATAAAAATCTACTCGCCAGCAAAAGCAAATCCAGTGTATTTTCTTAGGTTTGAGCGGAGTTTAAAGTGGAGTGAAATGCACACACAGCGACGTGCTGGTGAGTTGTTGTAGTGAGTAATCAAGGCATCAAAATGTCCAACATCACAGTTTTTGCCTTTTAAGATCGCGCTGCCTTTGCCAAAGAAAATGTGTCTGATAGCTATTTCGAGATGTTCAAGCCAGATATGACCCGGATCAACCAAACAGTCGATTCCCTCGAGAGATTCGGGGAGGAAGGTGGAACAGGCAGTGATTCCAACCTCGCCGCACCGACAAACCTGCGCGACAAGATGCTCTGCCAAGCAATCGAAGGCTTCTTCCCATCCTCAAAGTACTATTCTCTAGACGGATATTTCAACGAAAGCTGCAATCGCACTGGCGTCCACAAACGACGCAAGATCCACAAAGAGAAAAAGCTCGCCAAGTTTTTCGGCGAGAGACCCACGATCGACCAGCTTCAGAGACAGATATGCAGCGCCGCGCTGATAAGATTGCAGATGGCTCAGGTGAACCTCAGCGCCGAATCTCTGGGACCCGAGGGTGCTTCTCCAGCAGAGTCTGTGACTCTGGAACGCATGCACGGAATGAATAGTGCCCTCGGAACCGATCTGTTCTCAAAGAAACGTAAGCTCGAGAAACTTCAGGACTTTTTCGGGGACAAGTTGTCTGTAATGGACATTGAAGCACAGCGACAAGGAAAAGACGGAATGTTTTCGCATGCGTTCTCCCCGATCGACTCTAGAAGGAACAGTACTTCCACGAGCAACCCCGATCTCGCCCTCCCGCCCGCAACACTAAACGAGCTTTCAAGTGAGGCAAAAATGCTTTTGACCAAACGAAGCAAGAAGATATCCAGCATGCTCGGTACACACGTGAACGAGCAGCTTGCGCAACAGGCGCTGACCAAACCGCACATCAAACTGATCGGGAGCAAAGAGGATATTCGTGTCGGGGTCGTGCTCGAGCTCAGCAACTCTGGTGAAGTCGGGGCAGGGTCGGATCATAAGCAGAGACGGCGGTGGAGCATGAGTTCTCTCGAATCGCTTAATTCCACCACCCATTCTGTCGCAGCGGAATCAGCGGCTGACAAAGACTCTCGCGAGTACCGACGGCGGAAACTCGCAAAGCTTCAGCATTTTCTGGGCGAGAGGCTCACACTTGAGGAAGTCGCAACGCCGGTCATGGTGCCAGTGAGTCCGCGCATGGGGCCGCTTACACAGGAAGCAAAGGCGTCGCAGCTCAAGCGCGCTGACAAGCTGAACCGAATGTTTGGAGAAGTTGTGCCGGCTAAGATGGTCAGCGTGGACCGGGACAGCGTTCTGGACCTCCAGAAGCAAATCCAGGTTTTGCAGAGCCTGATGGAGTCGGACAAGGACGTGCTTGAACTGATTGATGCGATGACCGACTTTGACATGGCGATGAGCGGAGTGAAAGATCCAGAGTTTGGGTCCGACGAAGAGCTGCAGAAGCAGAAAGCGAGTATGCAGCAAAAGATGAAGCGGTTGCGCAAGTTTTTCGGGACGAATGTGGACACTGGGGTTGTTTTGGAGCAGATTCTTGTAGCAGACCTTGAGCGGTCGATCGACGAGGGAGAGATCACGCAGAAAGAGAAGGAGGCGCTGAAGGAGAGCGTGACGCTCCTGCGCAACTCGATACGGGGACGCAAGATAACATTCAACAATGCACAGTGACACGTTCCATAGACAAAAACGACAGTTGTTGGAGCCACCTCTCCTTGGCGTGGCAGTGTAGCACTAGATCCCATCCAAATGTCAAAGCCTCTAACAAAGACCTAACTCCGTCTGCCTTAGAAGCCACTTTGTGCCCTCACCAGTTTGACTGGCTGTTACGGTTTCCTCAGCTTACTCACCGCTTGCTCTTGCTGGCTCGGCCTCTGCAAGGGCTGCTCCCTTTGCTTGCCTCGCTGCTCATTCCTTGCCCAGTGCACTCCAGAATTGTACTGTGACAGCTACTTGGAACTGCTTCGACCTTTCGACTTTCAATATGGTAGATAAACTCGACTCTGCTTCTATCTCCGCGGTGCAAAAAATGGCAGCCCCTGCTGCTCCTGCTACCGCAGCATCGACAAACACATCCAATTCAACTTCTTCGGATTCTTCCTCAACAGCACCAAAACCGACATCTTCACATTCAACCTCCAGTCAACAGCCGAACCCTTCAGCTTCTCTCCTGGAGTCCTTGGTCCACAATAATGTCCAGCAACTACCAAACGACCCTATTCTACCATCTGCAGTCGCAACAACAGCTCCGTCAACAAACACAATCTCCGCAGTTAGGAAGCCGTCAGTACACGGAATCACTGGTACCGGTGCAGGAAACCCGCCCTCGCTGCTTCCACCGGGTTCCGTACCCGTGACCGTCATTTCTCCGACAAACGCTCATTTCACTACATCCTCGGCGGCATCGCAACATCCACCACATCGGCTTTCGATCGACACTGCACTTCGAAAGATGCCGGGCTCACTCGCAAATTCGGTTCCTGTTTCTGATGTGATTACCAATAAGGTGACTTCGGCTGGTCCGAACCCGGAAGAAGTTCAGATGCTGGCGTCGGTACTGCCACAGTCCCTCCAAGCGGAACAGCTCTCACCACCCGTATTGTCTCGGGTTGGTTCAACCACACCATCCAATCTCAGAGGTGTATTGGAACCGCTACCTTCTCCCTATAGCCCCTCCCACCTTTCTGGGAAAACAGTTCGGAAGTCGGTTTCTTATTTCATAGACTGTTCGACTCCCAAACGGCACCACGCTGGTTATCGAAAGAAGGCCAGCGGTCATAGCACCGAATCCGGTCTGGATTCATCTCACTCCGCTCCCTTCAGCACTGCGTCAAACACTGTACTTTCGGCATGTCCGTACACCTCTTCAGCACCCACGATTTCTTCCTTTGCTGTGCCAGACCTGAGCTACAACAGCCCGCAAGAGTGCGACATGTCCCAAAGCTCCAATGCGGGCATTCACACGCCAACACCTTCCGATCATCCACCTACATTCAACTCGCCTTGCTCCTCCATCGAAATTGCCCTACTCTCTCCGCCAGTGTCGCATGATTACAAGCCCTCAACATTGCACTTCCATGTTCAGTCTTCATCCACGCTACCGCTCAAACTGCTTATTTCCACAGTTCAGCCTTTCTCACAACAACCGCAACCAACTCGGATGACATTGGCCGAGCTATCACACGCACTCGCTTCAGCCGCAGCCCGCCGCTCCGACTTCTTTGAAAAACGAACAAACAAACTCCGGCGGCATTCAGAGATGGTGAAATACCGCAACGTGATCAAGCGGCAGAAGGATAAGCTCGTGGCACTTAAAGCCAGGGCAAGAACCGAGTATGCCTTGTCTGCAGCGGCGTTGAAGCGACAGTTGATATTGAAAAAGTACGCGGAGCGATGCGGAGCGGCGGTGGAGCATGCGCTGACTGTCGCCATGGTTCAGCGACTGAAGAAAGTGCTGGAGCTAAGAAAAGCGTTCTCGGACACGCTGCTGACTGATTTCCTGCCGAATGCCCAGCCCACGGGTGCAAGGGCAATCGAGGGAAATATAGCGGACTCACAAAATATCGAATCGAGGGCAAAGTCACCTCCGTTGTCGGGAACATTGAGAGGCGCACCGGACTCGTACGTGATGAACAAAGTGTTTCCTGAGGACTTGCAAGCATCTCCACATTCTGTGGCTGCTGCTGCGTTCTCGGCTGCCGTTGCAACATTTCCTGAAGGTCGAAATGGTCCAGCAATATCAAAGGATGCTCTTGCAGAATCTGTCTCAGTTCTGAAGATAAACGATGGAATCGGGTGCGCTGCTGGGGATGGTGCGGATGCTCGCGTTAACGTTGATTTGGGAAATAGCGTGACGGAGCGCCGTCGACCCTCACTGGCATCGCTCACCATTTTAGGTGCTGTATCAACGACCAACCACTCCCTTCCACCCTCCGCAGCTCCTTTATCGCTGGGCAAGGAGACAGAACTCCCCAACGGCCCGACCGCTGTCAAATCAGTTCTCGAGAATGTTGCCATTTTGTCGCCCCAGACTCCGCAGACGCCTCCGACTTCTGTGGCCCAACGTCCTCAGTTCCTTCCACACATGCTGGAAGACATGGAGGAGAGCGATTACCAGGAGTTGCTTGACCTTCTGCCGCCTGTCACCAGGTTTACTTTGCGCGAGCTCGATCTAGACGAGATCCTCACCAACCCACAGCTCCGGCACGATCTCTACTTTGACCCGCACCTCCAATTCAAGCCCAACACAGACGGCGACCGTGGGGTCCACAAGCAGTTGCGACTGGAGTCGTACTGGAACGAGGTCGAGTCCGAGGTTCTTTCTGGGCGTCTGTTCCGCATTCCGCTGCTGTTGTTTGAGGTTCGATGCATCATGCTTGAGCTGCTCCCGTTCTCGATGGACTTGAAAGATGAGATTGAGAGGAACTTGGATATAAGGTTGATCGCCCAGCAGCTTGAACATTCAGTGTTTCAACCGATAGGGCTGATCGAGTACCTCGCAACGCTACTCAAAGCGAACTGTGCTCCGGCGAGGGATGAGCTTTTGGACTCGATGGTTGCGGAGTGCGTTTCGGGCAACTTTGCTAGAACGTTAAGGATATGCTTTGAAGTGCTTGAGCTGATGAAGCTGGTAGGAACGATGAGAACGTTTCCTTTTATTTATATCCCTGAGATCTATTGTTTGAAAGGATTATGCAAACCACCAACTTCACCGGCTCAGGCCATATGTTGTCGACCACGCCATCGAGTTTGAATGGCGGTGGTTCAAGGAGCAACTTGACACGGGAGGCTCAGATGTGCAGGAGACTTCAAGCTGGCTCCGCGAAGGTATCCAGCGGCACAAGGATGGAAAAGCGCTGCAAGTGGTGCCCACACCATCAACGGAGATGTTCAAGCCTCCCAAGTTCCCCGACCTTTACGCCGAAGGACTGATGCACATTATCCAGCAATCATCCAGTTTCCCCGACGTCACAATTCCAGAAACGATGAAGATGGATTCGACACGTCTCGTCACGTTCTACAATGACTGGCAGGATATCACCATCATGGCATCGTTGCTCATCATCTTCAAACAAGCCTGCGGGACTCCGAAGCCTGTATCGTCTGAGAAAGGTGCAGAAACAGCGGCGAAAGTGCCCACGATCCAGGAAGCGAAGAACGTGCTCTGGATCTTGTTGAACGACGCGGAAACATCGATGGTACACATCACGCTTCAGATGGCTTCGATGGCTGGGCAGATGCGAGGAAAGCCACTTGATGAGAGGGAGCGAGAGCTGCTTGCGGGGCTTGTGGATAAGACGCTGAGTCCGGACTCGAAGCTGTATGAGATCGTGCAGAAGAGGATCGCGCAAAATATCCTTGCGTACTTGGTCAGCTGGAGTTCAACGCCAAAACCAGCACCACAGCCACAACCACAGGTTTCTTCGGACGTGGAGCGGCGGGAGACGGAAGAATCGGCCCCGGAAGAGGCTGACTCATCTTCAGACAGTGAGGACGATTCGCCAGTGCTGTCGTTGGCGCAGCGGCGGCAAATAGAGATGGAACGGAAACGTCGTAAAAGGCTCGAGCAACAATCGCTTGCCGTTGGAGCATCGAGCAGTTCACTGTCATCTTCGCAGTCATCTTTATCAATAACGCAACAACAACCACAACAACACAAGCCGACAGGCGACGCCTCGCTCCATCAAGATGTACCGTCTGAGGCTGCAGGAGCAGGAGCCAAGGCTGTAATGTCGGAACGGAAGCTAGATCAAGCGATGCTGTCGCGCCACGGACTCCTGGAGCTCGAAGCGGAGATTGTGGATCTTGGCAAGCGCATCGACAAAATGGCCGAACACAATCGGGCAGTGTATGCCCCTGTTTACTCTCATCTTTATGAAGAGCTGGCTTTGTCATTTACTGTCCAAGAATTGAACTAATCGAACACATTGGGGAAAGGGCTTATTTTTTATTTTCTTATTGTTTTTCTTATTTTTTAATGAATAAAAGTGCGGTGTTTTTCTCTTGCTTCATCGAGTGTCTAAATTAGCCAACGCAATAGTCAGTTAGATACATTAAATATTCAACGACCACCCGCAAACACACATAAGAAACTGCAAATACCTAAAAGAGACGGCCTGGTCGACCCCGGGCACCAAAAATTAAGAGGGGGACCCAGCTGGGCGTCCCAGAGAGTATCCAAAATGTAGCAAACAAGCGTTGAAGCAAAGCGGCGGTGCTGCAAGCTACCAGCGGCACGTCAACCTCTAACAATTACACATTGTCTAATGTGGACAGCTGGGTCAGATCTGCAGCTCCAGTGGCACATTCTGATGACTCAGTTGAAGGTAGCTACGGAAATATCGTGTTTAACTAATGAAAAATTCTGTTGCAATTAAACAGGTCAGACATAAAAAGGATTGCAATTGTTGATGATGAAGCCCAGTAAATTCACTGGCCGAATGCACATCCACTGAAATATTGGTTTTGGTCCATTATTCCCATCGTGTGAAACTGCCATCCAACGCAGCTTGCGATGAGATTGTTCGACCTTTGAGACAGGGTCATGTTAAAAGCAGATCTAATCTGCCCCTAGAGTCCAGCGGGAAACATTGGATGTGAGTGCTTTTGCTTGTTTGCAGCGCACATGTTTTTTCTAACGATTTTGCAAAGTTTTTACACCGTACAGGATGCAGATGATCTAGTTGAATGACAATTTTTCTGAAAATTACGTACCGAAGGTCCTTAACTCTATTCATGTCAACATGGTAGATTGGAACGGAGTATACATTCACAATCTAGTGATCGTGGTATCGTGTACAGTGGCTGTGAGAGTACGATCACGTGCACACAGGCTGAACTGGGAAGTGGCAGTGCCATCAGAACCACACGCACCATGCCAAAGTATGCCGGAGGAGAAATGGGCCTGGGTGGGAGGTGACGATGGGACAATGAGGCACTAGTGAGACCGATTGATCGACTGTGGATGAGGGGACCTAAGGTTGGATGGATGGATCATGAAAATGGATCGATGAACACAGTGACTATGTGCAGCTGTCCCCATGACTCGTTGGATGTCGATCGATACTCGATAGTAGATTGGATTCGGAGCTCGAAACTTGATGCTGACAATCGTTTCGTTTTGCTCTTCAGGGGAAAGCCGAGAGGTCTTCAAGCCGCCCGCAAATTGCGCACTCACCGTCGTGAGGAGCGATGGGCTGACAAGCATTACAAGAGGCGTGCCCTCGGTACCGCATTCAAGTCCTCCCCCTTCGGTGGTTCGTCACACGCCAAGGGTATCGTTCTTGAGAAGATGTGCGTCATTTAATCATTTTGTGCGTCAAGTTTACTAAAATTGTTTTCACAGCGGTGTCGAAGCTAAGCAACCCAACTCTGCCATTCGTAAGTGTGTGCGTGTTCAGCTCATCAAGAACGGCAAGAAGGTTACGGCTTTCGTCCCCAACGACGGTTGCTTGAACTTCATCGAGGAGAACGTGAGCGCAAACTATAATCATTGCTTATGTCAATAGCTGATTATTGTTCCCTTTTTCAGGACGAAGTTTTGATCGCTGGTTTCGGTCGTAAGGGTCGTGCCGTCGGTGACATTCCTGGTGTTCGTTTCAAGGTCGTGAAGGTGTCCGGTGTCGGTCTTCTCGCTCTGTGGAAGGAGAAGAAGGAGAAGCCACGCACATAAACTGTCTGCTCTCCACAAACAAAAGATCGAGAGATTGGATTGTCATCCTGTCTCTTTGTTTAATACATCGCATGCGCACATTCAAATGTTCCATTCACTGGTGATGTATCGACGCAGAGAAATGGTTGAGAACATAGATTAATAGTAATAGTTAGGTGTATTTGTCAGCCGATGCCGCTGTTCTAATATGTATCAATAAAATACCTCGACAAATTTTCATCCAAAAATTCTGGTGTCTTTGGAAGATTACTAATAAACAAAATCAGGAGTCAACATCCTTTCGCCAATGCATCCCAACACAACATCTATCGCCATGTCGTCCAACGACGCTTCCTCCTTTTCATGGCCGGTCGTTGCAGCTACTGCGGGCACGCTCTCTGTTGTTTTTGGTCTGTTCTCAATCGGCCACATGCTCTGGCTCGAAAGGTACACCGACTGGTTGTACTACGAGAAGAAGATCCTCAAGCGACGACTTCCTCTGGGAAAGGTTGATAAGCAGGAGAGAAATCTCTTGGAAAACTTTGGTATGTGATAATCCCATATCAATCTCTCCAATTTCAATTCATCCCCAACCTCCAGGCGACCTTGCAACATTGACCTTCCCCGCCCTCCTTATCCTCGCACCCCATCTCCTCCGTGCACTCACAAACAACACCCTCGACCTCTCCCTCAAACCCCTCCCGATCATCTGGGGAACCTACCTCATCTACATCTGCTTCGATGTCATCTACTATTTCGTCCACCGCGCCTTCCACGAAGTTCCCTTCCTCTACCAACACATCCACAAGCGCCACCACGAGGAGCTCCCAGTCCACGTCTACCTCACAGCCCGTGCCTCGTACCTCGAGAATCTCCTCGCAGTGACCCCTGGTCTCTGCATTTGGATCCTCACCACCAACACGCTTACGATCAGTTCCGACGGCTCGCTCAACTTGTGGAACTATGTTCTGCCTGCGCTGACGCTCGTGATGGAGTTCAACACGGGCCACTCAGGATACCAGGACCACCCGTTGTTGTACGTCCTGTCGCCTTTGCAATTTATGATCAAGGCCTTGCCGTTCGCGAGGAACTTGGCGGAGGAGCACGAGGTGCACCATTTGACGATGAAGAAGAACTATGCGCCGGCTTTCAGGGTGTTTGATACCTGGTGGGGGTCGAACGAGCTGCCGGATCACAAGCTGTTCGATACCGCGGATAAGATCGAGCCAAAATTCAAGGGAAAGAAGGCGCATCAGAAGTCGAACTGATGTAGTTTCACTTCTTTCAACTTCCTACATGTTTGTTTGTTCCTTGTAATCATGACCTCTTGTCACAATTTGAAGTACTGTTGCTCGGCTTCGACTTTCCATTTTTCCAGTATATCGTTACCCAGCGTTGGATCCGTGAGTTTCCGAGTCCAACCCAACTTGTTTCGGACAGCGGAGCTTAGCTTCAGGTATTCTAGCTCTACGAGACTCAGAGGATAGGGAGTAGCGTCGCCCTTTGAGGTTATAGCTGCAGTGTCCGTCATGTGATTCTCGAAAGCTCTGGGATGTGACGGTAGAATCCGTGTCGTCCAACTCCTCCAACTCTTGTCCCATTCTTCTTCATACGGGATTTCATCATCGTCTCCTTCATCGAACGTCTCCTCAGCGTCTTCAACTCTCTCGATCCTCTGGTGCAACTCACTAGGCCAGCGTCTCTCCTCCCGCCATCGGTTACGGTAAGCAAGGTAAGAGAGAATCATTTTTTTCTGCGTTAAGTTCAAATCATTCGTCCAAAGGAACTCTATTATTTCGGTGCACGGCTCAGGTTGACTCCCCAACGCTTCGAGAACTACCTGATAAGGAACGGCTCTTGCTCTACACCAATCCAAGCAGATGGACACTAGCAAGCGATTCGGAGCAATTGCATTTGCAAACGCCAGCCCGCGTTGCTCCGAGAATGATGCACCACTAATGTCTATGGAGTTACGTTTGCTTCATTGTTCGAAGCACATCTGCCAGTGCGTGCAAACTCATTTGTAAGAGTAGACCGCTTGTTATCAGTGGAAAGCTTTCTAACAGAGCAGTTTCGGCTCATTGCGTTCGCGAATCGAATGGCTGTGGAGTTGCTCGGAGGATCGAAAATGAGATCAGCGAACCCGCATGCGGGCGATTCCAATGTGTTAACCATCACATGCTCCCTTCAAACGAAAAAGTGCGTGACCGTTGTCGGTACCGCGGGCAAGTATCTTTCGAAGGCGTTCCATCGAGAATGGGTAGTCGATCATTTCTATTGTGTTGACGGTCAGTCTGGGGAAGATCTTTTCCACGGCGCCAGAAAGCTCGGATTCATTGTTGGCGATTGATGCTGTACACTGCGAATGTCCGTAATTGATGCACGATGACTTCAGGTTGTCGAGTAATTGAATGTGTCAAACTCTTGCGAATATTCAAATGTGCCGCGCCATAGGGGGTGGTTTTTTGGAAGAACAGGAGCCCAGTTCAACTTTCTCTCGCAAGATTTTCGTAACTTATTGTCCGTCACGAGGCATCTTAGGAAATCAGCAGCTGCCAATCCACGTCTCCGTGTCACACTGAGTCTAGTTGACGGCAATTCCCTGATTTTCAGTCAGACGAACTTCAACGTGGTTGGTTCCGACGTGTGTGCTCATTCTGCTCTCTTTTTTTTCAAAATATCAATCTCATCATTCAGCTGTATTGGTAGTTTTAGAGCGCAGTTCAAAAAGGATTTCGCTTTTCGCTCAACTTCCGAGCAACACGAGATGCTCAAAGAAAATAATACAGAGGCACCGCCCGCAGATTACCGTGAAAACGACGATTTCACAAAGCAATGGATGAGGGATCAATTAGCTGACCGCGGTTGGCCTCCATCCACTTTCTTCCAAACTCAACGATCGCTTCTGCGTCGATCAGCCTTCCCAGCCCTGAACCAACCCATCCCCACTTCACGTAGACCCGATTACCGTCCGGTCGAAGCTGACCCAGGTTGAGTTCGGTGCTGATGATTGGTTTGCCCGTGATCGGGTTTTTGACTGGTCCATGAGCCATCTCGAAAGCTTTCCCGATCTCAACAAAGTCGTCTGAATTCGCTGTCGGCTTTCGTATTCAACCCACTCGCGAAGCTCTGTGCCGTCAACTTGGCGCACATACATAGAGGCGCCGTCCTTCACCCACGGCTCGTCATCCTTTCCCTTCCATTGTGCGAGAGCCTCGCTGCGGTGGAGTGCACTGCAGTTCCTGTAGTCGCAACCTACCATATAAAGAATTGGTCAAATATCCATGCTACAACACGTTGTCAATGGATCATTAACCTAACAAAAGTATAAATGACCGCTGAGTAGGATCGTATGCCTCTACATCAAGAGCTTCGCCATCTTCTGTCCCTGCATGTGCCCGCAATAACTTTCTTCGATCCACGAACCGCTGCATCGTCGTCCCGTCTTCCGCTGACAGTACCAACTCCTGCACGCCAAAACCTTCCCTGATCACATCCGCCTGCCTTCGGCCGGCTCCAAATAGAATATCCTCCACATGATTGTGTCCCCCCTCGCGCATGACGGGCCATCCTGCCATCGAGAGCACCGGGTGGAATGTGCGGCATACTTGATCGGCGCTGCGGAAAGTCTCGGCCACTTTACCCATGCGAAAGGTCATTGAGCGGTTGCGATGGAACGCGGGCATGGTCTCTCGGATCACGGGCCACCAGTGCTCCGGAACAGGGGGGTTGACCCAGTTCGATGGGTCTGTGTTCTCCGTGGTGTACGATGGCATGATCAAGAATCCTTTTCCAACGGATGGTCAATAATGTAACCGTATCCCATGTATGAAGATGAACTGAACCTGAGGAGGTCACGATGTCTTGAAGAGCTTCGATAACGGCTGTGGGCCCACCTGATATCCATCGACCCAGTTTCTTCATTGAAGTGTGGACCATCAAACCCATACCAGGTCGGACACCGAGGGAACGAAGGTTTTCAAGTACGGATTGCTGGGTAATAGGAAACTTCTCATTTACGATTGGCGGGAGGGCGTATGTTACATCCTCCCATCTGTGCTCGATGGTGTTCATTCCTACAAGTGGGACAGTTGAGCTTACGTTTTGATTGCTACCTTTTTGTTCACTAATAATCATGGCCCAAAATAAGTCAATCCTTTCTTATCAGCACATATTTTTATCTCAATTCTGATTTCAGGAGAACCACAAAGAAAGAAACCTTCACAATTTGATGCCTAAAAATCATCAGTGGGTCAGCCAGGGCCGATCGCCTTGTCTTCTGACGGATATCCATTCAAAATGTTGCCATTCAAGCGTCCAGCTTCTCGAGACCTTCCATTCGCAAGATCGACAACGTGACCCCACCGACGCCCACCCCAGAAGTTGCCATCCTCACAGCGAGAACTACGAACAGGATTTTTCACCGATGTTGTTTTTTACATTCCACCATCATTGGTGAGTTTCGCCTAGGGTACAGTCTATCTGCATCCGCATCTCGTAGGTTGTGCAGGTTTTCCTCTTTGATTGCCTTCTTCAACTGGCTGATTGAAATGGCGTCTACTCCATGGCACCACAAGGATACAGATGCGTTGATTTCTCCTTGCCATGCAGTATTACATTCTCTCTGTCCCGCTGGAACGGAGGCAACAAGCGCCTGTGCGTGCAGTAGTTCGCACGCTATTGGATTTATGGTTGGTTAATCGCGGATCGATGTTTCCAATAAAAAATAGAATATATTCAACTATCAGTAGAAAGAAACCAAAGGCCGTCAATAATCATGCCGACACCACACAACCCCTCGAATTGAGACAACTTGGCTCAGAAAAGGGTGCAATCATGGCATCAAAAAGAATCAACAGAGAAATGAGAATATGAGGATGGAAAATCAACACACGGGTTGCTATGCAATCTTACACGATCCACAAAAAAGCCAATTTTGCGACCAGCACAATCGCCCATATCCAACGACTCCCGCGGCAATCATCAAACAGCCACGAACCCGTTTCGGATCCCCGCTGCCGAAGTTGTGGTCCCCTTCTCTCCATCCTTACTCGACCGCTCTCTCTCCCTCCCGCGCCGCTCCCTCTCCTTATCCTTCGCAGCGCTCTTCTTCGCCTCTTTCGCCTGCTGCGAAAGCCGCACTTTGGTAATAATGTACCGCGGAATGCGGTGCGGGTGGAGGTAATCGATTTTGGGGTCATTCGTCTGAGTGTCATCGCTGCTCACGGTGTCGCGGCGTCCGAGCGCCGGGGGCATACTTGCGCCGTGTTGTTTGCGGGAGCCGAGGGTGACGATCGGGATCTCGTCGTCGTCGAAGTACGATTTGTCGGCAGCTGGAGCAGAGTATGGCGGCGGAGTGGATTTTTCGGAGGTGCGCGCGGAGGCGGGGATTCTGGACCAACGCGACTGGCGCTCTGTTGTGTCGGTGTCAGCGTAGATAGGTGCTGTAGTTGCGGGTGGGAGTCGTTCGGTGTACAACCTGGGTGATGATGGGTTGGTGAAGGACCATTTGGAGGTTCGTTCTTCTCTGTCTGACGCTCTCTGGTCGCGCGGTGGCGATCTCTCTCGTTCTGACTGAGCAAATGGATTCCTGTCGCTCTTGTCCCTTGGAGGTGACCTTTGTCGTTCTAATCTGATGTGGGATCCCCGAGGCGGGGATCGCTCTAAACGCCGGCGGATAAAATCCTGGAGGTTCCTTTTCGGGGTTGGTGCGGGAGGTGTTGGGTTGAAGACACAGTTTGGAGCGTGGTGCGGGCATTGAGGCGATGAGAAGGGGTGGGGGATGCGAAAGGAGCGCGGAAGAGGGGAGAGAGGGTCTGGAGATGAGTCTCGGGGAAGACTGAGATGGTCGAGGTGGTCCAGGGACGAAGCGTGGAGAGGATCGTCGGTCGGAATGCAGAGTTTGGAATGAGTTGAGTCCAGGCGGTCGAGGGAGCGATGTCGACGTAGATCGAGACGAAGTTGAACTGGAGAGTCAGTGCGAGTTGGGAAGTCGTCATCGGACGATAGAAGTGCCGATTGGTCGTCTTCGACGGTGTGATGGGGCTTTACGGGTTCAATGTCAACAGAAATATTGGGGAATGATGGGTCATCGTCAAGATTCGGAGCGGTTTTCCTCTCCTCCTCTTCCTCTTGACAAGTGCAGGGGCAAGAGCAAGGGGGAGGAGCAAAGGTGGCACGCCGAACGAGCACACAACCTTGCTCATCTGTCACCCAAATCTGTGGTGGAGACGGGCGAGATTTCGGGGCAATGTGTGGGTTGAGCGATAACTCGAGAGGGAGAATGGTAGCAGCAAAAGGAACAGCTCTTCTTGATGCAATAGTCGAGGATTGCTGTGATTTCGCGGGGGTGATTCTCGAAGCGGGTCGAGAGCTGCGCTCGGACAGGGCGATGGGAAAGGTAGCAGAAGGTAGATAGTTCATTTGCTGTGGTCGAGTGTCTTTGGGGAGAGTTCTTCCGCGGTAAGAATCATCGTCCACAGCACCACGTCTCGGGTTGTCAGCGAGGGGTGACTTTGGGATTGCAGGGCGTATGATAGGGTCTGATGATACGTTCGCAGCAACGTTGAGCATCATGATAGCCTTGACATTGAGTGGAGACGAGGTGGCAGCAGCAACGTGCATTTCTTGGAAAGGGAAATTGAATTTCAGGGCGGAAAAGTACGCTGTTATTATTTGATAGAGATAGTTGTTGGTAAAGATAGAGGATTTGTGGGTGGAGTTACGACAGTTTTTGGGTTGTGGACGTGACGGAGGTGGCGTTGGATTTGTGGGACAGGGATCCATGGAATATGAGCCGCCCATGGCTCTCAGCGCTGGTTGCTGGATTGGATTGGATTGGATTGGATTGAATTGCTATGATAACTACGGTTGGCTCATGAGAACATTTCTGTGTGTTGTTTCATCATCCTCGGTGTCTTTACAGATGTTAATATTTCCATAACTATTACCATGTGGGGCTTTGGCTCTCATTGTGCCTGTGTGATAAGAAAGACAACGTTCTCTCCCGAATCGCATTCCATCGCAAAAGCAGAACCACCACCCCCAACCCAAAACATCCATCGATACAGAAGACAATCCGATCCCCTCACTTCATCCACGACAGTTGACGAGAAGTTGATGAAATACAAATCCGGCAAGAAAGTGAATGCAAATGTCTTGAATCACATCAAAAAATTAAAAGAATATGCAGAACAAAAACTTGAGCGATACACTGGAACTATACAAGGACCCCGAGGCTCATGGACACTGAGGACGACAAAATTTCATTGGTTTCTTGAAAAAAAAGCAGCTATGGTGACAATGACGTGGAAAAGTGCAGGGTCTCGAAAGCAAAGAGCAGAAAAGGCATGGAACGACACTTTGAATGTAAGAGGGGCTGACAAAGGAGGCGGAGACTGGGAGAGAATGATAACAGCTAGGGTGTAAGTTTCTCTTTGGACTTCCACAGACTTCATCATGGGCAGCCGCTGGTTGGATCTTTGTTAATGATCAAGCTTATCAAAGACATGAGATTGTTTGTTTGATGGAGAGCGAGCAAATCATTGGTTGTGGGAGTCAAGATCAGAATCAGATCACATATATAAATTAGCTGTTCTCGATTGGTCCAAAACCGCTGCAGAGACTTGTTTAGTGCCAATCAAAGACTTGTAGAGCTACATGATGAGAGAACAGTGACTAAATATAAGTTATAAAATTAGCCCACATTTCATTTTCATCATAGTCAATGATATTCCAACAAGGACAGCGTAGCGTGGTGCGAGGTTGTGGAATGTTGTGGTGAATCGGAGTAACTCCGTTCGAACTTGATTGAGTAGAGTCAATCCTAAGACTCATACACGCCATTCAATCAGCATTGCATACTCTTATAGAGCAGTATGGCTTGATTACCAAACTACTGTTCCCAACAAGTAAATATTACTGTGATTACTAAATAGTGCTTCAAATCAGACAATGGATTCTTTGTTCCTAAACGAGAACAAAGTATATCTTTGAACTGATCTGAAGAATAATATAATTAATATTACCATATTTGGTAACAACTAGAAGACCAGTGATTTTGCATTGTTATATTTCTTTTGTGGTTGATCTCATCCTGGGAACAACTTTACTGGGCCAATCGGTACTAGTTCGGGGCAGCTGTTGTTAACGCAGCAGAAATAAGAGAGACTGCACTCATTGATCAGTTGGGCAGGGCCAGTGCATTGTAAGGATCGGTGGGTTTTAAGGGTCTTTCGGGTCGGGTGTGGGTCCATTGACCAAATGTACCCGACCCGATTGCCGGGTTTTCATGAAAAATTTTTCGGGTCAGATCCAGGTCGGGTATCGAGTCCAGTAGCAAAACCCTTCTCGGGTCAAGAATCAGACCCGAGTAGAACCTGGTGTGATAGGGAAGCTAAAACGAAGCTATTGTTCTTTCTGTCCTCACTTTCCAAGAAGACGCAATATAAATTTTGTTTGTATCAAACAATTTGCATCACAACAGACATCGAGGCATGTATTTTCTGTCTACCCGGACACTTTCTCACCTCATTGACAGTACTTCACTGATCTCTATCAAGCACAACCAACCTCTTTACAAATACTACTCGCAATAGGATTCTGTCCACCCGGACACTTTCCCAACTCATTGACGGTATTCAGTTGTCTCTATCAAGTACAACTAACCTCTCTATCAATATTACTAGCAATAGGATTCTGTTCACCCGGACACTTTCCAAGAAGTCACAACGGAAGTTCTGTAACAACAATTTAAACCACGACAGACCTCGAGAGCTGTGCTTTCTGTGCACCTGGACACTTAGAGTCAGTAACGTTCCAGCCACACCACAGCAAAACTGGACGCCGCCTTTGTTAAACCAAAGCGTAAGGCAGCGTCCGACGCAAGGCAAAGACTGGTGGACAGTCATCCGCGTGACACACGGAAGCGAAGTCTGCCAGCTCCCCAAATTTCAGAGGTGTCCAGCGAGGGGAACAGCATGCAGGACAAACGCAGACGTGTATCAGGACACGGTGGCAACAACAGCGCTCGAGAGCCAAGCTCCACATCTTCTTCCAATGACCCCAGCGAGTTGGGCCTGGCTTCTCAGCGTGCACCAGAGCTTCCTGCTGACGTTAGTTTTGCTGACTCTTCAGTGCAACAGGAGCCTGCAGCTGGATCAGTTCAACCATCAATGCTTTCATCAGAGGCAGATGTTGATAGCATGTCGGACTGTAGAGGTAGTCGAGGCGGCATAGCGAAGGATTACTATAAGGTTGATAATGGACTGAGAACATGTTTGGTTGCGAAATGCAAGTGGAGCCAGAAGGTCGATAAGACGGGATCAACAAAAACTTTCCTCCGGCATCTAAAAAACCACCATGGAAGTATTGCCAGGTCGCTTGGACTGTTGGACATCGTCCCCAAGGGACAACAGACATTGAATTTTGGCTCGCTGGAGAAGGAGCAAGACTTTGTGTTCAATCCAGACTTAGCGTGGCGGCTGATTTTGGACTGGATTGCTGCAGACAATCAGGCTTTTACTGTTGTAGAGAACGAGTTCTTTGTCAGCATGCTGAAGACTTTTCAGCCAAACTATACACCAAATGGATCTTTACGATAGGCAGAAGGAGCTCGTTAAAGGTCTGATTGTTGGTTCGCCTTCAAAAGTATCAATAACAGCTGATTGTTGGACATTGAAGAACCAGATTTATTTTCTTGGAATTACTGCCCACTTCATCACGAAAGAATGGGAGCCGCAGGACTTGCTGCTGCAGATGATTCCGATGGTTGGAAAGCATGAAGGCGTCGCTATGGCTAATCAGCTTGTCAAGTGTCTGGATGAATTTGGCATGCTATCGGGTGAATGCTTATTGTGCATTACAACCAACAACGGTTCAAACAACTTTACCATGAGTGCTAAGCTGGAGACGCTATTGGAAGATAGGGATATTGTGTGGTCTGCAGAAACTCAACACATGTGGTGTATGGCACACATAATCAATCTTGCAGCAAAGGATTTTATCGATGCATTCAGGCCCGCAAGGGACACAGTCCCAAATGACGATAACTCCGGCGTTAATGTCATAAACCTTCTTCGACAGCTAGTCAGAGGAATCCGGTCTTCCCCAAAACGACGAAGCTCATTTATGGATTCGTGCCGATTTGTGAAACTGGTTCCTCTATTACCAATTATCGATGTGACAACTCGCTGGAATAGCACGTTCTATATGGTCAAACGAGCCTTACAGCTAGCTACGAGAGGCAATGGACAAAATATGCTGGATTGAAGATTCTTTGAAAGATTGGTCAATAAATCCAAAGCAATGGGAGGTCCTACAGAAGATCTGGGATGGTTTGAGTGTTTTTGAGGTTATATCAAAGGCAATCGAGGGGTCTAGATATCCAACACTTCCGCTTGTTATTCCATTTTACAACAATCTTATCGATCAACTGGAGGACCTAGAGGAGGCAGAATTGGATGAAACTTTCACCAAAGCATTTCGAAATGCACTAGATAAGCTGAGAAAATATTACTCAATCGCTAAGAGCCCGTGTTTAGCAGTTGCTACGGTACTCGATCCTCGTTTTAAGGATCAATATTATCGATTTTCAAAGGCTTGGGAGAAAGATGTAGGAAGGGATCAGGTCACCCTAGTGCCGAAAGTCTGGGAGGAATCGTATAAGTCACGGAAAATCAAGAACAGTGGTGCCGATGTTTTTGGAAACACGCCAGAACGTCAACACGATTCGAGCGGAGCTTCCAGTGATAGACAGAAAAAACCGGACGCTGAACGCTTGAGAGCCATTAGATCCGTTTTCATCTGGCAAGAGGAGATTCCTGAGGAAAAAGATGAGCTGGATCGCTATCTTGGCGATCATGTACTCCGCGGTATTGATTCTGATGGGAAGCCAATCAATATTATGGACTGGTGGAAGACAGTTGGAAGTGTGAACTTTCCAGCCCTAAGCCAGATGGCAATGGACTATTTAAGAATACCAGCAACAAGCGCTCCAGTCGAACGAAAGTTTTCAGCCGGGGTTGATTTGGTACCTGCCACTCGCAATCGCCTTGCTCCAAGAACAATAAATGTGTTGATGTGCCGTCATGACTGGTTGCATCAATTGAGTGCTGAAGAACCGTTCAAAAATGATTCCCTAGATTCAAAAAGTGATGTTAGTGAGGATTTTGTAAAGGTGCATAATTTTGGCGAGGATTTTGATGTGGTATTAGAGTTGGAAGCAACTGATGATAACCCACTCTTTTAAATATAAATTGTTTTTTAGACTGTTCATCTGTTGAAGTACCGTCCAGGAGTTGAGAAAGTGACCGCCTGGACAGAAGCCTTTGTGAGTAGTATTTGTAGAGAGGTTGGTTGTACTTGATCGAGATCAGTGAAGTACCGTCAATGAGTTGAGAAAGTGTCCGGGTGGACAGAATCCTATTGCTAGTAACATTGATAGAGAGGTTAGTTGTACTTGATAGAGAAAACTGAATACCGTCAATGAGTCGAGAAAGTGTCCGGGTGACGAGCGTTGGCTGAGGAAGATCCAGTTTTGGAAGAGTGTGAATGGGAGAATCAGGGATCGAGCGACCTGAAATTTAGATTGTGAGTTCTCGAACTTTGAATACATTCGAAATGCAGAGCTTAACCTGGTAGAAGCTGGCGTCAACGTACTGCAGACACAATGTATTCAAGCTGAGTCCCAACACGTTTGCGCCAACCATGGGGATCAGACACCTGCTTATTGAGCGGTCTATCTTGGGACAGTGATATATGCCCAGTTTGTGGCCAACTCTCATGATAATCACAGCGATCACCATTTGTAGCAATAAGAAGAGTAGTGGAAGATCAACGGTGTTCAACACAGCTTTGTTGACCAGGATCATAGCTTGCAGGGTAGTTTATAGCTTAATTTGACATTTGTGTAGTGTCTTACCAATCACTGTTACAATGTAGAAGGAGACTGAGAACACAACAACCCTGTAGGAGTCTGATCCGCTGGACCCCCCATGCGGTCTGATCCTCCTGTCGGCACCCATTTCGAACCCTTCCTTGGAATGAGGAGTTGGACAGAATCCTATTGCGAGTAACATTGATAGAGAGGGTTAGCTGTACTTGATAGAGATCACTGAAGTACCGTCAATGAGTTGAGAAAGTGTCCGGGTGGACGGAATCTTATTGCTAGTAACATTGATAGAGAGGTTAGTTGTACTTGATAGAGATCACTGAAGTACCGTCAATGAGTTGAGAAAGTGTCCGGGTGGACAGAATCTTATTACTAGTAACATTGATAGAGAGGTTAGTTGTATCGGGTAGAGATAACTGAAGTACCGTCAAGTTGAGAAAGTGACCGGGTGGACAGAATTCTATTGCTAGTAACATTGATAGAGAGGTCAGTTGTATTGGGTAGAGATAACTGAAGTACCGTCAATGAGTTGAGAAAGTGTCCAGGTGGACAGAATCCTATTGCTAGTAGTATTTGTAGAGAGTTTAGCTGTACCTGATAGAAATTACTGAATTACCGTTAATAAGTTGAGAAAGTGTGTGGGTGGACAGAATCTGGGAGACTGAGTGTCACTGTGTCTGTCTGGGTAGACAGTTTCTTCCCTAGCTTATTATTATTTTCGGGACGGGTAGAAAACTATAGTGTCAGGGAAGTATTATAGCATATATTCCTGTAACATTCTGGCTAAGAACACCGGGCCAGTATCTTCCCGCGAATAACATATCAACACCATGCCTCGAACTACAAAGAAGCGAGCTTTGAGACAATCCAAACCATCATCTGAAAGAGAATCAAGTGCAGAACCGGTGACTGCACCTGAAACATCTGTGGGATCGGTTTCTGAAGTGGAAGAAGCAGAAGTAGGCCTTGATTTCAAATCGACAGATGTCAAACAGTTCCTTCAAAGAAACCGGCACAACGTGGTACTAAAGGGGATGCTGACTATTTGACGTGGTACTAAAGGGGATGCTGACTATTTGCTCATCAAAGGACTCTGTCCTGCTTCAGACATACGACTTTGGTATCAAAAATTCAAAGCAAGCGGCCACAGCTACGACTCGGAGGACTTCATCGGCAACTGTCAAACTAATCGTGATGAATTCGGCCCAAGATTTGTTCTTCAAGGGTTGATTGACCGACTTAACTCTGACAGCAAGCTAGTTCGTCAAGCCCTGAATGAAATTCACGATGAATGCAGTGGACGAACGGAGTTCATAACAGCAGCAAACACCTATCGTATGGAGTGCTTGAAAAGCTCTTCCTTTCAGAAGGAAACAATATTTCTGGACTTTTACAGGCGGCACAAGTACGGCATTTACAGAGGAATGCCTGTCACTGCAAAGGTTGACAAGTTCCAAGCGACCATCAAACGAGCCGTGAAAGCAGATGAGGACCGTGAAAGGACAAAACAGGTCCTCAAACAGTCAGAACAGCTGTTGAACATGACAAAAGATCTTGAAGAGACGGCAATGACCAAGAGAAGGACCCACATCGCAGCAGAAGTGCGAGAGAAGGCTCTCGTTGATGAATTGGGCAGGGCGGGTGCATTGATTCAGCACGGCGAGCACGAAGAGCTAGCAAGATTCAGGGAGATCACCGCTGCAATGGAAAGGGAGAAGCAGGCAACTTCCCAGGAGATTTCACAATGGAAATCACGCGTGACCGCCCTGGAGGGAGAGCTTGCTGCTCTGAAACGACAGGCGGGTCATTCAGATGCTGCAGCACCGCCGGCGCCAACATCAACGGGCGGCAGCGGCCCCAAGAAGCATATCGTCGGCTATCAAGGGGATTGGTAGAATTCCGAAGGTACATCGAACCAGTTCTCCAACCAGTTCCCTTGCATTGCTTAGCCTGCAGCAGCACCGTCGTACGGCTATCCTTTTGGTGAAAGAGGTCATCCAGGGTATCTGCTTCCAGATACCCAAGATCAATGAAGTTATACATGACCTTAAATTGCCATCTTACCAACATCGAACAAGTTCGTCAATGTCTCCTACGAAAAGCTCTCCAAAAATGAGTTCTTACAGCTGATCTTCGTTGAATCTGCTGAACGCTCAAGCTGAATATCAAGTAGTAGTACTCGGAGCAATCACCATTCTTCGTGTGCACATTTTCCTCGGGAACTGGATTTGGCACAACCACTCAGTACCTCTGCCACAATCTATCGCATGTTCAGAGCATTAGTGTATGCATATCCTTCTGAGTGGCTAAGGTTCTGGACTGCATACATCAGGCATCTTTCGTCCATAACGCTCCCTGAAGTGGATTGGAAACCTTGGAAGGCAGGTTTGGCCAAGGATTTCATGCTATCAAATGAGGCCATTGATTGGTTCGTCAGAACTGGGTTGGCAAACAACATAACCAGTGGCGGATGGGACTTTGACAATATGAACCAGATACAGCAACTGATTTGGGCCGTTCCACCTATAAACTTGTGATTGTTTAACGGAGTTTTGTACATCCTTACGACAGTGTTTGAAATATCATACTGACCACACAGACACAAAGTATTTATGAAAATAACTTATTCTAACTCAAGTTCAATCACTCCACTCCTCAGCAGCAAAAACCCGGCAGTTCAGGGTCCAGTATGGGTTTCAACCACGTCGGGTCAGGGCCTACCTGCAGTGACCCGGTTGGTGCCTGGACAAACACAAACCAACATAAGGGTTTTGCTCAGGTTGCCTCTCAAACTTGGACCCGATCAGAACGTGGACCTGCCGAACCTTACTGAATAGTCTTCAGCATGCGGACAAAAAACACTCTCTCCACAACAGTAAAAGCCTGATTGTGTGCTGCAATCCAGTCCAAATTGACCACCCACGCTACGTCTCGGTTGAACACAAAGTCTTGCTGTTTCTCCAGCAATCCAAAGTTCAATTTCTGCGGTCCATTCGAGATGGTGTCCAATGGCCCAAGTGACCTGGCAATACATCCATGGTTGCTTTTGATATGCCGGAGAAAGTTTGTTGATCCTGTCTTGGCGATTATCTGGGTCCACTTACATTTCGCAAGCAAACATGTTCTCTGTCCATTATCAATCTTGCAGTAATGCCCAACTCACTGGAGTCATTGTTAGAAGATGTTGAGCTGGCTGTTGTTGCCACTGTGCTCTGATATACATCTGTGTTTGTTCTGCTTCTGCATGCTGTTTCCCTTGTCGGACGTCTCTGAAGCTCGGGAAGCTGGTAGACTTTGCTTACTGGTGACTGTCCACAAGTCTTTAGCTTGTGTTGGAGGCTGCCTTATGCTTTGGTTTAACAGATGCGGTGCCCATTTTTGTTATGGTGTGGCTGGAACATGACGAACTTGAAGTGTCCACTTGGACAGAAAGTGCAGCTCTCAAAGTCTGTTGTGATATAAATTGTTTGTTGCAAATCTCTGTTGTCTTCTTGGGAAGTGTCCGTGTGGACAGAAATCTTCTATAGTGTCTTCTTAGAAAGAGTCTGCGGGGACAGATATTACAATGGCTTCCCACTATCTATTCTTATCGCATCGGGTTTATGCGGTTCTGAATCTTGATCTGATATTGGTTTTGCTTCTAGACCCGATACATGAGCGGATCCGACCCAAAAAATTGTTCCTGAAAACCCGCCTATTGGATCTCGTACATTTTGTCAATCGGCCCGAACCCGACCCGGATGATCCAAAAACCGCCGATCCTTACAGGAGACTTGGACCTTTCGAAAGTACAAAGCAGAAGTAACCTATAAACAGTGACTCAAAGCGTCCCAACATATCCAGAAGACGAAAACATCCCATTCCTCTTCATCTTCGAACGCAAAGACAATGGCAAAACAGAGACGAAATGCAATTCCCGGCTACGAAGCAAACGCAAAATTGTTGAACAAAATTGAAGAATGGAAATTGGGATTGGCGACAGTTGCCGTATCATTAGCAATGTTCAATCTGAATCTCCCAGTTCCATCAATCGACATCTGAACCAGAACCAATCAAATGACTTGCACAGCATCGCTTCTCCCAACCAACCTCAAAAAAAATCACACACAGCAGTGTCGGCCAAAGAGCACCCTGTCCAATCCCACAGATATTCACAACCCTTGTGCAGTCTTTATACCCCACCGCCGCAATCTACAATTCTTTCTCCGCCGCCCAAGCGAAGATAAGCATGCACGTCCACTTGGGATAGAAAACTGCGTCGGCAGCCAAGCACGGCATCAAGCGACACATCGTGTAATCAGCTCTGCGTCCTCGATTTCAGTCCCGTCCAGATGTTCCTGTAAGTAATACCATTCATCGAAGTGCGCATTGGGAAGACTGAGATAAAGATCAGATCTCTTTTTTTCTAAAGTGGACGGCCTGATACATGATAGGTGTGTGACACATAAAAAAGAGAAGGTTCCGCCTAAAGACAAAAAAGGCATTTGTACGAATTCTGGCCAACAAAAGCTTGTTTCGTGTATGAGGAAGATAGCGTGGAAAAACAAACTATAGAAGCTACAAAACATCTAAAAAATAGATTGAACAAAAACGAAAACTTGCACACTTACATAACATCAAAGACAAAAAACAAAAAACTTGTTAGTATGGATAGATCCTGGATGAAATCAGGCAAAAAAAAAACACAAGCTCTTCGGAGTTGGGACGCAGCTGTCTAGCTGGGTCGACCAAAAAGTTCCAAGAACAATCGGGGCAAAAATCAAAGCGAAAACAAAGCAAAATAAATTCTAAGCCAAAAAATTAGGCCAAAACCAACTGGAACACAAAAAAGGATAGCTTGTTTTGCAAAATACTTAATTTGCCTTTAGCCCAGCTCATCCACTCCTTCCAACCGCATCGCTCCACTCTCCAGGATCCCCTCCCCTTCCAATCCCCCTCACCCTCCAAACCGCACCCGCCGCGGCCGCCGCGTCCGTCACGCTCGCAACGCGATCATACACAACCATCGCATCCACAGCCCCTACATCAGTCCACTGCCCCGCGTCTCCAACCTTCCTCTGCACCTCGTACCTCACCGCCCCCACCCCGCCCACAATCCTCACCAACGCCGCCGCGCTCACACTCAGTACGCTCGGCTTCCCCGGCGCAGGCCACTTCGTCGCCGCCGTCCCCGTCGCCGCCATGGTCGACGCAGCGTACATCCGTCCCATAAACTCGTACGAGTTGGCGGGGACGTTCGTCGCGGTCGTATTGGAGCCGGGCCAGTGGTACGAGTAGTGGCCTTTGGCGGCGTCCTCGGTGTGCGTGTAGAAACCCCCATCGCGTGCGTGGAAGCGCAGCGACCAGTACAGCGAGCCGGCGACGTTTTGGGTGCCAGGGGTGAAGGAGCGAGACGCGTCGGCGATGTAGGAGAAATAGGTGTACTCGACATTAGGGTCCGCGACGAGACCCATCTCGGTCACCACGAGGGACTTCTTGTTGCGCGCGGCGGTCTTGCCGTCACGCTCGACGCTTGTGACATAGTCGTTGCCGCTGCCTCCGACTGTCGAACTGCCATAGTAGCTGGAAAGACGATCAGACATTTTGTCATAAAATAGCAATACTTCTACCGTTCTGACTTACTGGTTGGAAATCACGTCGATAAGGTCCGAGCTCAGCGCTTCGGCAGCCCACTTGGCACCTTGGAATCCACCAAGCGTGCCGTCCATCATAAGCTGCTTGATCTTGAGCGTCGTCTTCAGGTGCTGTGCGATCTCGACGGTCCAGGCTCCAGGAACAAGGAACCCTCCGCCTGCCCCGTAGTCTGTTTCCCAACCGCCCATTTCATTACCAGTCTGCCAGCCAAACACAGCCTGTCAAGAACATGAGCGCCACGTAAAAACGCATAAACCAAATATAGAATGCCTACAGGGTCGTCACCGTAGCGGATGCCAGATTCCGTGTTGACACGGTTGATCGTGTAAGTAAGGAAGTCCTTCAAAAATCGAGTCCATCAGCGAAACATTTAGCTTGCAAACCTGCAATTCAATAGTACCTTGAACGCATTGATCAATGCGCGATCGGTGAAGAACCCTTGCTGCGCAGCCTTGACCGATCCATACTTTCCAGGCGTCACGATATTCGCAAACGTGTACATCCCGCCTGCACCCCAGTTCCACATGTCAATCAGTGGAACAATCACTCGAACCCCAAGTTGCCCCGCCCTCATCAGCACATAATCCAAGCTCTTGAACGCTTCTTCGCCGTACACCCCGACGCCCTGGTAATGCCTCGGCGCGGCTCCAAATCCCATGCAGTAGATCCGGATCACGAGGCCTTGCATCTGCTGGATCGAAAGCAACGCGTCGTCGGTTTCAAATTTGTTCGGCGGGATCCATGTGCCGCCAGCGCGATCGATGATGCCGTTGAGATCGGGGACGTTGAACGATACAAACTGTGGTGTTTCGATTCAGTTCAAACGAAACACGGCTTCAACGTTAAAACATACCCGGAAAGGTTTGGTCCCTTCGTACAAAGCGCCTGTGGCAGCCTCGCGTGTGATGAACGGCATGGTAGCAGCGTACCCGCCACCGCTACCATTACCCCCCGACGGCCCAGTCGCATTCGGCGAGGGCGTGGCGCCGGCCCCGTTTCCATCGCTCCCGCCTGCGTTCTTGCCGGCTGTGAACACCAGCGTCAGTGTCAGCGCGATGGCCAGCATCAGTGACACGACGGCTGTGATCGCAATGATCTTTGTCCGGTGCGAAATACCCCTCGGCCGAACACCGACCCCGAAGAGCCCGGCAGGTTCAAGACCTTCCTTTACGGGCTTGCGGTCCATCGTGCCGCTGCGCGAGAACAGTGTGCGCTCAGAGTTGCTTCGGACAGGGGGATTGTTTTTGGGCTTGGAAGAGTTTCCGGCGATGATGGCGAGCTCGGTCACAGACATGGCTGAAAGACGACGGAGGTCAGGTGCGCCAGGGAGACGGTCGGCCCAGATAGAGTCCCGTTGCACTTGTTTGGCCGGGCTCGCGGCGGTACTGGGAGGTCGGGGACGAGAAGAACTAGAGGAGTCGCCGGTAGAACGGGTGGGTGAGTTAAAGTAATTTGCCGTAGTTACTGACCGGCCAATGCTTCCGGCGATGTAGTCGTTGACCACAGACTTGCGGGCGTCGTCGGCCGGGACGGACCAGAACGGATCGGCGTTGTTGTTCGAATCGTCGAGGAACTTGGGAGATAAGGCGGTGACTCCGACAATAGTCCTTGCGTCGTCATCGTCGGCGGAAGGACGTGGTCGGGAACCGGTGCGCGTGGTGGAAGGGAATCGGCCGGTGCTCGGGTAACGCTCGGTGGACCTTGCGGTTGTGCTGTATAGGGATGGATCTGTATTGGAAGATTTGGTGGACCGAGAGGCGGATCCGTACAAAGACGTTCCAGTGGTGGTATTCTGGTTGCGATCGGTCGTTGTGGTAGCTGTACCATACAAAGGGTCAGCAGGCCGTGAGGTTGTGCCATATGATGAAATCCCGGCGTTTCCTTGGTTTCTGGCGGTTGTGCCATAGAGAGACGTCGCGTTTCCTTGGTTTCTGGTGGTTGTGCCGTAGAGAGACGTCGCCGGATCGCGATCGGAAGAGAGTCCCCGACTAGCTGCAGAACCAAAAAGAGCAGTCGCATTCTCCCTATCCTTGGAGCTGCCACGCGCATTTCGAGAGGCAGTACCGGCCCGTTCTAGAGTTTCGAAAGGAATCGTCGATTTTGGAGCCTGCGGGTTGTTCTGTCTCTGCAAAGTGTTTGAACGGTGTTCAGAACGAGCCGGGCGAGGTGGAGACAAAGTTGTTGGTGACGTTCCAGACGAATCTCCCAATCTGCTGTAGTAGATGTTGCGGTTGTCGGGACCTTTCGGGGAGTTAGCGGTGTCAACGGGGGCAGGGTGGGATGAGGTGGGATTACGCCTATCCAAGCTGCGAGCTCTCGATTTTGCCGGACGTGGTGGAGGATTTAAAGCCGAGACAGGTTGGGTTGGCATTGGCGGAGCAGTAGAGATCGAGGACCAGTAGGGGTCATTTGAGGAAGTGAGCACCTCGCTCCAAGTGGTCGACACGTTGGTGCGGGTATCTGACAGCGAAGAGAAACGGAGTTATTCAAGTGTGGAGATAAGCAGCAACACAATACCATCGTCGTCGGCAACGGCAATCCTGAAGGGAGCTGTATTTCCCGACGAGCCGGCTTGAATTCTCTTTGAGTTGCGATGGCTCATTGCAGAGCAGGTCAGTGCGGCAGTCCGTCAGGCAGTTGTTGTAGCAGCAGTCAAGCTTCCTGGTGGATTAATGGTATTGTTATTATTCGCGTCGATAATAATAACGCGAATGCTGTGCAATAGTTTGGTAACAACACATTTATGATGGTTAACAACTCATAGCTGCAGTAGGCACGCCATTAAAACACTAATGAGATTCTCTTCAGAAATACTTTCAAACCGCCTTGGCAAGTCCGACCCGGTGGTTGCCCTATCATACTCTCCCAGTCAACTCTGCTGTTGCATCACCGCTCCGATCACTACTCACCAGGTCGTACACTGAGTAAAACGCTCGAAGGAACACGTCTCCGAGAATCCAGAGCGGTCCCGCCGGCGGAGGAATGTCCATCCCCATGAATCCGCTCACACAGCTGTCCTGCACCTTGAGCACATAGTCGTCCGCTGTAAACAACCAAAAAGAGAATATCAATCACTCAATTAAAACTTTTATCCCGAATCCCAATTTGACCACTCACATTTCAGAACGTATTTCTTGCCCGCAAGCTGGATCTCAAGATCAGGCAATCTACATACCAAAAAGAAAAATTTTCAGTTTCCGTTCCACGGCTGCCTACTTTTCTGAAACTTACGTGGGAACAACTGCACAGTCCACGGTATACTGTCCTGCGAATCCTTTCTTGGCTCCGATAGCCGCATTGAGTGCCTCCGCTTCGGTCTTGGGTATCACGAGCAACGAACTCCCAGTGTCAACGGCTGCACGGCGCGTAGTCACTCCAACGTCGTTGCCTCCAAGCGTCACAGCTTCAAGCTCGACTTCCCAGTACCCCTTGCGTGTCACCGGCACCCATGCTAAATAAAAGAAAGTCAGCATTTGAGCTGTGGTGTGATCTCGTATCACATACAGATCGATCCCTTGTAATAAGCCTTGTCGGTCTCGCCGAATAAAAGCACGCCGCCCACTTCTGCATCCGCGTCTTTGCCAAGGTAAACGCTGAACAACGGCTGCGAAATCAGCTTTTGCTGAAATCAACAGAGAATCAGGCGAAACAGACGACCGCCACACTCGAAAACGACATACATTGATCATGTTGTAGAACGGCGGTGTCACATGCTTGACCGAGATCGTGTCGTACCCTACCCGATCCAAAAATTAACACCATACACTCACGCCTTGCCTCATTCTCAAACTCACCAAGACCGAGAATCCCATCAAACTTTCCTGCCACAAAAGCAATCCCAGGCTCCTTCACCGCCTCCCCAAAGTCCTGCTTCGCAATGCTCACGTTCCCTATCGCAACAATGTCCTGCGATATGATCCCCTCGACCGACCCAGACCCGTACGCAAACTCAAACTGCGTCCCGTTCGCTTTGTATGTCGCGCTCTTCCCGCTGTCGTATTTCCTATTGAAAAGTTTAAATTGGGATTGCAGTCAGGCGGATAATTGGTTTTTTAGGGTTACTTGTGGAAAAAGCATGCGATAGACGAGCATCGCTTCGATGGTATCTTTAGAGAACAGAACAAGAGCGATGAGCTCCGGATGGTAGCAGTTCACGCTTCTAGCATACCCAGAGGTTCGACGATCCGGTGTCAAATACAACGTTGAATGTCTGCCCAGGTGTCCCTAGAACCATCCAAACCCATATTGGCATCCACATTAATCCCAACCGTCACCACTCCCATCTCACCGATCTGAATTTCTCCGTAATACTGTGCGTTCAACTACTCAGCACATAAACCATTCAGCCTGCATGCCTATGCACACGAACTCCAAGAAAAACTCACGTAATTCGAAAGCGGGACTGTAGCCACGCCGTCCCCGCCGGACGGTGCGTACCACTTTGTCGAAGGGCTGAGGACACTCTGTTCCTGGAAGGTCAGGTCTTCGCCGGCGAGGTTTCCAAAGAGTCGGGGGATGTCGAGCGGGATTCTGCGCAGGGTGACGCGGGATCCTAAGGTGTGCGCTGGAGTTGGGATGGCCGCGACAGCGGTTGCGAGTGCGACGAGGAGAGATTGTGTCAGCATGTTTGATGCTTGAGGGTGGACGCCACGGGTTGGAGGGACAGTTTTTACAAGTTGGATCACAGAATCTGTGGATCACGAAGGCAACAAAATAGCTCTGACGGGACAACGAGAATTACCCATAACACTTCACTTGCGGTTGTTGCGATAAGTCCATGTGCGTAAATCGGGGAATCCAGATTCTTCACCACATCCGAGATCTTTGAACGGAGTCCTCCGCCATAGAAAGGAGAGTTCGAGCCGATTTTCAACGTCGTCCGCAACAATGGCACCGACCACGTCCTCGGCAAGGTCATGGACCGTAATCATCAGATGTCCCAGTCTCCATCAGTAATAGGATTCTATTCGAATTTATTGATAGTCAGTACTGCCAGCATCACGCCACTTGATATCAAACGTACGAAAGATCCTATTTCTTGTCTACCCGGGTCGTCCACAATGAACATTTTATTAGCTGTCCACGAACAAAACGTATGTCTTCCTCAGGGTCCCAATCTTGCGGCAGTGCGGGGCACCGACTGCAGCAGTCCTCAAGACTTCTTTGATGGTTACAAAGACTGCGCAAAAGTTAGATCGATTAACCTGATGCAACTTTTGCTCACTGGAATTATAAATCTCGTCCATCTTTGGCTTTGCATCATCTACATCAAGAAAGACCATAGATAAACAAATCGATATCCGATGCAGGATAGTTTTCATGGGCTATGCCGTGGCGTTGAACGGGACAGAAACAGGCAGGAGGCATGCTAGAACCGAGCCACCTGCCATGAAAACATTGGCGCAGTTGAGATCAAAGAGCATTCCTTGCGAATCGGTCAAGATAAGCTGAAATTACCCATCGGATCACATCATATTACTCATACCTCAGTCAACATTCGAAAGTTGACCAAAAACTCTTCTTTGGACGCAATCGGCCGCTGTCCCACAGACAGTCGCTTCTTGACTGGCATGACCAGCGGGATCTATTTGGATCAACGAAGTTCAGCAATGTGAAGCAATTATCAGAACAAAATGTACTTTCAATTCCTCAGGCCATTGCTTGCAAGCGAGCTGAAGAAATCCTTTCGAGTTGATCAAATGAACCAGCGGGTCTCTGAGCTCAGGAGCATCGAGGAGCCAGTTCCGCACAAAGTCCGAAGATGCTCTCCGTGACATTAAAGATATCGACACTGCGATAAGGCTGGACTCGATGAAACGCTATAAGAAAATGTTGGAGAAGGAGTGACCGCAGTTCGAATGAACTTCTCTGCGATCTCAACCTGGCTTCGAAAAAAGGGCGCTATCCGAATCGTGCGGTAGTTCGTCAAAGAGAAAAATGTTGATTTCCATCACAATCGAGATGATGCTTTTCGATAGGCTTGCGAGTACAGTCACTTTGAAATTGTCAGCTATTTCATCCATTGTGGGACTGATATAAGACTGTATTCTCGGTCGGGAAGCGCGCTAGACCCTGTACCAGAAGTTTCACACGATGACAATTGGACGCACGAAAGCACAGCTTGTGGATGAGCGTCGAACATAACCGTAAAACCGTTGAAGAATTGGGCCTGCAGTCACTGATGGATAATAGTTTATCATATTGTATTTAGAAGAAAAAGAAAGACATAGCCAGGTTAAGAATGCCACAAATCAAGCTACATGGACCAACAAACTTCAATGACCCTCATTCCTGAACGTTTTGCACCTGTCACGACTCACTCGGGACTTTATTGGATTTTTCGAGGTACTCTAAAATTCTTGTCGGCAATATTAGCTCCAGGCGTTGCTTTGCAGCCACCTCAATTCCCCCGGCAGCGTCCAGCAATCTTCTCGCTTCTGTGCTGGACATCGCCATTAACCCATCACCACGATCATCCCATCCACCCAGGGTCAAGATGCGCTCGCTATACCTTCTCTTGATCGGATCATCGCGCAAAAGTGCGGATATGTCCAGTGGGCCACCATCACTCATTCGATCGGCACAGAGCAGTCTTCCACCTAAACCGCCCTGATCTACAGAGCCTTCACAGCCGCTCCTAGAAACCGAGCCCACCACCGGATCATCGAAGAAGGAATCAAGCACGGCAGCCATGTCGGTCCCTTCGTAATACTTTGGAGCGAAGAAACGAACGAGGGTATCCGCGCCAACGATAAAATATAGCCGATATGATCCATTTCCAAGATATTGTTGGAGTAGACTGGCTTTGTCGACGAATCGGGCTGCATTGACGACTCCGACCGCAACATTTAAAAGTGGAAGCGAGGACGTCGTGTCCTCGACTATATGATCTGAGAGTAGTTTCATCAAGTCGCAGCGGCGATCTACATCCGCCGATACACCCTTGTCAGCATTGGCGATGGAAAAGAGGAGGAGGACAGCGTCGAATTGTGGTGATTCGAGGGGCCCTGCTCTGCGCAGGGCTTCTGTGACCAGACGCAGGTGAGCGAGTGTCGGAGGGTTAAAGCTCGAGTCAAGGATTAGGATTGCATGCGGAGAATCCGTCGGTCTCCCTCCCTTTGGCTGCGGCCAGTCTGGCGACGTGCTTGTGATGATTTCCATCAGTCCAGAATTCATAAAAACTTACCACACAAAAAAAATCAGAAAATCAGAAAATCAGTCAAACAAAAAGATCAGCACATGAGCCCTACGTCAGTGATCAAATTGAGACCAGAGTATAATCCAAGTTAGCAAGCTCGTTTGGTTTCAAATTATACGTGCGAGAATCAGGGACTATGGCTGGCATCCGAATGTTCCCATGACGATTAGATTCAAATAAACTCTACAGTCGTTCAGTCTCCACTTCTCTGTCATCGAGAAAACTGTCTCATATTGAATTATTACGTTGCGCATTGTATCGACCGCCCGATCTGTAGTCCGTACGCTGCCCAATTACGATGGTCGCGAATTGCCAACCACTGCCGTCGACATTGCGTGTGAGGAGTTGATCGCCTCATGTGGTGCGAGCTGACTGTACTAGGGTCAGCGATGGGACTCTTGCTCTCAAACAGCGATAGGTCTAACATTTCCCTACCAGCTATAAGCCCTTCCGTGACTGGACTCTGGCAACATGCACTCTCCTCTGCTGTTCTGTCTGCCCTCTTATACATTGGCATTCGGCAATTGATGTGCTGCTGGACCCAGTTGCTCTCCATCGGTATGCCGCGCTTTGCTGCCCTGTCCAGCTGCAGCTCATCGCTATCCTCTCCCAATTTTCCCATTCCTCGCCCGCGTATTTAATCTGATGTCTTGCTCACATGGCCTGTTCCGACGTGTCTTCTCAGTTCGCGTCAACCAAAGGAACTTGCTGTCGTACACGAGCTTACAATACAATGGAAGTCGTCGCGACCGCTAGCATAACGGCAAGCAATGCACTTCTAGCGATCTTCTAAGGAGTCATCGAAGAGAGATCAAGGAGCGTTCTTGGGAGTGGTGTGGGCCGACAGTTCAGATCCGGGATCTTCGAGCAGCTCCCTTTGCTTTCAGCCTTTGTCTTGCACCTTGCTGAAAGGATTGTGTCCTTGGCTCGGTGTTCTACTGTTTATTGGTGTGAACCGGGAATCACAGATCCTTGAACAAAAACGCGCTCTAGAGCTTTGTTGCGCGATGTCTAGATGACGTAGAGCCTCATGCTTCCTAATCCTTTCATCTCGCCCCAACTTTGCGTCAGGAATGTAAGCTTCAAGGATCGTGGTTGGAACTACATGCGCTTTTGCTCTGATGTGTTCGCGTGTTCACCATTTGGAACCATCCACTTTCATTACGTGCACTTTGTCTTATCAAAGTTCCGAGACTAACTTTCCTGTTTCCATACAGCTGAACGGCTGTCTGATGCGAGACTAACTTTCCTGTTTCCATACAGCTGAACGGCTGTCTGATGCACTAAGACATGCCCCCACAGCTTCCAACGAGGATCTATTAGGACAACACGACGTCCGTGCTTGTGAGATCTTCCTATGGAGGTCGAAATGCGACGATCTGACGGACGACAAACGTGAGCTCACAGTGGCCCTAGAAACGGGAATGTTCAACTGCCACAAGAGCGTTTGGCTTCAAACTCGTCAGCACGAGCCGCACAGGCAAGGTAGGCCCAATTTAGAAGACAGGATTCAAGACCAAGAATCTCGTCTCCAGCGTGCCCTAGCCGAAACAGCTCAGCTTAGCTCTTATCACGTTTTCTACCGTTCACAACCACACTCGAGAGCAGGAACAAGCCCAGGATCGCATCGAGGGGCTTGCTTCTGCATGAGAATCGCCATCTTTTTTCTCAGCATTCTTTACTGTGGTCGGATGCACACTCCACCGAAGCGGGACTACGGGAACAGCTGCAATCGACCCAAGACGAGCTCCGTCAGTGCCGAGCCGAGCTCGCTCAGGCCAAGTTCCAAGTTGTTGCTCAATTGACCTTGATTCGAGAATTACGAGCACAGTGCCAGACTATGTTTCTCTGACAGTCGGGACAGAGACATCCGTTGGCCCCGCTGAACCCGTGGGAATGGAGCTTGTAAGCTGTGATGCCGCTCGCTGTTGTAACTGAACGTTGCTCGATGTCCATGGGCTCAGCTTCCACTGTAGCGAGTTGGCCGTGGCTCGCGGCGGGCTGCTGTTACTTCCATCGCTTCATCAACTTCTTGGATGACCACATTCTCTGGAGCACCAAAGTCCTGCTCCGGTGCAGCCGATTCGACATCCATGGGGACGGCTTCCATACCGAAATGGTTTCCGTCTAAACAGCAGCATCTTGGAGTACCCGGGACTTCGTGGGACTTGTCAGATCTGGTTCGTTCGCTCACTGACAACCATTGGCAAGAGGACTCTATTCAAGGGTCACGCTTGGAGGACTTGAGCGCTCTCAGAAGCTCGACTTCTTCGTCAGGTTCAGCATCGTCTGAACGGGCAAGCTCTAGCTTGTCAGCAAACGTTAGCGAGAATCGCTCCGCTACGATTTCTGGTATCGTGGCGCTAAGTGCCTCGTTCGAAGCAGTGCGAGACATAGCGGCAGTAAGTGCATCTGTGGAGTCCACAGAAGAGCTTAATCTTGTCCCCGAGTTGTCCGTGCATTGACAGTGCTCGCAGCATCGGAAAATCTAGCCACAGTCCAAGACCGTCGTCCGAGTCCGCAGCCACCAGCTCCTCAAACGACACTGTAGAAGCGCTTGCTTCGGATATACCTCAGGACGCGGTGACCGTGGACGCGCCTGAAGAGTCGGTCGGACCGCTTGCTAGCAGCTCCCAGGAACGGAACGCGGCTTCCGACTCGATGGTGGAGAACGTTACTGCTCCGCTCTCTGGCAGGTGCGCTGGAGTCTCACCTGCGACAGAGGACCCCACGGAGGCACTTTCGGCGTCATTTTCTCGCACATCATTGGACGTGGACGAGTCCTCGGAATCTTCCACTAGCTCAGGCAGATCATCTTCGAGCGAAGATGATGACAGCAGCACCGACAGCAACGATGCAGACGGTAGCAACGGCATGATTCTGACGACGATGATGGCAGTGAAGCAGCGATGGAAGCAAGCACGTCTGACACATTGAGGGGCAAGAGAAAGCAGCATAAGTTGAATATGCAAAGCACTTACGTCGAAATGTTCAATATTTGTGCATGTTTGAAAAGGAGTCGAGTCTGCCGCAAGCTACAAGCAGTTCTGGTTCTAGCAACCACACAGACACTGGACGAAACTACAATGTCCAGATGGTCATCGACGAAGACGACGATGATGATGAGGAAACAGAGGAGGTGGTCCGTGGTCTCATCATCAATAATCTGGACAGGAACGAGTTACGCGGACTGGAGTGTTGATTTGGACGTGTATCCAGGACAATGAAGCGAGAGGAACGAGGAATTGGGAATGAATCGATGTGATTGCAGAGGATCACCAAGATATTTTGGGTTATCATTTTGAGGAACATTGCATCAGTTTTCCTTATGCCCAGAAATGCATAGAGTTAGACCGAGACGCGAATCAAGAGTCTGTATGCAACCTGATCCCCCGAGAATAGTCTGGTGAGATAATCTGGTGGTCTTTCCACAGTTCGCCACTCCTCCGATGCACGCGAGATCAAGCAGCCAACCGCAAAGATACACCGAACAACAACTTGGAGAGCGAGTCCGGGAGCTATTTCCTATTGGGTAAACAAACAGCATGCTTCAGTTGCTCTGCGTTCAACGTTTGCAGCTCATGCGTGCTCAATCCGAGATCGTCACCTGCAATGAGTAAGCACGTATATCTATGAGCTGCTTGAAGAGAACGCCTGATTGATCTCCGAGATTCCGCGCTTGGTCGAGAACGAGCTTGCTCAATGCCGACCCCATTCCCAGCCGTCAGATCTGGCAATGTACCCGAAACTTCTTGGGATATATCAGAGCTGATTCGCTCGCTGTCTGACCACTCCAGGCAAGCGGACTCTGGTCAAGGGTCAAGCTTAAAGGACTTCAGCGCCGCCGAAAGCTCGAGTTCTTCGTCGGGTTCGTCATCAAGTTATATCTGGTCAGCAAACATTATCGAAAATCGCTCGGCTACGGTTTCTCGGATCGTGGACTCGTGGCTAGCTGTTCTGATGCTGGAATTGCTCTGGTTGCGAACACTGTCGATGCACGGGTAGTTCCGGGACAAGGTTCAACCTCATTTTTAGACTCCACGGAAGCACTTACTGCCGTTATGTCTCGCACCACTTTGAAAGAGATACCAAGTGCATTCCACCAGCTCCTCCAACAGCACTGTGGAAGCTCTAGCTTCGGATTTAGCATAACTCCAGATGTAGTGCAACCGCTTGCTGGCATGCTCCACTGACTGACCGTAACAATGCAGACGATAGCAATGGCTCTGTGACTGACAGTGACTCAACTTACGCTGCTTTCCCTTGTCCCTCGGTGTTTCAGAAGGGCTTACTTCCATCGCTGCTTCACTGCCATCATCGTCGTCGGCATCACTGCCAGTCACGGAGCCATTGCTACCGTCTGCATTGTTACTGTCAGTGCTGCTGCTCTTATCTTCGGTGTCCATGTCCTCCTCACTCGAAAATGATCTGCTTGAGCTAGTGAAAGTTTCCCAAAACCTTGTTATGGTGACCGTAAAGCGGTGGAAAAACTTGAAATGTGGCTTAATGCAAAGGTTGTTGGTTTATTCCGCAAGGAGGTTTGGGAGCACAAGCCAGCGAAATCAAAGCTATGGGAATACAAAACGGAAGGCTGCGTTATGGCTTGGTGTATGCGGTGTCGCTGTCGCTGGAGTTGCAGTGGCCATGCTGAGCTCGACCTCGACACCAGCACAACAGAATGAAACACCCGCTATCAACCTCAGTGACGAAGAATGGCGACAGCGTCTGAATCCAGAAGCTTACGAAATACTGAGACGACATGCAACAGAGCATGCCTTCACAGGGAAGTACTGGGACATAAAGAGTGACGACGGAGTTTTCCAGTGTGCTGGATGCAATGCGCCATTGTTCGAGTAAGTAGAAATGACTTGAAGCTAAGTCAAGATCTAAATGTGATCAACTGTGTTTGAATCAGAATGAAAACCAAATTCCGATCAGCGAGTGGATGGCCGTCGTTCTACTCTCCAATCGCGGGAGCAGTAGTGGAGCGCCGAGAATTGAGCTATTTGGGGACTCGAACAGAAGTATCGTGCAAACAGGTATGGCAGTCCGTCACTAAGCTGCGTGCTCGCAGGCTTGTCACACCAGTAAGCTTACAATACCGTGTTGAATCCCTTTGTAAGTGTGGAGGTCATCTCGGCCATGTGTTTTCCGACGGTCCGGGACCAACCTTCCAGCGATACTGCATCAACAGCGGGGCACTTGATTTCTCAGACGACGCATCACAAGACGGAGGCGCATTGTCGTTGTCGTCGTCCAACGCCAACACGTCAACTTAAAAATAGCTGCAAATTGTTATAAAATAACCACCACCCCCAGTGGCTGTGTCGCACCGAGTGTGTGGGTTCGTGTCATCTTTTGAAGACCCTAAAGCGATGGCCGTGTCGAGATCGCTTTCGTCGACAAAGCCGAAGGCTCGCCGTGCTCGCGACCGTAAGCAGGAGAGAGCGCCTGTATCGAAGTCTTCCCCATATACCCTACCGTTATGGCTGACCCAAGCATTCGCTCAAACCCTCGCCACCACAATTATGACCCTCCTGGTTCTCGTTTCATACTACGAAGAGTTTCTCGCTATTTTCTCCGGCTCTCTTGGGGAGAAAAAGAAGAAAACTGTGATTTCAAACCCATCACCTGTGACTTTACCCCCTGCTACCCCAATTAGAGCATCCGATGCTCCAAGCGACAGCACTTTGTACTCGCCAACTACCGTAAACTCCAATGAACTCGGTTTTACCAAGAAGACCACCCTGTCAACATCATCTTCAAGCGCAACGGTCGCCGTAACTGCTCCGAACGAGCCAATGCGCTCTGTCGACCACGATGAATTTACTGGTGCACCGTCCTGGCGTGCATTGCGAAAGCCCACCATGGAGGTTCGTCATTACGTTGAGCTTCATGGGTTTAAGCACGAGCGGCATAGGGTGTGCACAGAGGACGGATACTGGCTTGACGTTGATAGGGTCGTAAGTGCGACAAAGCAACGTAAGTTCGCTGTATGTAAGCCTTTAGTACCCAAATCTTAGCCTATTCCTTCACTTAGCCACCAAAGGGTCAATGCTATTAATGCACGGCCTTTTTCAATCCTCAGGCGTCTTCACTTCCTCTGGCCCACACAGTATGGCGTTCCATTTCGTTCGCGCAGGCTACGATGTTTGGCTTGGTAACAATCGCTGTGTCAACAAATTTGGCCAGCCCCATGTCCGCTACTCCTGTCATGATGCGGAGCTTTGGGACTATTCCATCGATGAGCTTGCCCAGCACGACTTCCCCAGTCTCCTCTCGTATGTTTACTTACACGGAAGTCCCCGCGTTGGAAATCCGGGTGAAAGGGATGCTGATCCCCGCCGTGTTGTATTTGTCGGCCACTCTCAGGGGAATGCCCAGGCGTTCCATGGCTTGCGATTCAGGCCCGAAGTAGGCAACAAAATCCGATGCTTTGTTGCATTGGCACCCGCCCTTTACTTGGGTCCGCTGCTCAAGTAAGTTTCATATTTACTCAGCCGACTTTTTTCAATAATGTTTGGTTTCAATCAAAGATCGTTCCCAGTGAACTTGCTCATGAACTGTCCACACGAATACTTCAAGTCGATTTTCGGCGTTAAGCAGTTCATTCCCATCATGGATGTTGTGCAACGAATGGCACCTGCCCCAATGTTCGCTTACCTTGCGTACCGCATGTTCCACTACCTTTTTGGATGGTAGGCTTTACCGATATAATCCTTGTCCTCACATACTTATTTGCTATTAGGCGCGATCACAACTGGGACATCCGGGAGAAACCTACCTATTTCCTTTTCACCCCACGTCCGACTGCCGCAAAGGCGCTTGAGCACTGGGCCCAGAGTGCGCGTGCAGGGCTCGTTGTGCCATTCAACTCAGAATCGGATCCGCGAGCGGCTATTTACCCCCACTCTCGTGCGCTCACTTGCCCTGTTGCACTCGTTTACGGCACCGCTGATACCATTATAGACGCGGATGCGCTTTACGGTGACCTTGTGAAGGAGTTGAACAAGGGTGGAAAGAAAAAGAGTGGACGGGGACGACTGGTATATGTGGATCGCATCGAGGGTTACGAGCACATGGATGTCGTGTGGGCAACTGATGCGAGGTGGAAGGTGTTCGCCCCTATCGAGGAGCTATTGGAAGGTCTGTGATGAAAGAGTGGACAATGAATCTGATTCCGGTCTTTTTTGGTTGACGTTTTCAGAACAATCTTTGCTTTCACGATCTTCTCTTTCTTATTATCTTTGTTTGTAACCGTCTGTTTCACATTATGCTGAAAGATTTGTTCACAATCCGTTTTAGCAATCAACCCCTCGGATTTGCCTTGTCTTCTCTATTTGCCTCACCTGTTTGATTCTCCATCCAAGAAGTACAGTCCGTCCCCGACAGTTTGCAACCTGACTCTCTTTCTGATTCATTATCATGTTCTAGATAGAATAGAAGTTTGAGTTTATTTTTATCGTTGAGCTTCAATAATGTGGAATCAGTTTGTGCTATGGCTTGGTCTAAATGGGGGAACCACAGCCAGTCCCATTCTTACAGGTCGCTGGACATGCTGACCAGCTTGTTGCCTTCGCTGACGGGTCCATCGTGAAAGCATCGACAAATCGCGAAGCCTCCTTTTACGAGACTGCTCAGCTTCCTCAGCACTCTTCTATCCGCTCTTGGATCCCTGTGTTCTATGGCGTAGAATCATCTGGCTCTTCTCCAGATTATATCCTTCCGCCTGTATTTTTTGTTCGAATCCCTAGACGACCCGTCTGTACTTGATCCTTAACTTACCTGATGGGTAACACCACAGAGAGTTCGAATTCAGAATTTGCTGACGTCGTTCCGGAATCCTTGCGTTGCGGACATAAAGCTGGGAACTCGCCTCTATGACGATCACGCTTTGCCAGAAAAGCGAGAAAAGATGATGAGGCAGGCACTGCAGTACACCTCCCATGCAACAGGAATGAGAATCTGCGGTGTTAAGGTATCGAAATAGCCGGACAACTTCTGATATTCTTGCTAATCGATCTTAAGGTGTACGTACCGGGTGAAAGAAGATATGTGGAGTATTCAAGGAAATGGGGAAGGTCACTTACTGTCGCTGACCTAAACCACGCCGTCAAGTCGATTTTTACCATTCCTGATCCATCCACTCCAGCTGTTATAGACGATCCACAGTTTGTTCCTACCGGGCGAATGGTTGGAACAAGCTTCATACGATCCGTCCTCGCACAGCTTGAGCAGATCATTGAATCATTGGAGAAAACTGCAGCTCGGTTTTACGCTTGCAGTGTTCTCATTATTTACGAGGGTGAAATTACGCTGGGAGACAACGCATCTCCTGTTGTCCGGATAATTGACTTTGCTCATTCCCATTTTCTTGACGAGAATGAAAGTGGGCCTGACGAAGGGGCAATCAAGGGCTTAAGATCGCTGTGCCGTCTGATTCGAGAACATGTTCTCCAAGAAATGTGACACCAAAACAATATGAGATTTAGTAAAAACCCACAGCATAAGGATGCAATTTGCCATTAGAAGTATGTCTCTATATCGAAGGTTCCCTAATTCAAGTCTTTGTTGTAGATATCTTTCTACTTTGGGAATTGACGAACATTGGCATAAAAGTCCAAAGCACCTAAACCCATCTGTTGTTTGAATAGCTACACTGATAGTTTCTAACAGCCCCACATTTAACCAAATAAGGTAAGTGGTGTCTTTTCTTCCAAACTTTTTCAAGACAAACCCGTCATATTCTCGGGGGTTAGCAAACGACCCTGTCGATTTTTTACAATCATGGACGAGGACGTTCAGCAGCTCTTCAATGCCTTGCAGGCATCGTTCAGCAACACCGATGACCAAACTCGCAAGCAGGCCGATGCGTACCTTCAAAACGTACGAGTTAAATTGACATGCTACCTCACGCCATGCATTAGAAACCGCTCATGCCTAACATTTGAATATGTTTTCTCGGCAGTTTAAGCAACTCGACAACTGTCTGCAGGTTTTGACACAAATTATTCGCTCGCCCGATGTCCCAGAGGCGGTGAAGCAGTCCGGTAAGTGCATTAATTCGAAAGTTGCGACTCAATACGGGCTGTTTGAGTGCTGAAGCTCCTGCTGAATCAGTGAATCGCGTCTAATGGGGTTAATTTCAGGGTGTATTCTGTTCAAGAACCATGTTCGAAGCGGTTGGAGAGTGCGCGAGCAATCATCTATTCCCGTCAGCGCGAATGACAAGGTGGCGATCCGCGGTTCAATCTTGGAAACAATCCAAGTTGTGAGCAAACCTCTGGTTCGGTGAGGAAGTGTCCGAGAGAATATACTTGGTTCACCAGTTGACATATCCGGTTTGCAAACAGAACGAACCTCCTCCTTGCGCTGCGAGCTATTATCAGCTGCGACTATATTATCGAAGGCCCTAACCGCGATGATAAGCCTGTTGACGGCGAATTCAAGTCCGTACTCTCGGCGATCGCTTCCTACATGGCGAACACAAATGGAGACGTTGTTAACACCGGACTTCTGTGCTTGTACCAATTGATTGCTGTTACTCAGTATGCTCTTTTGGTATGAACGATTTGAGACCATCATATTTATTGTTACCTGTTTTCAGCATTGGCATGCGGTTCGACTCTCACTTCCCGGAGATTGTCGGGCTCACGTTCCCCATCTTGCTCCACATTGGTGGTGCACTCATCAGTATGGAGGAAGAGCAGCCAATGGACATGTTGCGCATTGTTTTCAAAACCTTCTACAATGGAATCAAGGTATCGTCAGATCTTTTTATCGTTTTGGAAAAACGAAGGCTCAATAATTCCCCAGGATATTACAGGGACTTACATGAAGCAGAACTTGGTTCACTGGGGTCAGCTTCTTCTTGCCATGATTTCAAAGGCTCCCCCAGCAAGCCTTAAGTCGACTGGCGTTTCACCAGATGAGTCGATCGAGATCTCCCAGCACCCCTTCTGGAAAGCGAAGAAGTGGGCGTACAGGGCCGTCGAACGCTTGTTCAACTTGTAAGGATTTGATCGGAGGTGATGTAATTTTTCATTTACTTTTTTTCTAGGTTTGGATCTGCATCAAAACCTACTCCACCTACTCAACCTCAGAATGATGGAACTGTCGACCCCGCTCGTCTGATGGCATCGTACCAGGAGAAGGTTCGAAAGTACGAGCACCAGGTGGTGCAATGGCAGGAGTCTCAGCAGTTTGTGCAAGAGTTCTTGCCGAACATCGTCCACGTCTACTTGACACAGATGAACTTGTTTGCGAACGGACAGTTCATGAGCGAGCGGGTTCAAGAATGCATGGCGAGCTTCCTCGCCGATTGGTGCGATGATCTTATCTCCACTTTGGCTGTGATTGACCCGGCTTGTTTTTAACAGCGTTCGATTCAAGGTTGCATGGGGCCAATACAAGCAGCACTTGCAGACTATGATTGTGAAATACATCTTCCCAACTCTCTGCTACACCGAGGCTGATGTTGAGCTGTGGGAAGATGATTCCTTGGAGTACATCCACACAAAATACGGTAAGTAGAGCACTTAATACTATTACATAGCTATTAATTGGTCTGTGTTTAGATTACCAGGAGACCTCTCGCAGCCCATCCAACGCTGTTGGATACCTTCTCATGGAGATTGTGCACCGACGCTTCAAAACTACTTTCACCTCAGTTTTGGAATTCGTTTTTGGCATCTTGGATCGGTAAGAGTGTTGGGAACCAATCCATGTACATGAGAGCTGACGCTTTTGAAATTCAGATACAATGCGGCACCTCCGGATCAGAAGGACGTTCGGATGAAGGACGGTGCACTTGCAATGTTGGGTGAACTCGCCGAAGAAATCGCCGACAACCGATCGCCGATTTCGAAGGAAATCGAGGCACGAATCTTGATTCCCCACGTTCTTCCTGACTTGAACAGCCCTCACAAGATTCTCCGAGCTAGGGAAAGTCCTTCTGATGTCCTGAAGTTCCTCAGTTAATCGTTTTCGATTAGGCATGTGATACCTTGAAGAAGTTTGCTGACATTCAAGGGTTCCAGTTTTCAAACAGCCAGGTATGTGTAGTGCAGCGCTATGTCTCTCCGGGAATTTTCTCACTTTGTTCTAGATTCTGCAAGCAACTTTCCTCACAATTCAGGAGAGGATGAGGGACCCCGAGCTTCCTGTGTGCATCGCAGCATCGACTTGTATGGAGGTGATGGTCTTGTTTGATGACGGTTAGTCATTTTCGAAACGTCAGTAGATGTTATGCTCACTCACTCACGTTCTTTGTTAGCTCGACCGCTTGTACAAGCTTCGATCAACCAGATTATGCAGAGTAATGGAACTGTTTTGTCTTTTCTGGATTGTGCGCTAACTTTGTTGTTTATTACAGCTGTTTTGGAGTTAACTAACAAAATTGAGATGACAGTTCTTACCGACATAATGAAACTTCTTGTCGAGAACTTTGCCGGCGAGATTGCACCATTCGCAGTGGAGTTCGCCAACCAGCTGGTTAGTTATACTCTGCCTCGGTTGCTGGAAATACGGCTGATACGTCCTTAATGTAGTCTCAATCATACATTCGCATGATGCGCGAAGTTGACGCCTCCGCTGGTGATGCGGATGTCTACGAGAAAGTTGATGCAGCGACGGAAGTGCTGAAGGCTTTGATCACTCTGCTTTACGGATTGACTGCAGATGGCGTAAGTTTGGCAGCTCAAATATTCGCTCCCTCCTCATTATTCCTGTCCAGACAACGCACCTGACCGAAGAAACCAAAGTTTTGTTCTTGAACGTTGAAACTGCGGTGATGCCAGCAATCCAGTACACTCTGGAAGAGCAGAAAGATGATGCTTACGAGTGCATCTTTGAAATTCTAGAGCTTTTCACCTTCACGCTGAAAGCTGTCACTCCAAACAGCCGTGCGATGCTACCTTTGGTTATTCGGGCAGCACGAGAAGGGAACTACGACACCGACTTCTCAGGTGCTTCGGTTGGAATCATCTCTTGCAACGCTCTAAATTTGTGTCCTTAAGACATTTTCCCCACACTGGACAACTACCTGGCATATGGAAAGGAAATTTTCTTAGAAGATCAGACTGGGTCATTCATCCCTGCCTACATCGAAATTATTAAGGAGGTATGTGGTCTCCATCGCTTTTATTCCTGTTAAACACTTGTTGACGCTGACACTGAATTAGGTGTGCATTCGGCCACCTCCGGAGCAACCGCTTATGGAGCACAAACTGAACGCCGTTTCTTTGATGGAGTCGATGCTTTTGAACTTGCGCGGGGCCATTGATCAGGTCAGCCGATAGTTACGTTGTCGATAAACACTCAAATCTATTCTGCGGATATTTAGTATGTCGAGACCTTCATTAAAATCGGTCTCCAAATGCTCTCGGAGGACTATAACACTCGCGAGGATGGCTCGTACAGCCCCACCATTGTCAGATATATGGAAGTGGTAGGCTCTCAATATTTTCTCATATTCAGTCGTTGTTGTTGATTCCGAGTCATGTCCAGGTCATCAATGCTCTTTACTACAACGCCGCGTTGACGCTTCAAATTTTGGTCAACATGAATGCTGCTCAGCAATTCTTTGAAGCGTGGCTAAAACATCTTAATATGTTTGTTCGTGTGCACGACAAGAAGCTGTCGATTGTTGCGTTGGTGGAAATTCTGGGCCTCTCACCAGACACCCTTCCTCCTCTTGTGCAATCTATCTGGAACGACTTGTTCAAGGGCTGCATTTTCTTGTTCCAGAGCTACCCATCAGCAGTGCGCGGTGAGTACGGACAGGTTTAAATTTGACGCAGTGTTCTAAGACCACGTCAGAACGGGCGCTGCTCAAAGCTCAGGAAGACGAGGACGATGACGACGACGAGTATGGATCATCATTGTTTATCAATGGTGGTGAGTTTATGTTGCTGCGGTGGAGAAGTAACATTAACACATTCCATTAGGTGGAGTTCCCTCTGCCCCTGATGGTGACGAAGACGGAGATTTGGACGGTCCTAACGACGACTTCCGCCAACTCCTTGCCGGCTTTGTGAGTTGCAGCTTATTCAGGGGTCTTCATGTTTAACATATTGTTCTTTAGGATGACGATGATGACGACGATTTCGAGGAGGAGCTTACAACTGAAGACTTGTACAGTGAAAGTGTTCTTGACAGCATCGATGCCTTCGAGCGCTTCAGACAGCTCTGGCAGCACTTCCATGGCATTCCAGTGGTTCTCGATCTTGCCCACAAAGTTGCAGAGTCGGACCCCCAAATTGCTACGGGAATTGAAAGTGTCATTGCGTCAAACGAGCAGCAATTTGTTTTGGAAGGTCAACAACAAGCACAGCAGCAAGCACACGCAAAGACACAGCAGAAGCACCAAGCATAAGTCAAACTCAAAGACGGTCAGCTTTGGTTTGCGCTATTGGTCTCAGTTTGTTTTGCTTCGTTCTCTCGTTTTTAAATTTCATTTTTCGTTCTTCGGATCCTATCTAAAAAGGCAGTCCCATTTTATTTTGTTCATCCTTCTGGCGTGCAGTTTCTTCCTCCTTTCTTTGGGAAATGCGATGATTGGGAATAGTAGAACCAGTTCGGAAGCTGAACATTGTCGAACTTTACGGGTGAGAACTGGGGTGTCTTCATCCTTTTTATGTATTTTTTGACTCCCCCATCAGTATTCACCTACTCTCATTTTTCGTCCTGTTCGTGGTGTTTGTATCCGACGAGTGTTTTTGCTAATCGTGTATGGTTGGCGATGCTGGCTTTTGCCTAACTATCGCAGGCTGTTTCTTTTTTCGTCAAGTATTCATGACGCTTCTTCAATACAGACAAGTGGGCCAATTACCTTTGTTGCATACATCGGGAGAAAACAAAATTTTAGAGGGGATTTACACCTAAACCAAACCCAAAACAATCCAGATTTCTTCGAGCTCTTCTCTGATCATAATAATAAAAACACAGTTCTCTGGTTTCATCATTGGTCTGTCATCCCATACATTTTGTTTTAGGACGGCTTCGGCTTCCTTGTACTACAACCGAGCCTGGGCGGCTATCATTTCATTTACAGAAAGTGCATCCGTTTCGCTCGATACCCCGATCGGAGATTTCTCCGGACTGTCTGATCCAACTGGGGAAGTGGACCTCGCCTGAACGGATGTAGTGATGCTGCAGGTAGTCCACTGAGGCTGGTTGAATGCACGCCCGAATTGCGACGCAGATCCCCAATATGTTGTATTCGCTCGCTAGATTCACGAACTTTGATAATCCCAACGACAGCCGAAGATCCTTTGAGAAAATGACAGTCGTGAAACCTTGAGAAGATTCTTCTCTTTCCTGGTGTTTCTGTTGAGCAAAATTATGCATGGTGCTATCGAATGTGAGTGAACTCACGGTGCGGTATCTAAGCTGCGAACGTCTCCTCTGCTTGCCCAAAGTAGTTCAAGATGATGCCTCGACTAAACTCTCTGTCTGGGTCGTCTGGCTCGTTGGATCCAGAAGATGATCGAAGATCTTTTGGTCGATAATTCCTTCGGTATCGACTGGTGAGTATCTTGCTGGTCATTTTCTCAGAGTTTGAGTTAAATTTCGAAATATTATCCTAAATTACAGAACAGCAGGCCACTTTTGTTTTTTGATACTGGTAATAGGGTAGTGGCGAGCACTTTTCTTTTCTGACACTGAAAAGAAATATTGGCGGACTCTTACATAATACTTCTCGGAGTTTATATTACTCCATTGAAGAAACTAAAACCAATCATTAGTTAATGTTATTACTAGATTTTGACCCCTAAGTGATTTGAACACTTAACCTTCTGATCTGGAGTCAGACGCGCTACCGTTGCGCCAAGGGATCTTTGTCGTGATGACCTCATAGTGGCTCAGTGGCTACGAATGCGACTTTTCGAAGCTAAACTCCGCGGTTCGAATCCTATAGGGGACTGGATTCGAATTTCCTACGAAATATATCTCTCGCAATATCGTGTCACGTGCAAGTACCGCGCCACACCTCCTTCGATTCGCCATTGCCTTCGCTCCTCTTTCCTACGGCTCGCACGGCTCCCCAAGTACTGAAGATTCCAAATCTTGGTTGAAGTACACGTGGGTGACATGTACTGATTAAGCATTGTCAATACATGTTATAACATTCAAAAAAAAAAAAAATGATTTACGTGTATTTTTACATTTCTATTTGGATTTTGCACCAGCGGGTGATATGTATTGGTTGGACAAGAAATACATATTATGAAGTTCAAAAAAAAAAATGTGATATGGCCGAGGATCTCGTGCTTGCCTTTGGGAGGCCGCTGCCTTCGCCTTCACCTCCGGTTGCCCCTGTCTCCCGCCATGATGATGTGGCTGCGCCTGTGTGCCTTCTCCCTAGACAACTGCATGGTAATCCTCCAATTCAGGACGATCTTGGGAACTCTGGTGCTCCTGGCCCTCGCCCCCCGTCTAGCCGACCTGCCCCACGTGGACCTCGTGGTCCACGCACTTATGCCGCTGCTGCTGCCAATGCCCGTGCCCGTGTGCTTGAGAGTCTCCCCACACTGAGTGCTGAATCTCGTACAGAAGCTGTCAGGACTGCCCTTGCTGGTCGTGACCCCACTCCGAGGAAGCTTCCACTGACGAATCAAACCCTGACTTTCTTCGCCGAGCCTCTCCTCTGCCTTTGGAGCAGCGGGAGGCTGCGGTCAGGGAAGTTGTCCACAAGAGATATGCACATATCCTCAGTTCAGTTACTGATCCTGCTATTTTCCTGTATGTCCGTGGTCAGCTCCCCATGGATGCTCAGGAAACTGTGCTGGACAGTGCCCGCGGGATTGCGCGTCACTCGCTCAACCCATCTTCGTCAATGATTAGTGTTCGAGTTGGTACCTTCAATTGTCGCAATTTGAGCTTTGGAGTTCTTGATTCACTGTTTCGTTTTATGTGCGCAAAATCACATTGTTTTTTCTGCTCCTGACTGAAACACACCTTTTTCCTTTAGACCCGCTGCCTTCCCCAGATTTGATTTTTGACACTCGTTTTTCTCCTGGGTCATCGGGTACACGACGGGCTGGTGTGGGAGTCTTGATCAATCGCAGTCTTTGTAGAGCTTCTGATTTCCGTCTCGTTTCTAGTTATGGTGGCACCTCTCTATGGTTTACATTTCGTGGGCTTTTGGTTGGAGGGTATTATTTGCCTCCGTGTGGTATTGCTCAGGACCCCTTCCTTGAAGAGTTTATTGCTTCACTTCCTCAACATGTCCCGTCGTCTCCGTGCCCTGTTCTTTTGTTGGGCGATTTCAATGCCCGTTTTTTAGCTACTGGTGATCATTCTTCAAATTGTAGGGGTAGGTTGTTTGAGCAATTTATTGCTGCCACTAGTTTCTCTCTAGTTAAGCACCCTTCCTGTCATAACCCCACATTTTCTTCTCACAATGGTGACTCCATTATCGATTTGTTGTTTGTCAATCCTCTGCTTCAATGTGATCCTATTTCTTACATAGTTCATAGTCGTCTAGCTGACGGCGAGTTTATGCCTTGGGCTTCTGACCATTTTCCGGTTACAGCTGTTTTTTCTTTTGCTCCTCCCAATGCCAGCGCTCCCTCTGCTGCACCCCCCCACAAGCGCTGGGCTGCTCATCTGTTGCGTGAACATGCTGTCTTTCAAGCAATGGAGGAAGTGGGACATTTGTTTTTTGATCCCACCCTTGCTGATGTCAATGCTGCGCTCAGTCCAATTTTAGAAGCTCCCGCCTTTGCCCAAATGTCTGTGGATGTTGCACAGGGATGTATTGACTCTGCATTGGATATTATTTTGTCCTTTGTTACTTCGTGTGCTGCTTGTGTCATTGGACCCCCCAGTTTAGTCCGCTGTCACCCTGCCCTGCCATTGTTGCCACCGCATTTAGTGGCCTTGCGACGGAGCTACTTACTTGCTCATAAGCACTATTTAGCTGTTTCTTCCTGTGATGATCCTGATCCTGTTTTAGTTGAGTATTGCCGCTTGGAGCGTGACCGGCTATCGCGTGAGCGTGTCAAAGCTTTTCGTACTTGGTCTCTTTCTCAGCGAGCTCGAGAGGCTTCTGGCGACAATATGTTTAGTTCTTCTCCTAGTTCTTTAACCGAGGTTAGCAAAGTTCTTTCCACCACGCGTAGGTGTCATCAACGGCGCTCAGCTGCAAGTGGTTTATTGTCTGATCTTGCCTCTTTATCTCATTATTGCAATCACTTTGCCTCCGTTTATCAGACTCAGTTTGCACAATCCTCTGCCAGTGCAGAACACGTTCGTCTACATGCGCTGAATGATTCTGTGTCAGTTAGTGTTAGTGACTTTGTTTGTGCTATTCGTTCTTCCCCAAACAACTCTGCTCCTGGCCGAAACCATATTCCAGCTGAGTTATTTAAGCCGTTAGCTTCTGATGTTGCTATCCTTTTTGTTCAACGTTCAAACGCTATTTTCTGTTCAGGTTTGTCGCCCTCTGCCTGGAATGCTGGCTTGTTGTTACCTGTTTGGAAGAATAAGGGTTCCATTGGTGATATTAGTCAGTCCCGCCCCATTACTTTAACCAATGTTGATAGAAAACTCTTTGAGCGTACCCTGCTTCCTATGCTTGTAGCTTATGTTGGTAAACTTGACCCCGCCCAAGCTGGTTTCCAGGCCAATCGTTCAGGTGTTGAGTGTGTTTTTGCATTAGATGCTACCCTTCGACGAGCTTCCTGCACTGCTCTGCCTTATTGTGTTACTTTCTTAGATATTAAAGCAGCGTATGATACTGTACATAGGCCTCTTTTGTGGGAACGTCTTCATCAATTTCCCAGAATTCCAAACCGTTTGATCTCTGTTTTGATGAGTATGTTTGATCGTTGTTCTTCTCAGGTTGTTATAGAGAATCGTGCTTCTGATTTGTTTTTGCTTCCACGAGGTCTTTTTCAAGGTTCTGTTTTGTCTCCGTTCTTGTACTCAGTTTTCATCAATCCTTTAGCACAGCTCCTTCGTCGTGAATCCTCTCATCTTGCTAGGTTTTCTTATAACACTCCTGTTTTCAATTCGTTGTTTTTTGCTGATGACACAGCTTTGTTTTCTGCCACCCCTGAGCAAGCCCAACGTGCATTGAAAATTTGTGAAGATTTTGCTTTAGCTTCTCATTTTGTGTTTTCACCTTCAAAGTGTGCTGTGTTATCTTCTCAACGGTTACCCACCCCCTTGAAGCTTCATGGCTCTGCCCTCCCTGTCGAGGTTTCATTTAGATACCTTGGTCATTATTTTACTATTGCAGGGTTTGATCTTGCTGCAACTATTGATCATCGCTTAGAGAAAGCTCGTGCCTCATTGCATCTTTTTGCACCTTATGTCTCGTACTTTGGTGGGTCTGCTCCTCGTGTTGCCAGGTTGTTGTTTTTGTCTTTTATTAGACCTTCACTTGAGTTTGGTTTAGCACTTATTCGGCCTTCCACTGCTCAGCTTCAGGTACTCGAGCATTTTTGTTATCATGCCCTGTGTTGTCTGTTTTCGCTAGCCCATACCACTTCGCGGGTTGGTTTGTTGCTGTTAGCGCAAATTCCTACTTTTGAGTTCAGGCTGAAGTACCTTCAGGCACGTATGCTTGCTCGCTGGTCTAGTGATTCCAGCCCACTGTTACCAGCTGCTGTGTTGGAATTCTATTGGTCGTCTCCAGTCGGTTATGGTTCATCTCCTTATTTTTCCGCTTGTCACAATGATCTCATTGCTCCTATGCCTGTTGTGCCCCCACTTCATCCGTTGATGTCGCATTTTCAGTCTTTAGCTGTTGCGCATAATGGACCAATTGCAGTTTCGTTTGCCCCTGTCCGCAATTTGAAACTTCGCAACGCTTTGTTGCTACCCCTACACCAACATCTCCCAACAGTATGTCTTCGTTTGTTCCTGCTATATCGGCTTGGCCGCCTGTTCCAAACCCCCGACCTTTTTGTAGGAACTGCCATGATGCCCCTGAAGTGTCGCGTGCCCATGTCTCTGTGTGTCTACATTTGCGTGCTAGTTTGTCTGCTAGTTTTGATTTGGGCCCGCCTGACGATCCCCGACTACCTCTTGACATTGCAATTGATATGCTTTCACCATGGCCTTTATATCCTTCCCCTGCTTTTTCCCAGTGGGTTCTTGTTCTTCGTGCACTTAACCGCATTTGGTCAAACTGTCTTGGTTATGACCTAGTTTTGTCTCCCGCTCCTGATTCTATCTTGTCTGGTTTGTTGATTTGGATATGCCTTAGTGTTTTGAAATATTTTACTTTCCTACGGCTCGCACGGCTCCCCATGTGCTGCCAATTTACGTGTATTTTTACACTTGTATTTGGATTTTGCACCAGCGGGTGATATGTATTGGTTGGACAATAAATACATATTATGAAGTTCAAAAAAAAAATCCCCCGTCTGCAATTTGAAACTTGTTCACCCTTTGTTGCTAGTTATCGTCAGTTGCGACTGTGTCCCCTGCGGGCCTGAATGTATCGATAAAATCTTTTGCTGCAAGATTGATAATGTGTGCCATACACTGCATGTGTTGAGTTTCTGCAGACCATGCAATATCCCTATCTTCCAATAGCGTCTCCAGCTTAGCACTCATCGTAAAGTTGTTTGAACCGTTGTCGGTTGTAATACACAATAAGCGTTCACCCGATAGCATGCCAAATTCATCCAGACACTTGACAAGCTGATTAGCCATGGCGACGCCTTCATGCTTTCCAACCATCAGAATCATCTGCAGCAGCAAGTCCTGTGGCTCCTATTCTTTTGTGATGAAGTGGGCAGTAATTCCAAGAAAAGAAATCTGGTTCTTTGATGTCCAACAATCAGCTGTTATTGATACTTTTGAAGGCGAACCAAACCTTCTGCCTATCATATAGATCCGTCTCATTTGCTTCACTGTTTTTGCTGTCTTTGGTGTTTTGTTTGGCTGAAAAGTCTTCAGCATGCTGACAAAGAACTCGTTCTCCACAACAGTAAAAGCCCGATTGTCTGCAGCAATCCAGGCCAAAATTGACCGCCACGCTACGTCTGGATTGAACACAAAGTCTTGCTCCTTGTCCAGCGCGACAAAATTCAATGTTGGTTGTCCCTTGGGACGGTGTCTAACAGTCCAAGAGGCCTGGCAATACGTCCATGCTGGTTTATCAGATGCCAGAGGAAGTTTTTTGTTGATCCTGTCTTGTCGACCTTCTGGCTCCACTTGCATTTCACAACCAAGCACCTTCACAGTCTATTATCAACCTTATAGTAATTGTTCTCTATGCCGCCTCGACCACCTCTATAGTCTGAAATGCTATCAACATCTGGGTCCGATGAAAGCATTGATAGTTGAACCATTCTTTGGGCTGAGCTTCTTTCTAGGGGAGTACCATTGCCATTTGTTTTTGTTTTGAAGTCGCTGTTTGATTTTTGTTCTTCCAGAGTGGTTGTTGCAAATTGTTTTTCAGATGCTTTTGATTTGTTTAGAGGTTTGTTTCAAGGTTCTGTTCTCAGTCCACTTCTCTATACACTTTACTTGATCCTCTACCTGGGCTCCTCCAACCATTCGCCCCACCTATAACACTCTTTCATCCTGCCAAATCACAATATAGTTCTTTTTTATTTGCAGATAATTTAGCCTTGTTTGCACTTACTTTGGATGCTATGCAGGTTCTTCTCTCTGTTTGTGAACAGTTTGCCCAAGCTCGTGGTTTCTCTTTTGCTCCTTTGAAGTCTGTGATTCTCACAAGAATTCCCATTCCAGCTAATTTGCCTGTGCTTCTTCATGGTCAAACTCTGCCTGTCAAGCCTTCATTCCGTTATCTAGGTTGCTTTTTTGGAGATACTGGATTTGAGGTTTCACTGACTATTTCCCATCTACTTGCCAAAGCGCGTGCAGCTTCCTTTGCTTTGCTTTCTTTTTCAAGGATGTTTTGTTCTCATTCTCTGGTTGTGGTTCGTCATTTGTTTTTGTCTTTTATTCGACCTACGCTTGAATTTGGTTTATATTTTATTCTTCCCTCTGTTGCTGTTTGCAAACCAGTTCGGACTTTTATTCACCAAAGTTTGTGTCGATTTCTTCGCCTTTCATTTTCCACTTCAATTGCTGGGGTTTTGCTGTTTTGTAAGTTTCCTGACCTTCAGTTTCGGCTCCAATATCTGCAGTTTCAGATGTTTCAACGTTGGTTGGATGATGATGCCCCTGATATGGTTCACTCTATGTTTTCATTCTTTCTTCACCAGGGAAAGCACTTTCATTGTTCTCCTGTCCCTTTCAACAATCACTTCCTCTTCCTGGCTGCAAATGTTGTTATTCCCAAACCGTCTTATGTTATTGCAAATAACTTTCACCAAGTAGCCTCATCTGCCTATGGTTCTATAGCTGCTAGCTTTGCTCCCCTTGCATCTGCCCACCCTCATGCGCTAGCAATTGCTCCTCCATGCTTCCCTATTTCGTCAATCTTGAGGCTTCTGCAGTATCGTGTTGGACGTTTGTTCTATCACCCCCACAAGCAGTTTTGTCGCTGCCACGCTGCAACTCTCTCTAGATCTCATGTTTCAGAATGTTTGCGTCTTGACCTATTGTTGCCTCCTGTTCCTGTTCCTGCTTTACAACTTCCGCTTGATGTTGCAATTGATAGCCTTCGTCCACGTCACATTGTCAACCCAGCAAATCTTGCAGCGTGGTATCTTGTTTTTCGTTGTCTTCATAAGATTTGGCGCTTTACTGTGTGGGTCTGCCATTAGAAGTTTCTCCTCCAGACTCCCTCTTTGTCCCTGTATTTGTGGATCTTTAACGTTTCTTATTCATTATTTATTACTCACCTGTTTTTTTGGCACCTTGGCAGTATCTGACGGGACAGGTTTGAGTTTACTTTCTCTGTTTTCTTTGTTGCTTTTCCTTATGCTGCGCGCTTCCCTATGCCATGACCATCTTGTAAGGCACTTTGGGTGTTGTTTCTTGTTATGCATTGTATGTGCAAAATAAACAAAAAATATTGTTAAAAAATAAATAATAATAATGTCAAAAAAAGAAACGAGAGTATTAATGTTGTGTGTGGGGTCTGAAAACATATGACGACAACAAAATTCGACAAATATTCGCCCAAGCCTTGCGCGGCCCATTTGCCAAATAGGTAGGTACCATATGTATTTGACAAATTGTTGACCCTATTTGCTCGAATCCGATTGGAGCAAATCAGGGAGCTACCCTCGATTCGACTTGCGCAAATAAGTGCATATAAAATTTGACAAATCAAATAAACAATTTGACTTGTGGCAGACCCTGTGGAAAGTATCCGCGTGGACAGAAAGAACAATAGCTTCCTTTAAGCTTTCTTATCACAAAAGGTTTTACTCGGGTCTGAGCACTCTGTCCTACTAGATTAAATGTATGTAGTAGAATCCTGAGGTACCATTGTGGCAACGCAGAACTCAGAAGATTTTTAGCTGTTCAGCAAACATTTTATTTTTGTATCAGAGCCCAATAGCGCTTCATGAACAAGTTTTCTGTCATTAAATGAGGCCAATAGGAACACTCTCAATAACACTTAACAATATCCCATACTCTATTACTTAGTGATTTTTTTGAATAACCTGATTGAATACTACTGAAATTCTAATACTACAAAGTCATGCAATAAACATATAATGTACAAATCTCTACAGTGATTGTCAAAATGCCAAAATGTGAAGCAGCTGCATTCTGTTAGGTCTATAAAAACAAATTAAACTGTCGTTTCACTCTGCTTCAGCTCTTCTCCAAAGTTCCCAGCCTCCTTCTCCTGTCGTGCATCAAAAGACCACCGCGTCAGCGGCACTTCAACGAAAGCTGCTTCAAATGGCGCGTCCGGACTTCTCGCGCGACTAGGAATGAATACTGGTCGATTTCCTGAATCGATGTGGCCCTGTTCCCGATCGTCAGGTGCCGGCCCGTGATTCTCTGTTCCGTTCCTTGACAACGCGACCGAGGAAGAAGGAGTCGCGCACTTTACGCGTCGACGCCCACGCCAGCGTCTTACGAGATGGAGGATGAACGCGTACAGTATGCATCCGACGATCACACCGCCAACGCCAACGCCGGCCCACTTCGCGATGGTGATGAGAAGCGCGCTGACGTCGGAATCGAGGTTTGGTAAGCCTGCGTATGCGGTGCTGTCGTCTGTTGGAACGAGTAGTGGTGTCCCAGGCGTTGCGGTTGGAATGGTAGAAGGACCCACTGTTGCTGTAACTGTGGTAGTCATCGGCAGACACGAAACGCGTTTGGTTGTCACGTGCGGACAACCCCGCCACAAATGACTTCCCGAACGCGAGCTACAGCAGTGGAGTTTCTTCGGCTGTGCTGGTTCACGGCGTCTTCGGGACTCGGTTTCAGCGGTTTCGTGCCGGTATTCCGCTCTCCTCCGTGGGGTCTCGTGGACCCAGTCTGGCTAGCAGATCGTGTCTGCGGGGTTGGATATGCTTGCGGGTCCTGGACAAAGGCCTCGTTGATGCTGCAAGGAGCGCTTCCGGTCGCTCATTTCGGAGATATGGATGCAGCTACTCACCCCGTGGCGGGTTTGGAGGTCGAAGAGGAGGAGCGACAAAAGTTTGCATTCTTCTATCTGCTTTTATCATACTGGTCGCTTCGATTTTCGGCATATGGCACAAGGGTACCATAGAAACTTATTTTGAGTGTGGTTAGGGACTCATTTCACGTCGCCCAGGTTCTTCCCCGCGCTACCAAGTCAGGCTTTTCAGCCAATAGGCGCCAGTTCTTTTTGAGCTTCGCCATATATACCGCCATGTGCTTGATCACGGACGAACTTCTTCATGCGCTCATGATCCAAGTGATCTTGGGTCCCAACGTCTTAGCCATTCATGGACACGCAGCTTCAAACCCCCATGACGTGAAGGCGGAAGATTGTGGGATATGCCTGGGAGTTGGACTGGGTAACGAGGAAGATCTCTCTCACCTCGAATCTTTTTGTCGGAACAATCACCTTGCACATCCGGCGTGCATGCTCGCGTGGGTGCAGAGTGCACCTGTGAGTAGAGATGGAACGGGGCCGCTACTAATGAACCCATGGCAACGCCGACTGAGACGACGGTCCATTCTTGCAAGACTGCTTCTTTCCTTGTTTGGATCCAGGAGTCGTAGATTGGACGATACTGACGTTGGAGAGGTGCGGATTCCTGGAGCAATGCCCCCAGAACCAGTAGCACCAAATGCGGGGAATGCCGAACCCGGGGTGTGGTCGGACGACGATACAGATGAGGTGCTGTCATCTAGACGCCGCTGTCCAACCTGTCGACAACCATTGCACATGCGTGTGGTGGATGACCGGTCCCTCATTTCTGAACACGGACCAAGAGGAGTTCTCATGATTCTTCAACGTAGATTTGTTCTCACGCACTTCCTATTGCGATCGGCGGTCACCATGGGTTGTGTCACGGTAGTACTCTTGGTCTTTTTGACGAGATCAAGAGGCCAATCCACGAGAACATCTTCGAGTTGATGTTGAATCACATGATTTTGTGCGGTGATGATTTTGGCGGTGTTTGTACAGTCGTGCACGATAGACAATTGTATTGATTCAACTCAACCAACACCATGTATACAGCCTTCCCATTTTACGATGGAGGAGGTCCCCTGAAAACGGTTGATATCAGTTGATCACGTCAGACGAGACTTTTCTTAAGACTTCCAACGTACTCTCCCCCAGGAATCAACATGCAGACGTTGTTGCCGTTCAAAAGGAGCTGATCCAACTTTGTTTCGCGACGACCCTCAGGTGAATACTCGCTAAATGGAACCAAAACTATATATCAGCACTACAGGAAAGCAAGTGACGCATTTTGGAGGCACACTTACTATTCAGTTACGTTTTCCAAAACCATGGCTGTCATTTGAGCGTAATCCGTTATCAAAGAATGCACAGACGAGTCTCCTCTGTTCTCCTTAACACAATGGTCGCCAGCAACCTCCCCATCAACGCAATACTTACTGACATATTCATCAAAACCCAGAAGAGTTCCAGTAAACTCCCTCTCGTTCTTCAGAATGACCCAGATTCGTGACCCGATACACTTGTCGATCAGCTCTAACAAAACAATCCATTCAGCTCCCATTCCATTCTGCAACAGTCAATTTTACCTAGTGGGAGCAGCTGTCCGGCCATCTGTGTGAGCCTGCCTACAGTTCTGCGCCACCATCGGTTGAAGAACTGAATTTATATTCCCATGCCTGGCTCTTTCGTGATCAGTCTCATCGTGGTCGTTTCCGCTTATTTCTGGTGGACTTTCAAACCGTCGAAGCGACCGAACGTCGCTCGCTTCTTGCCTCCAGGAACTATTCCCCGTTTCCTCAAACAAGACGATACACCATCCACAGCCTCAAAGTCAGCAAAAAAAAAGAAGCAGAAGAAGAAGGCGAATAAGGGTGCAGAAGCTTCCTCTGGAGCTGAGAGTGCCTCATTAAGAAATGAAAACTCCACGGAGGCTTCACCGGCGGCAGGGTTAGAAAGCCACAGTGAACCCGCTTCACCTCATCCGGGAAACGCTAAGCAGCAGACTCCGATTGAGTCAGGAAGGAAGGGAAAGCAGAACCCAGCCAAGGCTTCTATTCCAGCGCTGGCTGTTTCGCATGCCGGCGTAGCGACCGCCGTTCCCGCACAACGGACGCCTGTATCACCGGATTCCGCTTCCGAATCGCGATCGGATCGAGGCGTGGTGAGGGTGCCTGATTTAGACGCTGACGATGACGAGAACCCGCAATACGCCCGTGTGCTTAAAGTAAACAAGACAGCGGACGAGCTTTCCGCGAGCGAAGTGGAACTTGATGATGGATGGCGGATGGTCGACGTGCATTCAAGTAGGGTCAAACTCACTAATCGAACTATTGAGATCTTATTTTTATAAGCAGAACCGAAAACTCTCCGGATTTCTGGGGGTACCATGGGGTCTACCTCCAAGCCAGCTTCTTTGTCTGCTTCGAAGCAACCAGAAGGTCTCACAAAGAAGCAGCGTGAGAATCAACGCAAAGCAGAGAAGAAGAAAGCTGCAAAAGCTGCCCTGGACTCGGAGACTGAAGCTCGACTGAGGGATCACCGAAGAGCACAGATGCATGCGACTCTAAACGAAGCTGTCAAGACTGACAAGGCAAAAGCCATGCAGAAACAGCTAATGAAGAATTATGAACCTGCTCAGGCTCGTCAGGCTCCCTCTCGCGGAAGTAGCAGCTGGTATGCAGCAGATGATGATACAGCCGAGGGAATCTGGGATTAGATTGAAAGATTAAAATTGAGGAATGTCGTGTCTCTGACCGACTTTAAATGTCGGACCATGTTTTGCTTGGTTACGATCTATGATAGTTGAACACGATACCCTTTGTGGATCGGAGAAACTTAATTTTCCGCAATGTCAAAAAGTTGCCAATGCCGGTTCCTGCCATTACTTTGTGAGTGAATGACCGACCATTCAATAGTTGCGGCATTCTTTGTTCAAAGTCTCAATGAATGCATCGAATCTTGAATGACGGATGACTTTGCATCGGACTTCTTTGATGAAATATACAGAAAACCGCGAGCCAACGAGCGGGACCGACTGCAGATTTTCTGGATAACCCCCGATCTACCATGATCCCATTCAAAAATCACGAGGAAGGCCACCGCGGCACCGCGGCACCGCGACCGACGGATATTCTTACCTGAAACAATGTTACAAAAGGGAAGCGTCAACCTTCGCACAACTGACTAACAAAAATTGTCACCCGATTTCATTCCGACCTCTTCGCTTCAGCAAACAAGTAATGGATTTCAGTCAGATCGATTCCCTCAACGACCTTACGGTCACATTTCACGACTCTAAGCTAACATGCTGGAAGCCATTCTACTTTGTCCACATGGTGGTAAGTATTTGAGTCCATGAATGCCAAAGCCAACAAACTAAGTTCCAACCAATCAGTGTGCCTACGGGGTCACAATCGCAGGATTCCTGGCATTCGTCACCAGACTCTTCGAAGTGATTAAGCCGTTGCACTTTTTCATGGGACGTCTTTACATCATCTTCATGATCTGGGCGATGGGCTCATCATTGTTGATCCACAACACGGGTTAGCATCACGCTTGCTCTTTCCTCCTTTCATTACCTTACCTTTTCGTGGATAGGTCTACCAACTGGTGTGCTCTGGTCTTTCCTCTGGGTCGGCGTGGGCCTGTCCATCGGCTACATCGCCATCGGCTTCCACCAGCAACGAATCCTCGTCCGAAAACCAACCAAATCGGCCTCGTGGAACCGCTGGTCCGAGATCTTCTGGAGGATCGTGTCGTGGAAAGGTCTTCACGGCGTAATGATGCTGTTGTCATGGATCAACGTCGCGGGGCGAACTTTCGTGACTAAGCCAGATGACTTTGACTGCTACACTTACGCAGTCTACAAGCCCGGCTACACTGGCAAAAATTTCACCCCCGGTCCGATGATTGGAAACTTGACCCTCGTTCCCACAATGGGCGCCTCTTACCCCAGGACCCCGTGGGCATACCGTGAGGGAACTTGGGCGGTTATCATGAGTGTCGCGCCAATGGTTGCCGGAATCGTGGTAAGTTGAATTGAAGGACTGGGATTTTAAGAACAATGGTTAATTTGGTGTTTAGATTGCGGTCGTTTATCAGGTGATCACTCTTCGGAGACCGAACGGAGAGATGGTTGAGACGTCCGAGGAGCGGAAGTCAGCGGCCAGATCACAGTGATTTGGTGGATCTTCAAAAACTTTACTTTCCTGAGTTTGATCGTTTCCCTTTCTCTGTGCGTCGCACCAACTAATTCACAAAATCGCACTCCATGTGTAGAAATGAAGTGCATTAAGCAGAACCGCTCTGAAATCCAGATATTAAGTATCAACATTGCGAACGGCTTAAATGCTAACTTGTGCTATGATATTTAACTAGTAATGTACAAGACTTCTACATAGAATCCAAAAACTTTACGACTTCTCTCCTTTCGGGTGCTGTCAGCCACATTGTTGCAACTAGTGCGGCGGTTGCCATAACAACAAACATAAGTATCGCCACCCGTGGTCCGATGCAACACAACCGCTTGGATTCACGCTGCTGCCGCACTCCGCACACAAATGCCCGTCCTACAAGAAAATATGTTGCTTAGTTCAATCTCTATAAATCTGAGGTGGTAACGCACGTGAGAAAAGCGGCTTGGGATCCTCCTCGATTAGAACAACGTAATAAGAATCACCGTGTTCCAGAGGCATTGTGGACCCACCCTCACTGCTCGTGGCATCTCCAGACAGTATTGAAGAGTTCCGTGTAATCACGGTGATACGTGCGGCCTGTGGTGGATAGGCTGGTCCTGTGATGGAGCTGAAGGGTTGTTCAGCGAGCTCTATTGGCGGTGCTTGTGGATCCAGCTCGATGATCGTTGAGGTTCCTGTCTGCGAAGCGCTCGATGGTATAGACGAGCTTTGAGCATTCATTAAAGCCGCAGGGGGGGGTCTTTCAAGTTCGCATTGCCGGGAGCTGTTTTGCTCGAAGAATGAACTACCACTTGCTGACATATTGGAACAAAAGGGTCGAGTTTGTAGCAGTCTCGAAGATTATTTTAAATCCATCGCGCAGTCGTCACAGATGAGAACAATCTCTACGCATTTTATTAATTTCATCATTTCAATTCGATGTTTTCAAAACATTTCAAATCGAAACGACTGTGCATGTGACTGGCAGATGCAGATGTCTCACAGATCGTCTTTGTTCTTTGGGACCGTATCCGCCATGCAAATCCGATGTTTAAATTACTGGATCTCAATCAGAATCGAAGAAGCAAGGTCATCATCACATAATACACAGAATCGAAGCAGGCAGGTGAGGCACAAGACACCATGAAAGAGGTTCGAGATGTGCAAGCAAGTTTGTGGTCCCGCCCAAAATTTTCATAGTTTTTCAACCAGTCCCTTTATTGCTCTAACAAGAGGGTGATTCCTTCCCGCAGTCGAACTAGCAAGCGCCAAGGCTTCAGTCAGAAGCTGACGAGACTTCCCACCTTGCCCAGTGTTCTGTACATCTCTGACAAGAAGCCAACGGCTGCAATTGGTTCGGGATGCCCTGATTCCAGAATTCGTCGCTTGGCTTCAATGGACGATACCATGAGCGGTTCAGCAAGATCGAATTCTCCTGCTGATAATACAATGTTGCCAACCTGGTGACGGCGGCGCGAAGAGTATCTGGATGACTTTCGCCCAGCGTTTCCCGCTGAATTTGTACTGCAGACAGCAGCAGAGGCTCAGCTTCATCTATCTTCCCTTGAGATTGGTGAACGAGCGACAAGCTGGCGGCTGTTCTCAGGGTGCTCGGATGGACCCAGAAAACGGCGCTGGGATTCCAGACACGAGATGTACAGCTGTTCAGCTTGCTCGTTCTTTCTCTGCTTGAACCAAAGGCCGCAACGCTGTTGAGCACGCGAAGGGTTGTGGGATGATCGTTGCCAAAATTGAGTCGATTGGCATACACACAGGTTCTATGTAGCGACTCGGCTTGCTCATACTTGAAATTCTTTTGGTACGCCAATGCAAGGCCTTCTATGGATTCAAGCGTATGAGGAGGACGAACAATACCAAATATTCGCTGCCTGACTTCGAGCAGCGAGGCAAATAGCGATCAATTTTTCTGATCCCCGTACAACGATGCCAGGTCCTGTATGGCGTTTAAGGTGTAGGAATGATCGTTAACAAGAGTTCTGCGGCGTGAGGCTATGACTGTGCGGAAAATGGTTCGGCGGGACCATACTTCCCCTGGCGGTATACAGCCCTCCAAGTGTGCTAAGTGAACGGATCGTGTCCTCGTGATCCTCGCCATATAGCCGCCAATTCTGTTCCACACACGCAACATTGAGTGCTTCGGCTTGGGCATATTTTCCCTGCTCTTGGATCACAATGGCCAAGATTCATGGTGGATATATTCCCCGGATGATTTGGCCCCAGCAAGCGTCTCCGTGCATCTAGCACGGTGATTTACAGCTTTTCCGCTAGGTCGAGCTTTCCTAGCTTTTTGTATACAGTTGCAAGGTTCTCCGTTGTGACCAAAGCGTGATCGTGGTATTGCCCAAGATCACGCAATTGCACTTTGAGCGCCTCTTGAAAGATTGCCTCGGCTCCAGCCGCGTTTCTCTGGTCCATATGTATAATTGCCAACGGCAGCTTCCAGTCGTTGTTGTCCTTGTCAACCACGCTGTCGACTTTGCGCTCCAGGACACCAAACATCCACCCTCTGGAAACATCAAACATTCGACGGTCCATTTTTGGGGACGTGATCGTCTGCCGAATGATTTTATGTACGTTCTCCTGATCTGCGGGAACAACAGCCTGGCTCTCCTCTGATCTCACCCGTTCAAGCACTTCAAAGAGTTTTCCGGGGCTAGTTCTGATCGGCTCAAGAAATTTCGCCTCCTCATTCTTGGTGAGGGCTAGGTGAAATGCGCTTCCTGTAACGACACGTGCGTGGAGCTCACGTACCATGCACGCTGCAGCGTGGCAGAGGGACAATCCATTTCTTCCGTCCACGGTTTCACGAATAGCTCGCACACGTCGCTTTTTGTCAATGACCTCAGATCGTCTTCCCTCCGCATTCTGAAATGAACGATTTTTAAGTATGAAAGGCGAATCTCAATCATGGGGAACTCCGGGATAGCTGGAGCTGCTGTAGCTATTTAAAGCGAGATAACATAACGTCAAGAGTCCTGGCGATCGTCAGCTTGCACAGTCTTACTCTGGGAGGTAGACAGCATGCGTGAGGTCAGGCAGACAACGAAACAGAGAATAAATATTTATTAATGTCTGATGCTCGCAAAAAACGGAACGTATGCAAACAACACAGCAATGGAAACAAAATATCATACGCAAAAACCGCTTCATCGCTTCATCGTGTCAACTGCTCAAGCGGCACCTCATTTATGCTGGAGATACTGGAAAGTCTAAATGTCTGGCGATTCGAGCCTCGGTTCGAAACCACAAGTGAGCTCCTTCGATTCACAAACGCATCAGCTGGCGACCCTGCAAAACCCTGCTCCATTCGCTCCCCAAATCCAACCGGAGTTCCCACCGTCAACGTCAGCGCAGAGTCAAGGATATCGTCGGTTGAAGTTCCCATCATCCCTCCTTGAACTGGTGTCATAACTGCTACTTCGTAAGTTGGTGGTGGTGGCATCACATCAGGCACGACTGAGACTGGTCTGACACCTGCAGCAGTGTTGAGTATCCCTTCTCTGCTCGACGCAGATCCCAGAGGTGCTTCTTGGCTCGACGTTGAGCCAATTGGTGGTTGTTCAACTGTATTGCTGCCTTCACAACTGCTATCGTGGTGTTCTGGGGCCGGCACTTCTGCAGGCAATGTCAGATGATTCATAGTTGGTAAAGGTGGGCGATTCTGAGGTGGTGTGGTCGCCGTCACTCCGCTGGGTGTTTGTGCTCGTGATGGCGGCGCAGATGGTCGTGGAGTTCCAGGGTATGCAGGAAGAATCGGGAATGCTGCAGCATACATCTCGGTATGGATATGGTCTTCGGGATTGTACGTTTCTGGAGTATACTGCCGACCTTCTAAACCCGTCATTGCCATATCCTGTAACGATGCCATGTAATTGGCGTGTTCCTCCGCTTCTCGTAGTCTTTTTCTGCGTCTTCGGATGCACGAACCGAGCTGGAAAATTATGCATAGTAGTACCAGCGAGCTAACGACTGCAATTGCGACTGTGAGCCCCGAGACCGTTGCGTCATTGGAGTCTGCGCTTGCTATGGCTGTGAATGTTGGTAGTCTTGCCGTAACTGACGGGAAAGCAGCATCGACATTTGTGGTCGTTAAACTCTCGCACCGTAGACCAATGCCCGCTACGTTCACACATCGTAAGTTCGCTGGACTTGGTGGTGCAGACGAGTTGCCAAGAAGTGGTCTCCAACTCGTTGAACACTCTTGATCGGTTGTGCAATATGAGCCCACGAGCTGACTTGCATTGCCTGAATAGGAACTGCATTGGGCATTAATGCACAATGGCTGGGCCGCATTGTTTCGTTCAGAGCATTCGATGTTGCTGTTGCAAATAGATAGTGGGCTTTGGGATGGAGAGATGGCCGACACGGTACTTGAAAGAGAAGCCGTTGTGGACTGCGATACGACCGGTTCTACAAAGAATGTCCAGGCCAGGATGCCAACCAGAGTGCGGGCGTCCCCGGGTCGAAAGACCCGCCGTTGCAAAGGCATTTGGTTGTGAAGTTTCGGGCAGCGACACTGCCACAAACACTGAATTTATTGGTATTTATGTTTAATAATTTGAAAAAAGTTGAATCACAACACATAGAATTTAATGATTCGACCTCTCATCATCATTGCTTTCTAAAACTTCCTTCATTCTTTGCTTTCACTTACGCCGGCACTGGCGAATGTTGCCATATCAGTCACAAGATGAGCAGCGGCCTTCAAAGTCGGAAAAGCCAGAGCTGCTCCAGTTCTGTGGACTGGTCAGTGGATCAAAGACATTCAGCAGAGCATGGAACACTTACCCTTCACCGAGACGCATCCTAACCTGGAACAAGGGTTCGGCCTTCCAAAGCTCCTGACCATTCCAAGGCTTCGGCTGACCATCCGAAGCAATAAACTGATCGATCGCACTTTTCTGCGCAATGCGAATGCGCTCAAGAGCGGCCGATCCGTTGCTTTGATCAGGCTGATGTGCAAGGAATGCACCGACAGTGAGAAGCGCTGCTTCTTCAGGTGCGGAGATGCGAAGTGCAAACAAGTACGCCGCAAGCGTCACAATACCGTCCACGAGCACCGGAACATGGTGTTCCAAAATTGCGGCGCGGATAGCTCCAACCATCGCCGCAATCTCGAGACCACCGATTCGGCGCAAAACATCTTTGAAATCAAGGTCGGGCCATTTCGCAAGTGCCTCGGCGTGCGGCCCGTTCACGGGATCCGTGACAGCAGCAACGGTCGCAATCTTGTGACGGAGGCGCTCGCCTTCCGCGCCGGTTCCGGAACCGGTAACTTCTTCGGCGGGGAGTCGGCTTTCCGCCGCCAGCAAGCACGCTGCGGTTCCGGTGTTGCCGATACCTAGCTCTCCGATTCCGATGGCAAGAGAATCGGGATCTGCACTGGCGGCGACAGCTCTCTGGACAGCTTGGCGACCTTGTTCCAAAGCATGCTCAAGTTCCTCGGGAGTCATTGCAGGTCCACGAAGAGAGGACAGAGTTCCGTGAGCGGAAAGCGGATGTTTTGCAACAGTAATGTTTGCGAGCTCCTTGTCGTTGTCCACACCCACATCAATGACCTGATTGTGCAGATTTGATATGAGTGATTGGTCAGAAGTCTGGAGTGAATCATATCCACCTCGAGATCCAATCCCGAAGCTCTACAGAAAGCACTGAGAGCAAAATTCAGAATCATAAACAGATAACAGTACGAATCCCTAATGGGCATACTTGATTGCAGCTCCACCAAGGCTCAAGTTGATCAGCATCTGCGGCGTAACCTGCTTCGGGAATGGGCTCACATCCTCGTCGGCAAGTCCGTGATCTGCAGCAAAAAGCAAGACCTTTCCGGAGGACACTCTGGAGACAAAGATTACGATGAGTCATGCCTCTTGCAAGCTCGAGCAAAAGAAAGCATCACCGAGGCTTGAGCGACTTCTTAAGTACAACCAGCTTTGCACCCCAGTCCTCGATTAATCCTAGCGACTTTTGCGGCTTTGTCTTGATGTCAATCTCGGCCCATGCGGCTGCCAACCATTTCGCACTGTCGTCCATGGTGTTACGTCAGTTCTTCAGTCTTGCCTCCGTTGAAGCCACGTGCAAAATCAGCAAACACGCTGTGCACCAGCGCCTGGGGCAACGTCAGTTCATACCCTCGGGATATTATGGCGAGCACGATGCAGCACCCGGCGGAAGAAGGAAGCGGCTATCGTGTTTACCTCGACCAACCACACTGCGGCTACAACGAAGGTCTCTGGTAAGGGTGCGCACCCACTCCTACAGTATGGAGCAGAATGGCCAAAACAGCTTGCGCAGTTTTAAACTGCGTTGAAATATTCAACACCAGTTGACGTAATTGCACTCCTATGATTGCATCACTTGACTGGAGCTTGAGTGCTAGTGCGTGAACTTGGTTGTGGAATGGGCCTTGCTTGAGATTCTGACCAACGATGGAAGCTTCACCAAGCTCGTCCGGGTAGATGTTGACTTTCTTTCGCTGGATTGGCAGTAAAGCGTTTGAAACCAACTCAGCTGGACTTTCAGTTTCTATATGAGAAGAGATTGAATCTGGATTTGTACCAAGGTTTTGAAGCTCCGATTGGATTGGCAGATCATGAAACTGTTCCATGAAGGATCTCTTGCGGACGTGGACGCTCGATTTGTTGGAATCGATGTGGTGACAGCTGTAGAAGTGTAAGTCTAGCAAATCTATGATCTGAACAAATTACCTGACATTGCCTTTTCAAAGTGTGGAGCAGCTCCACCTACCAGGATTAGCAGCAGTTCCGCACACCATTTTCGGCGGATACCGCCCTCGCATAGCAGTCATTAGTGACATTGGGATCATAAGTTCGAATGGACTTTGCGAGAGTTTCAAGATTGGTATGACCAATACGTAAGTTTAATCCAAGCTTCGTTCTCATTAAGTGCATCCAAATTTTAGGTTTAAACTCAACTCAAAAATTATGGCTATTCCGTCGCCCTTTCACTGCATAGGTGCCATAAGGTCGAATCGCGATAAAGTCGCGACCATTAAAAAGTGCGCACGAATGGCTTTTACCCTGTTGGACGGACATCCTCCTCCCGAAGCAGCCGCTATTCCGAAAGCGGATATCTATGTTCATAAGGAGAGCATCGATATCCCATTCTTTAACTAGGCTGATTTGCCGAACTCGGCCTTGATTGCGGAGCTGGTCTCTCAATCAAAGTATGTTGGATAAAACGACTGGTGCCACGAACGTAAAGTACCGATAAAAACTGAGGACATACGAGTGTATGAGTGGATACGGCGCCGATCGAAGCAACAATGGAGGCAAAGAGAGCTTCGAGGTTTGGGAACAATGCGGGAAGGCTTGCTGGAGACGATGAATTGAACGAAGCAAATGAGAGGCGGGAGGCCGATAGGTTTCAGGAGCAGAAGCAGGAGCAACAAGAAGAAACCGCTCAGATAACCTTTGGGATGAATATCAGAAGTGGGAAGAGATGGATCAGAAACGCTTTTCGCCATAACAATCCTCGCACCTCGATTGGTGGAATAATTCACATCATTGTGCTGGGGACCACTAATTCCAACAAATCGGCTGGAAGGATCATATTCCAATATGTTCCAATTCAATACGTATGTTCGAGATATTTCTTGTTTTCCTCCTTGTTTGAAGATTCAAGAAATGTTTCTTACGTGAAGCATGAACTATTGCATGATCTTCTCCTTGTTCTCCGCCAGCCCACTTGTCATGGTATTAGAGAGTCCACCCGAATGCCACCTGAACATCCGTGCAACGGCACGGACACAGTCCGTGCCACACACATCAACCTAAAAAGCGTTGGCGATCCCAACGGATCAAAGCGAGCACCACAAAACCAACAGCTAAGCAGCAAAGCAAACTAGCGATGGCGGCAACTACGAAAATGGACATCGACACACCCGCCCCTCCATTCCCTGAAAATGATACACACGCACCTCCGTTTCCAACTCGATCTGACGATGATGTTCCCCCACCGTTTCCGGGACGTGAATCGGAGCAAAAAAGCGGAAGCTCGTCTAAAAACTCATTCGAATACGTGATTAACAATTGGACCGGCCTGCACCCCGAGCAGAAGAATCCCCACGTTTTCCTGTACGAGCCTGCAGACGTATGTACTGTGATGGAGTATTTGCCATCTCTAAATCATCCATTACTAAAACTTCTTAGTATCCTAACGGTGTTTTCGTCCATGCAGCATCTACATCACGATTCCTCGTGGTATGTCCTGATCCGTATTATGTTTCATTTCTGATTTGCGTGATCCCAAGTCATCGACAATAGTGCTGAAGACCGCAGAGAAGCCTTCATCGCATGGAAGGATCGAAATTCAGGTTCATGCTCGTGGAGACTTGGATGTCGTTCCTGTAATCGATACCCGCCATCCTGGTGTATTCGGAATCTTGCTCGATTCAGAGCTTTTGAAAACAGAGACTTCTGCTGATGTACGCCCAGGGGCTTTCGGGAAAGTGAAGGGTGGCTTCCTTCAATTCCTTTCTCAAGCTTTTGGGGTTGGATCTGCAATCGCTGTGAAAGTGACTGTTACCGTAACTCTTCCTGGGTTGACTGCAGCTTCTTCATCTGGCTCGAAGAGACAGCGCTTCATTACCTTGGAGGGAAGTAACGGATCAATCAGCGTCGACGACCGGGGAGTATCAACCGGACAGCTCCCGGACAACGTGTTCCTAAAGACCACCAATTCGTCGATCAACTTTGGTGGCGCACATGAACTGGAGGAGATCGTCTTGGAGACTTCGAATGCCAACATTTACGCTTTCGATCTCGAAGGTCTCCGCTTCGGCGGCGACGGGCCAAGCATCCAGACCAGCGCCACGTTCAAGACCTCCAACGCGAAGATCACCATTTCGGATGTCAATTCGTTCAACAACATCAAAGCGAAGACATCAAATGCCAAAATCGACGTGACTAATGTATCAGGATCGTCGGTGACTTTGAAGACCAGCAATGCCACCATGCACTTGTCGCAGGTCAACGCTTTTGAATTGAAGGCGGAAACCAGCAATTCCAAGCTGAGGGCCGATCGCGTGAAAGGTCGGAAGATTTCTCTAGAGAGCTCGAACTCACCTGTCCACGTTTCTGAAGTGGAATGTGCGGAAACGTTGAAGGTCGAGACTTCGAACGGGAAGATCACGATCGAAGACGCAAAGGCGTCGGAGTTCAAGGTGGACACATCGAACGCAAACGTGAATCTGACGCGAGTCCAAGCATCGAAGCTCATTGACGTAGAAACGAGCAACTCGAGCATCAATGTCGGCGAGAACGGAATTCCGATCGTGATTGCGAAAACTAGCACGTCAGAGAAAGGAGGCCGTGATCCTGTCAAGATCGTTCTCAGGACGTCCAACTCCCCCGCATACTTGCACATTGTAAGGCTAGGGACTGCATTTATAACCTTCTCTGATTGTCAATGACGTAGACCGGGTATGAGGGAACCTTCATGTGCTCGACCAGCTTTTCAAAAGCTGAGGTGAAAGGAGAAGGGGTTCTTTTCACATCCTCAGAAAATACCCACAAAGTAGGTCGTATTGGAGAGCTGACCGGATCTGACATCCGAGTCGAGTCTTCATCCTCGAAATGCGTGATCTCTTTTGAATGACCGGTTTGCCGTGAAGTTTTGATCAAAACTGTTCTAAAATCTGAAGCTTGTGACACCTTATTGACCGTGTAAACGAGTGGAATATTTTGAAGCTCTATGTTCATAATGATTCCCAAACCCCCTGGCTTTGATTGCCAATCCACTGACAAGCCCGCGAACAGCATTGATTTAGTGTTTGCCATCTTGCTATCAGAGCATAAATTTGGGCGGCAGGTTCATCACTCTTCAAGGACATCCTAACATACGGAAGATATCGAAATAGAGAAGAATGATGCTATTCGCAGCCCGCTAGTTTGTCCCTGGTGTTGTCAACCGGTGTCATGCAAATGTATATACTAATGCGGATGTAGCTCGATCTACACTCCGGCCAATGGGGCTCTCTAAAAGGGGAAGTACCCAGCATAGGACGGTAGCTTGTGGACTGGAGGTGGGTCGAGCTGGTGTGGAAGCAATAAGACAACCTCCAGAGCGGCATCAACGAGAACGTCCAGGGCTACTTTAGTTACCTTTGCAACCCGTACTATCTCGACCACCACTACGACCGTTACCAGAACAAAGGCCACTACAGCTCTCTCTTCATCGCCCCACGTCTGGTGCATGTCATACCAAGTACCAACAGGGTAAACATACCGAATACAAAGCTGAATTTTATGTAATTGGTTTCTTACTTAACAGTGCGGGAGGTCAGGACAGGACTGGGCCTAAATGCTGAGTCGCCGGGTCGACGTGGTAGGAAATATGAAGTGTGATACTTCAACCAATTGCGGAAGTTTGATCTTTATAGCACGTTCAAAACGCCTACTTTTCTAGTGGTAAGTTAAAGCCTTAGTATTTATGAATGTTTCCTATGTTGAAAACCTTCTCTTTAATGTAGCTGTACCCTGACACGGCCGGACTACCTACTCATACTTTAATTCCGCCTGCTCTTTCTCTTTCAATGAATCAAACTACCTCATAAACTGGATTGCTCTGCTTAATCCTAAGATATTATTCTTCATTTACAGATCAGAATAAAATATCCCTCGTTCTTCGCGGTTTGCTTGGTTAAATTGAACATTCAATCAATGCGCAATGAACTCCAGCAATCGGATTGCAAGAGCTAGATGATCAACTGCATGATCAGCTCTCTTGGTCGCCCCATCAGTGAACTCGTTGCTGCAAACACCACGTTGGGGAGTTTTCTCCGCCGAGTGGAAGGGCGATCCGTCGGAGAGGAGACTGGGATCCATTAAGGTTTTGCACATAGAAGTGAGCAGCGGCATGGTTGGCAAACGAGCTCGCCAATAAGGAACGCCACCAAAGTGTCTATCATATTTCTAACTGAACTGGTCCTGCCCTATCAACGGGCAAGTCTCTAACAGCAACATCCTCCCATGACGACCAACAATGCGCATGGTGCATTAATGCGTTTTTGGTTCGTCACGAGCAAATATTTTAGATATTACTTTAATTTTCTTTCGGTTTTACAAGATGCACTGAGTCAAATTCGTCAACCACATTCTAATTTTGTGTGTGCGTTTATTGCGGATTGCTGTATGGTCATTGCAATCATTGCGACTTGTGGAACGTAATGAATTTTGCGTTTCGCCCGCATCTGCGTCCGTTTGTTTTGTGTTTCTTTCCATACATTAAGCGTGGTTAGATGTTAATGCATTTCATCTCCGTGTATTTATTGGTTGCCGGATTTCTGTTCCAAATAATGCTGCCGAATTGCGCTAATTTATATAGCCCACAGCATTTAGCATTCAAGCCTCGATGGACTGCAAAACTGAATAAAACAATTGGTTTGAGCTGCATTGATCAAAAGAGGAGTAGACACAAGAAGTTGCACACTGGTGCAGGAAGGCAAGAATGCATCAAACTATCCTGGGCGGTAATGTATCATCACGCGGAAACCGAGTAAATTCTTCTAAGTTTCTCAATCTCCACGAAGGCAAAAGTAACAGGGCAGCTACCGTGATCGCTTACATATTGGAATATGGGTAGCAAAATACATAACGGTGGGCAGCATGGCCGCATTCGTCCGCTTTTTCAAGCATAATGGACACAGGATCGGATCTTCTGGAACTGGAGTCCGTCCGGATGGGGCTGCCAACGAGCAGCTCTCATTCTTTCTGTATTGGCTGACTGCTCATGCTGCCATGCACCTCATCCTAGCATCAGAATAAGGTAAGTTTAGCCAAAATCACACCATATCCTTCATCGCCATCCGGACAACTCGAATTCTAATAAGGTGAAGCAATGGCGAATGATGATCCATGAGACTATAGAGGTAGCCGATTTGGTATCCCAGATTTGTGGCATGAAATATTCCATTCAAGAATGGGAACAATTTGCGGAAAGTTCTCCGAAATCTCTTACGTGCAGGCCCAGCAAGCGATGCCTGATTGGGATTCACCGCATTCATTACGTTACACAGGGCAGAAGCATTTTGCAACCCTACCTCCAGAGTATCTTCTCCACCCAATGGGTCATCCTGTTCCTCATATGTTTCATCATCATCATCACCAAGCAGCGGTGACACCGCGCCAGCAGTGGCTTCGATCCAACCCTCCCCATACAGATCCGAAAGCTTTCCGCTTATGCAGGGCAAAGCAACCTGTGCGGAATCATAAACGCTCTGGACATTTCGAATTTCATTGAGATCTTACCGCAAAGTTCGAAGCAATGATCTGCGATGCAGGAAGCCTCGAAGCTGCTTTCCCTTTTCCATTGGATTTTTTCGAAACTTGGGCCCTGTTAAACCCATAAAACATCTCCGCGAGGATGCACCTATAAATATGGTCAGTAAACAACGCAATGACTATTGGATCAAGAAAATTCTCACTGAATGAAATTAAATGGTGAAGCTCCACGATCGCCATGAGCACAGCAAAGGCTTCATCCTGCCATCGCACGAGAGCTAATGTTGTTTTGTTGGGTCTCGCTTGTGCATATTTGTGCAATGCATACGATAGGGCGGGCTTGAGCAATTCACGCATCTTGTCCTGAGCGATGAGCTCAAAAAGAGATGGTCGGAGAAGCGGGTCATCGAGCTGGGTATTTCCGATGGGAGCACCTGTAGTCGCGCCGAGAAACTACGTTGTGAAATTGTTTGGGCCAAATTTCCACTTCGCTGATTGGCTGATTGGAAATGAATTGGAATCGCATCTAAGTCGCTCAGTTGAGTGAACGACACGTGGTACCTTGTTAACGTTGTGGACAGCAACGTCAACGATGAGTTCGGCATCTACGAAATCTTCCAGCGAATGCGGGAAGTCTCATATACATGCTCAGACGTTTTTTGATGGCTTCCTTGAATATTTGAATATCTTTCTGTGCTTGCGTTTTGCGAACAACCCATATTTCACTTCAGCATAATGTCGCCACCTTTGTCTTCACTGTTTTGTTCTCTATCTCTGTTATGCAACAGTAGTATTAGCACATTTATGCCGTGGATATTATTGGTATAATAGATTTTGAAAAAAATGTCAAAGTCTACATCTCTTAATTACGCTCCAAAACCGAATGTGATTCAAGTGAGCTCTAGATTCAGGTCTATGAGCTGCTCAACGGGTGGCTGCCAATCTGTCATTCCCGGAGTTGATGCTTCTGAAGAACATGCCCACACCTGTCCAGTATGCAAGAACAAAAAACCGAGCAATATTGAGCCTCACGGTTCGTTGTTTCGTTTCGAAGTGCAGGAGCAACACACTCGATCACTGAGTGAAAGTCGTTCAGCTTGTAAAACCCACGCTCTTCATAAAGCCACGGATAGCGTCTGTTCATAATGAACTGCTTCAGGACGGCTTCGCAGGTAAAGAGCGGGTTGTTTTTTGAGTATTAAGAGCAATATAAATGTTTATGAATTGCATTAACTTCTTTGTAGCCTTTCCAAGCAATCAAACTTGCACTTGATGATATGAGGGCAGCTGAGAGCCTAATCCAGTATTGCAACATGAAGCAAACGAGCGGCTCTTCTGCTACTATTTAATCGCTTTCTTTGCATTCAATCCTTGTTTACAGGTTGAGTTATTTACAGAGACAATTTATTATTTACTATGTATTCACTTCAACGTTTGAACCAACGTCAAGTCATGTCGTGTGCAGCACCAAACGAAAACAAATTTTCTTAAAATTCTTCTGCAATGGCGAATTTCAAGGATGCCGCTGGACAAGAACGGTTCCGTACTCTGACTTCATCATACTATCGAGGAGCCCAGCACATCATTCTCGGTAAGGATCTATAAATTGTTTTGCGTTGTCCACTTTCTCAAAATATAACTTAGTGTACGATGATGTAACCAACCGTGAAACATTCGATCACATTCGACTATGTTTACAGAACTCGAGATGTGATTAAAATGATTGTTGGAAATAAGAGTGACAAGGAATCACTCGGGAGGTTACGAGAAAGGAGGGGGAGGACTATTCGAGAATGCAGGGACGCTTTTCATTGAACCGAGCGCTAAAACTAAGGCTGGAGTGAGAGATGCATTTGTTCGCAAGATACGTCAGGCGATCTACATTTTATTCATTTCTTTCACACATTCTTTCACGAAGATCATTGAAAGCCCTTCGCTGTGGCAAAAGAAGGAGACCCAAATACAGTAAACGTAGCGCAACGATTGGATGAAGGGGATTCGTATGGGGCATGCTCGTGTTAAAGACCGTGGATTTTGGTGGAGAGGCAGATCATTGACAGTTTGCTTTTCTTTCAGCTTCCTGAGTACCTTTTAGTGGTGGAACACTGTATTGTATCGGTTATCAGTTTCAATGTCGATGGCCTAAAGTCAATGGTGAAAATTTGTAAAGTCCATCAAAGGAGCCATCACGTGACAATAAAAATTGTGCAGTGTTTTCCAACGAACAGCGAAGTGACAGCTCAGCGATGTCTACTGTCAATGGCTATCCGAAAGAGGGCCTGTACCTAGCCGCATCCATTGGTGGGCTACTGGTACTCATCGGTGGACTCGCACTTGCCGGCTGCATGTCATCAAGGAGCAAAATGAAGCGCGACCAGATGGACTACGAAATGTACCTAAAGTCAGCACCGAAGGAGAAAGCACCAGACGAGCAAAAATACTCTCAAGAGCCGCAGTATCTCGACGAGGGTCATCGTGAAGAGTTTGGTCCTATTGGCCACGAGCCCGATCACATCAGCCTCGCGTCAGGGGGACCAAGTGGACTTGGTGGACATGCAGGAATGCACCCTCTGGATGGACCTCCGAGGAACTCACCAACTCCTCCTGTGGGTATGGTCCCCGGTGGATACATGAGCCAGTCTCAGCAACAGCATGGTCCCGGTGCATCCATGGCCCAAAATGCCGCACCTCTTCGACAGGCATCGCCTCCGAACAATTACGGCCAGGCTCCGCAATCCTACAGTCGCTCTCAGCAACCCCCGCAACCTCAGCCAGTGCAGGTGGCCCAACCTCAGCTAGCCCAGCAGCAGCGACGGCCAACATACGGACCGGGACCCGGACAGCCACCTCAACAACAGGGCTACGATCCACGTCAACAGGGTCGATATGACCAGAACCGTTACGATCGGAGATAAAAAGGAAGCTCTTCGTAGATGGAAGGTAGAGCATTGAGTATTGTCGAGCGTTTAGTTTTGTTATTTTGTCATCTTTGGAACGGAGCTGTTGATTCCACGCCGACGTTTATTGCTGAAGCATAATCGTGTTAGATTGTTAGATTTTATTGCTTTTGCTCCTCCCGCCTTTCTGAGTTTCGCTAGTGTAATACAAGGGTTGTTTTGCAAGGTGCTATGATGTCGCACTGTTTCGCCGGTGGTGATGCTGACACCTTTGGTCAAGCTGCTAAAATCGATCCTTTTTGGTAAAATGAGTAACCATGTTGAACACTCTTCATAGAGGAATAAGACAACCCAACCATGGACAAAGGAAGGATAAACAAGAGGTTCTGAACATGAATATGAGAGAAGAAAATGATGGCCGGGTTGGGAAGAGACGAGAAATCACACACAAATGCCACATAAACATCAACAGGTAAGGTTGCACCCCAGGCAAAAGGAAAACATACTCTTATTACTCAAATTGACCGAGTGCACATAATCTGAGAATAAGCACTATCAGTATAAGCCGGAGACCAAAAAGAGCACTTTTGTCCTGGTGCAATGTCCATTCACAACATAAAGGGTGAACATTCGGCAAAAATGCGGGTACAAATTCAAAGACAACTAAAAAAATACAGCGATAATAAAAAGGCGAATAGAACCAGAATTTTCCCATAAACGCAATGATGGCAAAGGCTCACTGTGACACAATCACGACGAAAACCGTGTTCCTGAATCACGCAACAAGTGTGCTAACTCACTTCCTTCAATAGAGATGCTTAGTAGCCAGGACATCATCGACCCCAACCCTTCTAAATCTCATTGCTGAGCGTATCGTGGGCCGCCGTACGCACTATGCTGCGGCGCCGGCGACACCATCACCATCTGCTGAGGCGTTCCTGGTCTCGCTTGTGGAGCATTCGCGTATCCGTAATACCCAGCATGCTGCTGTGGTGTGGGAACACGCGCTGGAACCGCATATAAGACCGGTGCGGCCGTAGCCCCTTGGCTGTACGCTCCTGCTGTGTTCGTGTACAAGAGCGGCTGTTGGGTATGGTGCATTTGCGGGAAGCTCGCAGCATGGTGTAATACAGCTGGGTGTTGGCCGTATGAGCCGGCGGGAACATTTCCCATGTTCCAAGTCCTTTCGGACATTTGCGACTCTCGGTGCGGCGAGGCTGAGCGCACTGCGGAACCGTGAGCGTAGGGCTTCGTGAATCCCGTTGGAGCATCATACTCGCTACCATACACTGTGGAGCGGTAATCTGCCGAGCCGTCGTCATCGCCTTTAAGCATCCTGTTCAACCTGAAAAGAATGTCATTGGATTTTCGGCTGGTTGAAGTTACTGCTTCTTACCTTTTATCCACCTTTCGCACACAGTATTCTTTGAGGTTGCCTCTGATCTCGCAGAGCAAGGGAATATATATGACAAACGCGATAACTATTCCCGTGAATGAGATTGCCCACATGAGGACGGTGAATGTTTGCAAGGCAAGAGTCGCTGCAACTGCAAGATCGCTGGTGAAAAGTGTTCTGTACGCGGTCAAGTACGCATCAAGTGATGTAAGACCAGTGATCTTGTCGACAGAGGTAAGCTGAGCTGTGGTAAGAATATCCTTGATGGTCCACGCATTGATGAATGTACGTGGCAACTCAGCAAACATGAGCTTTTTCCATCCTGTGTGCACGTTAGAGGCAGACACCAACCCATGCAATTTGACAAACCTCGCAACATGAAGAAGACGAAGAACGTAAGTTGATCCTTCATCTTTCGACTCTGCTTCAGCTTTTGGAAGAAGCAGAAATGAGGGTAGGAGCGAAGAACGTAATAGCGGGAGGCGATACTGGATGTGAGAGCTTCGGCGATGTATCCGGATTTTATGATTCCAAGGGCTTTCCGCCAGTCAAGGAAGAGCAACAAGAAGGAAAACAACACGGACGCCAGAATAATGTATGGTCGCCATACGTAGACTGAAAGAGTACGAAAAAATAAGGAATCGACCGGCATGTTCTTAGAACCAAGAACTTACTGGCAGAATCAGACGATTTAGTACTGCATCGAAACGTCAAACCTATTCCAAGGCTCGCTCCGGTGTTACATTCACCCGGTGTCGAAGATGCAAGGATAGCAAACATAAGCACTGTAATTGCAAGGTCGGCAATGTAGATAAGGACGGCTTTCAAAGTAACAAGGAACACCCAGCCGTAGCGAAGACGTGTGAGGCATGAGCGGTCAACAAAGTCATCAACATCGACATCCTCTGCAAAAAAGGATCAATGTTAGCGAACACGTAAAGAGATTGAAACACGAGACAACATACTGAACTGGTGCCCAGGCAACGCATCGTCTTTCCAAGAGGCTCTTCCGCAGCAAGGCATGTCGAGTGTAATGCGGAAGTGGAAGCAGACGAGCGAGCGGACGTGCAGAGGAACGAAGACGAGAAAGTTGTTTTTGGTACCACCAGACGAAGGAAAGGCTGATGAAAGAGTCGGAGTGATAGGAGGGGGTGGCGGTGTGGCAGTGCATGGGGGGAAAGTTATTAAAAAAGATATTTATACTATTGTTATGGTACCAGTCAACTCAGGTCTTATCTGGTTGTTGGGCAGATCCAACCCTTAAAACAATGGCATCAACATTGTTGAGATGTGAAAATAGTATAATATTGAGCAAGATATACCAGAAGATTCGCTACGCATGGCACTTCTGCCAGAAAGGGAAACCACAGGCAAAGCACACCAAAGCGTACAGTATAACAGCCACAACGCCCACAATTGCACCAATTGTTTGCGTGCTCTTCCACGACATTTCTTGATGCAGGACGTGCGATCGCTTTTTAAAGGCGAGAGATGCCTGATTGAGCGTGTCCGTCTTGTCGACAAGAATTTCAATTCGCTCACCGCGCTCCAGCACTCGTTCTGATGAAGAATTAGCGTCCAATTTCGAAAATCAAAAATCTAAATCTCACCTATATTTTGAACCATTACACCCTTCACTTGCGCAATCTCTCCCTGCACCTGTCGGATCTTGTCCGCCCCAGGATCGGAGTTGTAGTAATCCTGTCCCCGAATGAAGCTCTTAGTTATTGTAGAAAGGAACTCGTTTCAAAATAAACCATTTGGGCCGCGATTACTCGAGAGAATTCGTTCACTCCGTACACAGTGCCCGTCCCTGAGGAGCTGGATGATCCGTACTGTGCAACAAATCGCTTAGATATGTCCTCAAGAAAAGCAAAAGGAAGCCTTCGCCCTATTTTCATATCCCAAAAATTTCACCGTTTGCGTAAGCTTTGATTCAAGGAGCGCCAATCACAATACGTTTGGCTCTTACCAAATTCATCATCTGCCATGCACATGTACACAATACCATCTTTCTGAATGTAGTGGAACAAATGCCTTTGTATATTGTCATTGAGGTGCAACAATGCAGATGGCACGACTGTTTACCGGTCATAGATGTAGGTCATTTTTGTGTCCCCTTCTGGAATTTTCTCCAGAATGTGCTCAGTGATTGTTGCAAAGTTTCCGGTAGTGGTTGCATATTCAGCGAGCACGGTAGTCCCGCGGGAAACGAGCATGTAGATGATGGCCATTGTGGAATGAGGGGACGGTCACGTGCCAGGTGGACACGAACGTCTGGATGCATATTTTCTGGAGATGTGTGTCATGCGTATGTCATTCTTTTCGTTGTCTTAGATCCATACTCGTTCCCCCTAATCATCCCGATACAGTAGAATGGAAGTTTCAGATTTTTTCCTTTCAGCATTAAATTCCTCAAGTGCTCGGCTAATGTAGACAGTTTAGAGATGTTTTTCGCATCTAAGACCGGTTGCTATTTGTTTGAAGTCCACAAAGGGCCCTCTGCAGCCAACTCACGGAATGGATGTCGTTGGGAATTGTGGTCTGAATCGGCGATTGGTACCGAGGTTTGGGACTTCGATCGTACTGATACGCGTCCGAATCGGAAAGCTTGATTATTGTTAAATATATTGCACAATGTGCTCTTTGACATCACTCGATCTTGCGATCTTCCCTCTTGACATCTTCGATCAGCACTACAATCGTTGTACATAGTCGAAGATCTATGTCTAAAATTTCTGTGCTTGGTCTTGTGCCTTTCGCTGCGTCATACACTGTCACAGGAGTGACATCTCTCAAGAACATTTACGTCACACTTCCAATTCCCACATCAATCCTATCTACAACTAAATTCAAATATGATCGATCAGGCAAACTCCCCTCTCAGGAACTCCTCAAAGATGAAAACCACGACTCCTGGGACACCGTGGTGTTCTGATCTCGAAGAAGCAACTAACGTTAACCTTCTGGACAGCCCGCAGAACTGTGAGCATCAACATTTTATATTCAGATCAGATTAGGCTGAGCAGCAATCCAGTGGGTTCTTCTTGAAAGTGCATGCGCTGATGGGTCAGTCTACTTCGCTAGGAGCAAACGATTGTTCAAAACCTAGGTGCGCTCACTGTCTCTGAACACACAAAAATGACAGCGCTGGGATCAACAGTGCCAACTCCAATGTCAATGATGCAGAATCAAACCTTCAGCACGGCAATCCATCCAAAGTTGCTCTTGAGAATGCCATCAACAATGTGATCGTGTTCGTGACAGATATTCAGAGTGGTCATGTCGAAGATCTTATCCATGGCTCAAGCTTTGGCAAAGTCTGGTGGTTCTTCCTGCATACCAAGGAGCAGTTCTGTCTCTGGGAACCTCAATCTTGGGGTATCCCTGACTATCCATTATTCACCACTCACAAGGTCAGCTACCCAGTGTTCACGGTTCCTGCGTTTCCAGGTCACCAGACAACAACAATTGTTTTCCTGATCGATTTGGAGCAGAACACCACTCAAGATCTGGCAACAGCTCTCATCCATTCGTTGTACGTCATTTACTTGGCCTAATCCCTGTGCCCCATCCATGCACTGAAGGTGCCACGACGAGACCAAGGGTAACTACGCTTTTGGCAAAGTCTAAGCCAGCCAAGGACAAAAACACTGCAGGAACCAACAATTACTATGCCCTCCGAACCACTGCCATGTTCCCACATCATCAAAATGCTTCCTGCACGTCCACACGCTCTCCAACTTTTGCTTGTTGCTTTTAGAACTGGATGGTGCCTATCATCTTTGTATCGGGGATATTCCTCATGTTCGTGTCAAGTACCGCAAAAGCACTGGCGCAGACAACTTGGAACACGCTGTGTAGAATCTGTATCTGAACAATTGGACTATGTCAGGTCTGATGACCACAAACAAAGATCCCATTGCGGAAAAGCACTCTGGTTTTGTCTCCACCACAAACATGTAGTCTGTGAACTATGTCAATCCTTGAAGTATTCTGGACCGTCCTGGATGTACATTGTACATATCCATTTTTCTCCCTTAATTCTGATTTCTCTTGTTCTCTAGGCATTTTGCGGGTTTGCTATCTGATGAATGAAACATTTTTGTTCCTTTTACTTGTTCAATAGTTGTTTGGCTTGTGTGTCAATACAAAGGAAATTATATACACGTTGCAGATAACTTTGCACCAGTAGGAAGTGTTGAACAAAGCTGTGGTCTGGATCCTTAGGTTGTATGTATTGATTCACGGGTTAATGATAATCAGAGATGAATAAAGAAGATTGCGAGTCACAAGTACTAGCGCAAGAGAATGCTCCTTGTGTGTATCGCCACAGGCTCCTTAAATAAGTGTACTGTCGTTTTGGCTTTTCCTTCCGGAAGATCTGGATTGAAGCGATAAGGTTTGACTCTTCTTCTCACAGGCGTAGCGAAGCATAATCATGCTAAGCTGTGCGTGAGATCTAGCTCTCCTCAACAGGATTGTTCTCACACATGATTCCCACGAACGCGTTAATCATATGTAAACCTTTGCTGTGATCTGATCCGGGCTTCACTTCTACAAGTGGATGATAGAAAAGTAATGACAGTTTACTATACCTATGGCTGCAATAAATATAACCCATGAAGAAATAACCGGAGGTATCCAAACTCGTAATAGATCATCATCTATATGCTTTAGTTCAATAGTTAGAAATGTTGCTCAGTGAAGAGTGACATTTCTGTATATCGGGCGTTTGTGTTTTTGTACTATCAATGACTGGATTGGCCAAGTCCATCAATCGAAATACTTAACACACCCCCTCAGTCATTAGATAGGTACAACCGAGAGTATCACTCAACCGATCATAACTTTCTGTAAATGCTGAAGTTGATATTCTATTGAAATAAAGGTGAGTTGTATGGACATCGCCAGCCGGTCGTTCAAGATAGTATATTAAGTGAAGACTGACTGACTAGCCCCAACGAGCCCCTGTGTTTAAGGTATAATTTACTTCCAAGAGGTTTAGTTAAGATGTCCGCGATCATATCAGAAGTATCCATATGGTGTAACTCCTGATGTTTCTGTTCAACTTGGAGATTCACAAATCTCTCGCGAACGTCCATGTGTTGGTCCGTTTGTTGTTGAACAGATTGTTTGCGATAGACTCGGTGGATTGATTGTCTTGCCATAAACGGAGCGGATTGAACGACGTAATTCCAATACCCGTCATAAGATTTTTCATCCACTTCATCTCACGCGATAGTTCGTTCAGCGCATACAGTTCGGCTTCCGACGACGAGGCTGCAATAGTCTGTTGTCGAATCGACTGCCAACTGATTGCCGCATTAGCGAACATTACCACGTAACCGGTTCGTGAGTATCTATCTGCATCGCCCGCCCAGTCTGCATCGGCATAACCTTGTGGGTTGTTAGCCGAATCAAACATGTAGAGACCGTCGGGTCTTAGCATCGGAGACGTGATACCAGTCCGTGTATAGTGTAAACCGTAATCCCAAGTACCGAGTAAATATCGTTGTAATCGATAGAGAGCCTTTGATTCTGACTGTCGAGGATCAATCTGATGTTGTGCCAAAATATTGACTGCGTATGAAATATCCGGTCGTGTCTTAGTCGCCACGTACGATATCTTCATTAACATTGATCGAAATTGTGTTGCCTCGGCATCGGACAGTGTTGGTGTGGTCTCATCAAAGATATATGATTTTGACATCGGTGTTTTGGTCGGTTTGATGTTGGTACCCCATAAATTCGCTTCTTCGAGAATCTTCTTTACGTACAATGCATTGCTAAGGAAATATCCTTCCATTGTCTGCAATAACTCCATTTTCAGAATCCATTTCGCCTTCGAAGTACTGCCTACTGTGAACGAAGTTTCCAAATCGGTCTGAAACCGATGATATGCGTTTGGATCTGTGGAAAAATGTAGTATATCATCGACATGAACGGTAGTGTGTTCGCGGGTATTATTTGTTGGATTGTATCGCCAGAAATGACAGATGTCTGCAATATTCCGCACGAAACCAACACTGAGATATTGTTTCCAAAGAGTTTTGTACCATTCTCGAGCTGCCTGGTGTAGACCGTACAGACTTTTGATAAGTCTGCAGACGATGGGTCGATTCCGGAAATCTACTCGTCCGAAACCATGAGGGAGTTCGACGTAGTTCTCTTCTTCCAGTATTGCATTGAGATATGCACCCTTGATATCAAACTGGAATATGATCATGCCGACTAATGCTGCTAATGCAATCAGAAAACGGATCGTGGACGTTTTCGTAACTGGAGAATAGGTTTCATCGAAATCCAATCCTTCAATCTGTGAAAATCCTCGTACGACCCAACCTGCTTTGAATCGAGTAATATTGCCATGTTCGTCAAGCTTATATGTGAAAACCCATTTGCCCGATAATAAATTCCGTCCATCAGGTAAAAACGTTTCGGCCCAAGTATTGTTGCCGACTAGTTGTGTAACTTCCTCCTTCATCGCCGCTAACCAGAATGGAGCCTCATCGGATCGTGATAAAGCCTCACGAAGAGTCTTTGGTGCAGTCCATATATTTCCATTCGCAATTGGTTGTGTTGGATATGAGGAATCGGCCTTCAGGGTCCAATCGATATTAGGAACGGACCGGGTAAACAAGGAATTTTGTTTCCTTTTGGCGTTCGACAAATTTGCACTTGCTTGACGTTTTTGTTTTCTTGCTGCATACGCTTCGTCGACATCTTCTCCAATGAATTGAAGATCACTTTCGAGTTGTGCATCATATTCCTCTACAGGAGATACGGAAGACAAATTCGGAGATTCTTCAGTAATGGATTGTGGAGTCGATAAATCAGCATTTGGATCATAATCAGCATCGTCTGGGTCATCATCGTCTAGTCCATGTAAATGTTCAACAACATGCATGTCACCGGCTTCTTCTAAGCGGTAATATATGGGGTCGTCGTTTATATCCTCATCGATTTCTTCGTCTGCAACGGTAGAAATCGGGAAATTGTCTGAGACAAACTCAACAGTCGTCTCTTGCACCCCCTGATCCCCGGTTGGTATTTGATCAACATCGAAATATGTCCCGGCCTTCAGTGGATATTGTACCGTAAGATCGTCGAGTAACTGTCGGGTAGGATTATAACCAACAAAAACTCCCTCGTGGAACGTAACATGGAAGTATTCGCCTATTGTGTTTGTCCGAAAATTGAGTGCTATGACGATCTTCAGGTCTTCACCCTTGTATCCGAGAAACAGACCTAGTTCAGACTTGTCTCGGATTCTGCGCGCCAACCTTTGTTCGTGTGAGATCCACAAACTAACGAGTGTTCCAAAGGCGTGGATAGTTGCCAAATCTATCCGCTTGTCAAGGTAAGCACAGTACGGAATCGCATTCACAGCTGAATGGAAAGTAGCGTTCTTGACGACCGCAGCGTATAGGATGGAGAGTTGCACGAATTGAAGTGTTCGTGGTAGTCCAGCTTGTAGCAGCATCGCGTCCGACATATACTTGATCGATTGTATATTCCGCTCTGATAGACCATCGAGTTCCTTTACTGACGGAGGAGCTGGGTGGACGCGGATGCGAGGAATCTTGGTATTGCACCATTGGATCAACCGTTTAGTAATCAATTCTCCTGAATCGGAACGTAGTTCAGCAACGTGTAATGGGTGATTGCGATTTTCCACATCAGCGATATGTCGAATCATACTATCCACCGCATCACTCTTTCGATTCAGGAAGTAGATTGTGATGAAACGAGGTTGTTTGTCGACAATGATCTGCCAATATCTCTTCTTCTGTCCGTCGTAGATTAAACGTACGACATCGGAAAACAGACGGAAAAGTTTCCTCGGAGCTCGACTTATTGTAGAATAAATCGGCTTCTGCTTCAGCTTCGTGCGACTACAGACCAAACAATTCTGCATAATTGATTTGTTGACAAGATTGAATGCATCCGGTTCAACCTTGGGCATTTTGATGTTGAGCTTCTCTGCCGTTCGAAAGATTGTCCGTAAGTGGATGTGACCAAACTGCTGGTGTAACTTTGCAAGTTCGTGTACTGTCACTGGCGATAAGTTGGTGCTCACTCCAACTGTATCTTGAGATGCTCGTTGACATTCATCATCGTTCGTTTGACGAATGTTGTTGTCTGACATTACATCGAGACCCATCGCGTGAGAAGATTGTACACCGGACGTAAAGTCCATCGACTGATCGAGACCTTCTGCGGATACCGCTACTGCTTTAGCTCGTTGAGCAATCACATGCCGCGGTTGGTGAGTTCCGACGGTACTAACATCAGCATAGAGATAGTACAAATCTCTTTCCCGTCGCCCAATAATAACGTGTTCATCCGTATCACCATGCGTGAGGATAACCTTGTCTTTGGTGAAACTCACAATGTCCCCGGAGTCTCCAATGATACTACACACTGATGCAAGTGTGTCTTCGAGATCAGGAACATAAAGTGCGTTGTGTATTATCTTAATTCGCCCATTGGGTAAAACTACAGATACATCTCCAAAACCACAAACTGGAATTGTATGACTATCCGCTAGTTCCACCACGTCCTCGTCATTCGTATACGTCAGCGAACTAAAGGCATGACGATTAGGTGTCATCCAAACAGTTGCGCCTGTATCAAGCAAACCCACACGATCCTTTGCTTGAACATGTACACGGACAACCTTCTGTGCCGAGTGTGCGTTCACTATCGAAAACATATTTCCGATGTATGTGTCAGCATCTTTATCAACAGAAGTAGGTTGGGTAAGGTCAAAGATTACCTTCTTGGTCAACACCGGTTTGGCGGTAGATTCGTCCTCCGACGAATCATCACCTGCATCGCCACGGCTGGCAATGAATGCACGAAAATCCGTGTCTAAACAAAGACTCTTTGCAGTGAGATAGCGTTTACACGCCGACTGCTTGTGTCCTCGTTTGCCACAGAAATTGCATGTGAGATCTGTCTTCTTTGCAGAAGAAGATGTGGACGACCTGGAGTCCTGCGACTGCCTGGTCCGAGTGGAACTGCTACTCCCACCGCTACTGCCTGAGCCACCCGAGGCACCCTGCTTACGGCATTGAGCATTGGTGTGAGATGAGTTCGGATGCAAGGTACAAATATCCTCCGACTTCGCAACCTTGGCTTTCGCTTTCGCCTTCGCTTTCTTCGCCTTTGCCTTCATGGCCTTCTTTGTCCCATTCGGCCCACCGGCATCCATGGTGACGTTGAGTTGGACCAATTGGTTTAGGTCGGTCAAGATATTTGACACTGTTTCGAAGTAATGCGTTGGCTTTTGGTGGAATGGTCGCGGAGCATTCGGGTTTGCAGCATCAATTGGATCTTGTATTAACGCCGGTTCCCATTCGGCATACGCAGAAGTGATCATTTTTCCGAGAAAAGGTACGAGGGTCCGTAGTTCAATTGTCTGCATCGTGATTTTTGCGACTAACCGGTTTAGTAGATCCTTGATTACGAGTTCGTCCGGTAAAGAGTTCAGTTTGAGTTCGAATAACTCAGTGAGGTCGGTCACAAACTGCTGAACGCTTTCTGCCGACTGACCGTTCGTACATTTCAGATCTACCAGCCGTTGCTCCCACATAGACGATTCGATCGGAGCTTGTCCGCCAGCACTGAAAATTCGGCGAAGTCCATCGACTTTGCCTTTTGCTGACGCATAAGCTCTGACTCGATTCATGTCGCGTTTTGGGAAACATTCGCATAGAATTCCAACTGCGACGTTATTGTCCGCTTGTTGTGCACGGTAATCTTGCATCTCAGCACGATATTGCGTACGTAAGTGACTGTTGTGTGTGACGATCGCCAAATGTTCACGTAGTTCTGCTTCCCATTGTGCTCGTGCTTCGTTAGCAGCTCCGCCAGCAGCTCCGGCGATGACTATCGGACGCTGTGGGCGATTTCCTTCCGCCTCGTAATTCGGATTATCAGGAAGAGCCATTGGTTCTTGGAGAAGCATAGTGCCAGCGCCGCCACATAAGTTTGCGTAAGTCTGCACTTGTTCCATGTACAGATCGAAATCCTGCAGCGTTTTACCGGTGAATGGCTTCGGCCGCGAAGATGTGGCGTCATTCGATCCTGAACCCATCTTGTCGTTGTTGTCCGAAGAAATGTGTTAAGCAACGATTCGTAACTATTGTGTTGAACAAAGCTGTGGTCTGGATCCTCAGGTTGTGTGTGTCGCTAATTCACGGGTTGATGTTTCTAAGAGATGAATAAAGAAGATTGCGAGTCACAAGTACTAGCGCAAGAGAATGCTCCTTGTGTGTATCGCCACAGGCTCCTTAAATAAGTGTACTGTCGTTTTGGCTTTTCCTTCCGGAAGATCTGGATCGAAGCGATAAGGTTTGACTCTTCTTCTCACAGGCGTAGCGAAGCATAATCATGCTAAGCTGTGCGTGAGATCTAGCTCTCCTCAACAGGATTGTTCTCACACATGATTCCCACGAACGCGTTAATCATATGTAAACCTTTGCTGTGATCTGATCCGGGCTTCACTTCTGCAAGTGGATGATAGAAAAGTAATGACAGTTTACTATACCTATGGCCGCAATAAATATAACCCATGAAGAAATAACTGGAGGTATCCAAACTCGTAATAGATCATCATCTATATGCTTTAGTTCAATAGTTAGAAATGTTGCTCAGTGAAGAGTGACATTTCTGTATATCGGGCGTTTGTGTTTTTGTACTATCAATGACTGGATTGGCCAAGTCCATCAATCGAAATACTTAACAGGTTTGACTCTTCTTCTCACAGGCGTAGCGAAGCATAATCATGCTAAGCTGTGCGTGAGATCTAGCTCTCCTCAACAGGATTGTTCTCACACATGATTCCCACGAACGCGTTAATCATATGTAAACCTTTGCTGTGATCTGATCCGGGCTTCACTTCTGCAAGTGGATGATAGAAAAGTAATGACAGTTTACTATACCTATGGCTGCAATAAATATAACCCATGAAGAAATAACCGGAGGTATCCAAACTCGTAATAGATCATCATCTATATGCTTTAGTTCAATAGTTAGAAATGTTGCTCAGTGAAGAGTGACATTTCTGTATATCGGGCGTTTGTGTTTTTGTACTATCAATGACTGGATTGGCCAAGTCCATCAATCGAAATACTTAACAAAGGAAGCTGCACGCGCTTTGGCAAGTCGATGGGAAATAGTCAGTGAAACATCAAATCCAGTATCTCCAAAAAAGCAACCCAGATAACGAAATGAAGGCTTGACAGGCAGAGTTTGACCATGAAGAAGCACAGGCAAATTAGCAGGAATGGAGATTCTTGTGAGAATCACAGACTTCAAAGGAGCAAAAGAAAAACCACGAGCTTTGGCAAACTGGTCACAAACAGAGAGAAGAACCTGCATAGCATCCAAAGTAAGTGCAAACAATGCTAAATTATCTGCAAATAAAAAAGATTATATTGTGATTTGGCAGGATGAAAGAGTGTTATAGGTGGGGCAAATGATTGGAGGAGCCCAGGTAGAGGATCAAGGAAAGTGTATAGAGAAGTGGACTGAGCACAGAACCTTGAAACAAACCTCTAAACAAATCAAAAGCATCTGAAAAACAATTTGCAACAACCACCCTGGAAGAACAAAAATCAAACAGCGACTTCAAAACAAAAACAAATGGCAATGGTACTCCCCTAGAAAGAAGCTCAGGCCAAAGAATTGGACAATTTGTGGTGTCATAAGCTGCTTGAATATCTAAAAAAGCAGCAACCCAAGGAAGCTTGGCATTAGACACACGTGAGATACATGCCTAGAGGGCAGCCCCAAAAACCTAGAACAAAAGCTTCAACATCCAATGGCAGCTGAAAATCACACAGAACAATTGAAGGTGAAACCAGGTCAGCAGCCTGAGCATTGTAGACACTAGCAAAATGATCAGCATATTGGCTAAAGACTGAGGATCAAAATCTAAACCATTAGCTGAAGTGCGAAAGTTAGCACAGCGCCGAGCATCAGACACACCCCTGTCGAAATTTGGTTTGAGGGCGATGTGATTTGATCAGTTTAAGTGCTGCTGATCTGGGACTTCTGCTAGAGATAGTCCTCAGGTTGATCTGTGTATGTGCAGAGTTTCGTGTTTCTCCAATCACGCTCCTGCGCCACAGCCACCCGAAATCTCATATCACCACAGGCTCTTTGAATTGTGCAAACAATTCAAATATACTGTCGTTTCGGCTTTATAATTAACCTGTGACTATAGATTGATAGGAATATCTAATATAAACCTTATTCTCTCGAATAGAGAGATATAGATCCCAGAGATTGTTCACAATAACCATTGTGAGCAGTAAGGATCGGCGGGTTTTAGGGTCTTTCAGGTCGGGTCCGGGTCCATTGACTAAATGTACCCGACCCGAGTGCCAGGTTTTCATGGAAAATTTTCGGGTCGGATCCGGGTCGGGTATCGGGTCCAGTAGGAAAACCCTTCTCGGGTCAAAAGTCAGACCCGAGTAAAACCCGATGTGATAGAGAATCTAAAACAAAGCTATTGTTCTTTCTGTCCACGCGGACACTTTCCAAGAAGACGCAATATAAGTTTTGTATGTATCAAACAATTTTGCATCACAACAGACATCGAGGCATGTATTTTCTGTCCACCCGGACACTTTCTCAACTCATTGACGTACTTCAGTTATCTCTACCCAATACAACTAACCTCTCTATCAATGTTACTAGCCAGTTTCTTCCCTAGCTTATTATTATTTTCAGATCGGGTAGAAAACTATAGTGTCAGGGAAGTATTATAGCATACATTCCTGTAACATTCCGGCTAAGAACACCGGGCCAGTATCTTCCCACGACAAAGAGTACAAACACCATGCCTCGAACTACAAAGAAGCGAGCGTTAAAAAAATCCAGACCATCATCTGAAAGAGAATCAAGTGCAGAACCTGTGACTGCACCTGAAACATCTCTGGCATTGGGTTCTGAAGTGGAAGAAGCAGAAGTTGGCCTTGATGTCAAATCGACAGATGTCAAATCGACAGCTCCTTCAAAGAAACCGGCGCGACGTGGTACTAAAGGGGATGCTGACTATTTGCTCATCGACGGACTCTGTCCTGCTTCAGACATACGAAGCGAGCGGCCACAGCTACGACTCGGAGGACTTCATCAGCAACTGTCAAACAAATCGTGATGAATGCGGCCCAAGATTTGTTCTTCAGGGGTTGATCGACTGACTTAACTCTGACAGCAAGCTAGTTGCCGAATGGGAACCGGCGTTAATACAAGATCCAATTGATGCTGCAAATCCGAATACTCTGCGACCATTCCACCAAAAGCCAACGCATTACTTTGAAACAGTATCAAATATCTTGACCGACCTCAACCAATTGGTCAACTCAACGTCACCATGGATGCCGGTGGGCCTAATGGGACAAAGAAGGCCATGAAGGCAAAGGCGAAGAAAGCGAAGGCGAAAGCGAAAGCCAAGGTTGCGAAGTCGGAGGATATTTGTACCTTGCATCCGAACTCGTCTCACGCCAATGCTCAATGCTGTAAGCAGGGTGCCTCGGGTGGCTCAGGCAGTAGCGGTGGGAGTAGCAGTTCCACTCGGACCAGGCAGTCGCAGGACTCCAGGTCATCCACATCTTCTTCTGCAAAGAAGACAGATCTCACATGCAACTTCTGTGGCAAACGAGGACACAAGCAGTCGGCGTGTAAACACTATCTCACTGCAAAGAGTCTTTGTTTAAACACGGATTTTTATGCATTCATTGCCAGCCGTGGCGATGCAGGCGATGATTCGTCGGAGGACGAGTCAACCGCCAAACCGGTGTTGACCAAGAAGGTAATCTTTGACCTTGTCCAACCTACTTCTGTTGATGAAGATGCTGACACATACATCAGAAATATGTTTTCGATAGTGAACGCACACTCGGCACAGAAGGTTGTCCGTGTACATGTTCAAGCAAAGGATCGTGTGGGTTTGCTTGATACAGGCGCAACTGTTTGGATGACACCTAATCGTCATGCCTTTAGTTCGCTGACGTATACGAATGACGAGGACGTGGTGGAACTAGCGGATAGTCATACAATTCCAGTTTGTGGTTTTGGAGATGTATCTGTAGTTTTACCCAATGGGCGAATTAAGATAATACACAACGCACTTTATGTTCCTGATCTCGAAGACACACTTGCATCAGTGTGTAGTATCATTGGAGACTCCGGGGACATTGTGAGTTTCACCAAAGACAAGGTTATCCTCACGCATGGTGATACGGATGAACACGTTATTATTGGGCGACGGGAAAGAGATTTGTACTATCTCTATGCTGATGTTAGTACCGTCGGAACTCACCGACTGCAGCATGTGATTGCTCAACGAGCTAAAGCAGTAGCGGTATCCGCAGAAGATCTCGATCAGTTGATGGACTTTACGTCCGGTGTACGATCTTCTTACGCGATGAGTCTCGATGTAATGTCAGACAACAGCAGTCGTCAAACGAATGATGATGAATGTCAACGAGCATCTCAAGATACAGTTGGAGTGAGCACCAACTTATCGCCAGTGACAGTGCACAAACTTGCAAAGTTTCACCAGCAGTTTGGTCACATCCACTTACGGACGATCTTTCAAACGGCAGAGAAGCTCAACATCAAAATGCCCAAAGTTGAACCGGATGCATTCAATCTTGTCAACAAATCAATTATGCAGAATTGTTTGGTCTGTAGTCGCACAAAGCTGAAGCAGAAGCCGATTTATTCTACAATAAGTCGAGCTGTGAGGAAACTTTTCCGTCTATTTTCCGATGTCGTACATTTAGTCTGCGACGGACAGAAAAAGAGATATTGGCAGATCATTGTCGACGAACAACCTCGTTTCATCACAATCTACTTCCTGAATCGAAAGAGTGATGCGGTGGATAGTATGATTCGACATATCGCTGATGTGGAGAATCGAAATCACCCATTACACGTTGCTGAACTACGTTCCGATTCAGGAGAATTGATTACGAAACGGTTGATCCAATGGTGCAATACCAAGATTCCTCGCATCCGCACCCACCCAGCTCCTCCGTCAGTAAAGGAACTCGATGGTCTATCAGAGCGGAATATACAATCGATCAAGTATATGTCGGACGCGATGCTGCTACAAGCTGGACTACCACGAACACTTCAATTCGTGCAACTCTCCATCCTATACGCTGCGGTCGTCAAGAACGCTACTTTCCATTCAGCTGTGAATGCGATTCCGTACTGTGCTTACCTTGACAAGCGGATGTTGAACAAAGCTGTGGTCTGGATCCTCAGGTTGTGTGTGTTGCTAATTCACGGGTTAATGTTTCTAAGAGATGAATAAAGAAGATTGCGAGTCACAAGTACTAGCGCAAGAGAATGCTCCTTGTGTGTATCGCCACAGGCTCCTTAAATAAGTGTACTGTCGTTTTGGCTTTTCCTTCCGGAAGATCTGGATTGAAGCGATAAGGTTTGACTCTTCTTCTCACAGGCGTAGCGAAGCATAATCATGCTAAGCTGTGCGTGAGATCTAGCTCTCCTCAACAGGATTGTTCTCACACATGATTCCCACGAACGCGTTAATCATATGTAAACCTTTGCTGTGATCTGATCCGGGCTTCACTTCTACAAGTGGATGATAGAAAAGTAATGACAGTTTACTATACCTATGGCTGCAATAAATATAACCCATGAAGAAATAACCGGAGGTATCCAAACTCGTAATAGATCATCATCTATATGCTTTAGTTCAATAGTTAGAAATGTTGCTCAGTGAAGAGTGACATTTCTGTATATCGGGCGTTTGTGTTTTTGTACTATCAATGACTGGATTGGCCAAGTCCATCAATCGAAATACTTAACACACCCCCTCAGTCATTAGATAGGTACAACCGAGAGTATCACTCAACCGATCATAACTTTCTGTAAATGCTGAAGTTGATATTCTATTGAAATAAAGGTGAGTTGTATGGACATCGCCAGCCGGTCGTTCAAGATAGTATATTAAGTGAAGACTGACTGACTAGCCCCAACGAGCCCCTGTGTTTAAGGTATAATTTACTTCCAAGAGGTTTAGTTAAGATGTCCGCGATCATATCAGAAGTATCCATATGGTGTAACTCCTGATGTTTCTGTTCAACTTGGAGATTCACAAATCTCTCGCGAACGTCCATGTGTTGGTCCGTTTGTTGTTGAACAGATTGTTTGCGATAGACTCGGTGGATTGATTGTCTTGCCATAAACGGAGCGGATTGAACGACGTAATTCCAATACCCGTCATAAGATTTTTCATCCACTTCATCTCACGCGATAGTTCGTTCAGCGCATACAGTTCGGCTTCCGACGACGAGGCTGCAATAGTCTGTTGTCGAATCGACTGCCAACTGATTGCCGCATTAGCGAACATTACCACGTAACCGGTTCGTGAGTATCTATCTGCATCGCCCGCCCAGTCTGCATCGGCATAACCTTGTGGGTTGTTAGCCGAATCAAACATGTAGAGACCGTCGGGTCTTAGCATCGGAGACGTGATACCAGTCCGTGTATAGTGTAAACCGTAATCCCAAGTATAAACCGTAATCCCAAGTACCGAGTAAATATCGTTGTAATCGATAGAGAGCCTTTGATTCTGACTGTCGAGGATCAATCTGATGTTGTGCCAAAATATTGACTGCGTATGAAATATCCGGTCGTGTCTTAGTCGCCACGTACGATATCTTCATTAACATTGATCGAAATTGTGTTGCCTCGGCATCGGACAGTGTTGGTGTGGTCTCATCAAAGATATATGATTTTGACATCGGTGTTTTGGTCGGTTTGATGTTGGTACCCCATAAATTCGCTTCTTCGAGAATCTTCTTTACGTACAATGCATTGCTAAGGAAATATCCTTCCGTTGTCTGCAATAACTCCATTTTCAGAATCCATTTCGCCTTCGAAGTACTGCCTACTGTGAACGAAGTTTCCAAATCGGTCTGAAACCGATGATATGCGTTTGGATCTGTGGAAAAATGTAGTATATCATCGACATGAACGGTAGTGTGTTCGCGGGTATTATTTGTTGGATTGTATCGCCAGAAATGACAGATGTCTGCAATATTCCGCACGAAACCAACACTGAGATATTGTTTCCAAAGAGTTTTGTACCATTCTCGAGCTGCCTGGTGTAGACCGTACAGACTTTTGATAAGTCTGCAGACAATGGGTCGATTCGGAAATCTACTCGTCCGAAACCTATGAGGGAGTTCGACGTAGTTCTCTTCTTCCAGTATTGCATTGAGATATGCACCCTTGATATCAAACTGGAATATGATCATGCCGACTAATGCTGCTAATGCAATCAGAAAACGGATCGTGGACGTTTTCGTAACTGGAGAATAGGTTTCATCGAAATCCAATCCTTCAATCTGTGAAAATCCTCGTACGACCCAACCTGCTTTGAATCGAGTAATATTGCCATGTTCGTCAAGCTTATATGTGAAAACCCATTTGCCCGATAATAAATTCCGTCCATCAGGTAAAAACGTTTCGGCCCAAGTATTGTTGCCGACTAGTTGTGTAACTTCCTCCTTCATCGCCGCTAACCAGAATGGAGCCTCATCGGATCGTGATAAAGCCTCACGAAGAGTCTTTGGTGCAGTCCGTATATTTCCATTCGCAATTGGTTGTGTTGGATATGAGGAATCGGCCTTCAGGGTCCAATCGATATTAGGAACGGACCGGGTAAACAAGGAATTTTGTTTCCTTTTGGCGTTCGACAAATTTGCACTTGCTTGACGTTTTCGTTTTCTTGCTGCATACGCTTCGTCGACATCTTCTCCAATGAATTGAAGATCACTTTCGAGTTGTGCATCATATTCCTCTACAGGAGATACGGAAGACAAATTCGGAGATTCTTCAGTAATGGATTGTGGAGTCGATAAATCAGCATTTGGATCATAATCAGCATCGTCTGGGTCATCATCGTCTAGTCCATGTAAATGTTCAACAACATGCATGTCACCGGCTTCTTCTAAGCGGTAATATATGGGGTCGTCGTTATATCCTCATCGATTTCTTCGTCTGCAACGGTAGAAATCGGGAAATTGTCTGAGACAAACTCAACAGTCGTCTCTTGCACCCCTGATCCCCGGTTGGTATTTGATCAACATCGAAATATGTCCCGGCCTTCAGTGGATATTGTACCGTAGATCGTCGAGTAACTGTCGGGTAGGATTATAACCAACAAAAACTCCCTCGTGGAACGTAACATGGAAGTATTCGCTATTGTGTTTGTCCGAAAATTGAGTGCTATGACGATCTTCAGGGTCTTCACCCTTGTATCCGAGAAACAGACCTAGTTCAGACTTGTCTCGGATTCTGCGCGCCAACCTTTGTTCGTGTGAGATCCACAAACTAACGAGTGTTCCAAAGGCGTGGATAGTGCCAAATCTATCCGCTTGTCAAGGTAAGCACAGTAGCGGAATCGCATTCACAGCTGAATGGAAAGTAGCGTTCTTGACGACCGCAGCGTATAGGATGGAGAGTTGCACGAATTGAAGTGTTCGTGGTAGTCCAGCTTAGTAGCAGCATCGCGTCCGACATATACTTGATCGATTGTATATTCCGCCTCTGATAGACCATCGAGTTCCTTTACTGACGGAGGAGCTGGGGTGGACGCGGATGCGAGGAAATCTTGGTATTGCACCATTGGATCAACCGTTTAGTAATCAATTCTCCTGAATCGGAACGTAGTTCAGCAACGTGTAATGGGTGATTGCGATTTCCACATCAGCGATATGTCGAATCATACTATCCACCGCATCACTCTTTCGATTCAGGAAGTAGATTGTGATGAAACGAGGTGTTCGTCGACAATGATCTGCCAATATCTCTTTTCGTCCGTCGTAGATTAAACGTACGACATCGGAAAACAGACGGAAAAGTTTCCTCGGAGCTCGACTTATTGTAGAATAAATCGGCTTCTGCTTCAGCTTCGTGCGACTACAGACCAAACAATTCTGCATAATTGATTTGTTGACAAGATTGAATGCATCCGGTTCAACCTTGGGCATTTTGATGTTGAGCTTCTCTGCCGTTCGAAAGATGTCCGTAAGTGGATGTGACCAAATGCTGGTGTAACTTTGCAAGTTCGTGTACTGTCACTGGCGATAAGTTGGTGCTCACTCCAACTGTATCTGAGATGCTCGTTGACATTCATCATCGTTCTTGACGAATGTTGTCTGACATTACATCGAGACCCATCGCGTGAGAAGATCGTACACCGGACGTAAGTCCATCGACTGATCGAGACCTTCTGCGGATACCGCTACTGCTTTAGCTCGTTGAGCAATCACATGCGGGTGGTGAGTTCCGACGGTACTAACATCAGCATAGAGATAGTACAAATCTCTTTCCGTCGCCCATAATAACGTGTTCATCCGTATCACCATGCGTGAGGATAACCTTGTCTTTGGTGAAACTCACAATGTCCCGGAGTCTCCAATGATACTACACACTGATGCAAGTGTGTCTTCGAGATCAGGAACATAAAGTGCGTTGTGTATTATCTTAATTCGCCCATTGGGGTAAAACTACAGATACATCTCCAAAACCACAAACTGGAATTGTATGACTATCCGCTAGTTCCACCACGTCCTCGTCATTCGTATAGTCAGCGAACTAAAGGCATGACGATTAGGTGTCATCCAAACAGTTGCGCCTGTATCAAGCAAACCCACACGATCCTTTGCTTGAACATGTACACGGACAACCTTCTGTGCCGAGTGTGCGTTCACTATCAAAACATATTTCCGATGTATGTGTCAGCATCTTATCAACAGAAGTAGGTTGGGTAAGGTCAAAGATTACCTTCTTGGTCAACACCGGTTTGGCGTAGATTCGTCCTCCGACGAATCATCACCTGCATCGCCACGGCTGGCAATGAATGCACGAAAATCCGTGTCTAAACAAAGACTCTTTGCAGTGAGATAGCGTTTACACGCGACTGCTTGTGTCCTCGTTTGCCACAGAGAATTGCATGTGAGATCTGTCTTCTTTGCAGAAGAAGATGTGGACGACCTGGAGTCCTGCGACTGCCTGGTCGAGTGGAACTGCTACTCCACCGCTACTGCTGAGCCACCGAGGCACCCTGCTTACGGCATTGAGCATTGGTGTGAGAAGTTGGATGCAAGGTACAAATATCCTCCGACTTCGCACCTTGGCTTTCGCTTTCGCCTTCGCTTCTTCGCCTTTGCCTTCATGGCCTTCTTTGTCCCATTCGGCCCACCGGCATCCATGGTGACATTGAGTTGGACAGGTCGGTCAAGATATTTGACACTGTTTCGAAGTAATGCGTTGGCTTTTGGTGGAATGGTCGGGGAGCATTGGATTTGCAGCATCAATTGGATCTTGTATTAACGCCGGTTCCCATTCGGCATGTTGATGCATGCACATATATGGAACTAGCTACTCCAGTCTTCATCCATACCGACACTGAGGGGAAATAGCCTTACAGAGACGTCTGGGACAAGTTCATGCGTAATCATACATTACATGAAAGAACTGGCATTTCTAACTATTGGTCATGAAGACATCCTCCTTTACTCATTGGAATCTAGTAGAGTTCTGCGAGTGATCACGCGTTGAGAAAGAATGTGATGCTAATCAGTTTGCTGACGACATTATATCATACTCGAGTACATCTCGTATGATATAATGCAAGGTACTACATACTATTTCTCATAGAGAACATGTCATTGTAGACAAGATTATAGCTAATCTTCATGTTCTGCTCACAATGCTTATTGTGAACGATCAATGGGATCTATCTCTCTTCGAGAGAATAATGTTTTATTAGATATTTCCATATATCTATAGCCACAGGTTAATTATAAAAGCCGAAACGACAGTATATTTGAATTGTTTGCACAATTCAAAGAGCCTGTGGCGATATGAGATTTCGGGTGGCTGTGGCGCGAGAGCGTGATTGGAGAAACACGAAACTCTGCACCTACACAGATCAACCTGAGGACTATCTCTAGCGCAAGTCCCAGATCAGCAGCACTAAAATGATCAAATCACATCGCCCTCAAACAAACTTCGACAACCACAAGCAGAATTTCTGCAGGAAACGCAAACTAGCCAAAAGTTTGAATGATGAGGAATGGAAACAGATAAAAGCATCTCGTGCTTCCTCTCAACATCCCAGAACATGGATATCGATTCTCAGGAATCAGAACCTTCCAGCAAGGTACAATCAATCAAATCCTTCTCTTCAATCTCAAAGCTAATAATAGTGTGGATTTTACACATCCCTCTATTATCACAGCATTGAAGAGTACCAACTGCAATCTACACGTAAATGCCAAACCTCTCGGTTGATTGACTCTGGTGCTTCTGCTTGGATGACTCCAGACAGACATGCATTCAAGAATTTATTTTACGTTAATGATGCAGGAGATGTTTACTTGGCAGACAATCATCCATTCCTATTAAAGGCTATGGAGATATTGCACTTGTTTTGTCAAATGGTTCAATAAAACACTTCAAAATGCCATTTTTGTTCCCGATTTAGAGGATACACTTATATCTGTCTATAGCATCATCGGGGATGAAGGTGATATAGTCAGTATTACCAAAGACAAAGTGTATTTGTCAAACAAAGGAACTGAACAATGTGTTACCATTGGTTTAAGACGTGGAGGTTTATATTATCTTCATGGAAGTTTGGATACTACTAATCCATTCCTTAAACACTCTTCCAAAATAGGTGCAGCTATTTTGACGAATCTTTCTAATTCTGCACTCTCTGTTGGCAAACAGAATGTTTTACCTTGTACCACTACAAACACTGCCCAAGAGCAGCAGACAACCACGTCTGGTGTAAGGTTTGACACAGTGAAGGACAACAAATGTTTTCCCAAAAGATTCTAACAAAACTAGAAATTAGGGGGTGAAGTTTTAGACGGAGCTTCATCTGCAACATTAAGTCTGTACTCCCAACAATGGCTGATAATGGAGTAAACAACGTTTCAGCTGTGCCATCAACAATTAGCTAGATTACACCAGCAATTTGGTCACATACATTGCGGAAAATCTGCAAACTTTACATTCTCTGGGAAAGAAACTGCCCAAAGTCAGGAGTGATGCACTTGATTTGTTAACTCGTCTATTTTACAGAACTGCATAATTTGCAATCAGACTAAGGCTGTACAAACTCCAATTTACTCAAAGCTAAGTCCAGCACTGAGGAAATTATATCGCCTACATACTGATGCAGTACCAATTGTCCGAAATGGCAAAACAATAGGTCACTGGCAGATTATCGTAGATGAATACAGTTCTCACATCACAATCTACTTCTTGCAACGAAAGAGCGAAGCCTCTGATAGTATGCTAAGACACATCGCAGATGTTGAAAATGTTAAGTATTCGATTGATGGACTTGGCCAATCCAGTCATTGATAGTACAAAACACAAACGCCCGATATACAGAAATGTCACTCTTCACTGAGCAACATTTCTAACTATTGAACTAAAGCATATAGATGATGATCTATTACGAGTTTGGATACCTCCGGTTATTTCTTCATGGGTTATATTTATTGCGGCCATAGGTATAGTAAACTGTCATTACTTTTCTATCATCCACTTGTAGAAGTGAAGCCCGGATCAGATCACAGCAAAGGTTTACATATGATTAACGCGTTCGTGGGAATCATGTGTGAGAACAATCCTGTTGAGGAGAGCTAGATCTCACGCACAGCTTAGCATGATTATGCTTCGCTACGCCTGTGAGAAGAAGAGTCAAACCTTATCGCTTCGATCCAGATCTTCCGGAAGGAAAAGCCAAAACGACAGTACACTTATTTAAGGAGCCTGTGGCGATACACACAAGGAGCATTCTCTTGCGCTAGTACTTGTGACTCGCAATCTTCTTTATTCATCTCTTAGAAACATTAACCCGTGAATTAGCAACACACAACCTGAGGATCCAGACCACAGCTTTGTTCAACACAATAGTTACGAATCGTTGCTTAACACATTTCTTTGGACAACAACGACAAGATGGGTTCAGGATCGAATGACCACATCTTCGCGGCCGAAGCCATTCACCGGTAAAACGCTGCAGGATTTCGATCTGTACATGGAACAAGTGCAGACTTACGCAAACTTACGTGGCGGCGCTGGCACTATGCTTCTCCAAGAACCAATGGCTCTTCCTGATATCCGAATTACGAGGCGGAAGGAAATCGCCCACAGCGTCCGATAGTCATCGCCGGAGCTGCTGGCGGAGCTGCTAACGAAGCACGAGCACAATGGGAAGCAGAACTACGTGAACATTTGGCGATCGTCACACACAACAGTCACTTACGTACGCAATATCGTGCTGAGATGCAAGATTACCGTGCACAACAAGCGGACAATAACGTCGCAGTTGGAATTCTATGCGAATGTTTCCCAAAACGCGACATGAATCGAGTCAGAGCTTATGCGTCAGCAAAAGGCAAAGTCGATGGACTTCGCCGAATTTTCAGTGCTGGCAGACAAGCTCCGATCGAATCGTCTATGTGGGAGCAACGGCTGTGTAGATCTGAAATGTACGAACGGTCAGTCGGCAGAAAGCGTTCAGCAGTTTGTGGACCGACCTCACTGAGTTATTCGAACTCAAACTGAACTCTTTACCGGACGAACTCGTAATCAAGGATCTACTAAACCGGTTAGTCGCAAAAATCACGATGCAGACAATTGAACTACGGACCCTCGTACCTTTTCTCGGAAAAATGATCACTTCTGCGTATGCCGAATGGGAACCGGCGTTAATACAAGATCCAATTGATGCTGCAAATCCGAATGCTCCGCGACCATTCCACCAAAAGCCAACGCATTACTTTCGAAACAGTGTCAAATATCTTGACCGACCTCAACCAATTGGTCCACTCAACGTCACCATGGATGCCGGTGGGCCGAATGGGACAAAGAAGGCCATGAAGGCAAAAGGCGAAGAAAGCGAAGGCGAAAGCGAAAGCCAAGGTTGCGAAGTCGGAGGATATTTGTACCTTGCATCCGAACTCATCTCACACCAATGCTCAATGCCGTAAGCAGGGTGCCTCGGGTGGCTCAGGCAGTAGCGGTGGGAGTAGCAGTTCCACTCGGACCAGGCAGTCGCAGGACTCCAGGTCGTCCACATCTTCTTCTGCAAAGAAGACAGATCTCACATGCAATTTCTGTGGCAAACGAGGACACAAGCAGTCGGCGTGTAAACGCTATCTCACTGCAAAGAGTCTTTGTTTAGACACGGATTTTCGTGCATTCATTGCCAGCTGTGGCGATGCAGGTGATGATTCGTCGGAGGACGAATCTACCGCCAAACCGGTGTTGACCAAGAAGGTAATCTTTGACCTTACCCAACCTACTTCTGTTGATAAAGATGCTGACACATACATCGGAAATATGTTTTCGATAGTGAACGCACACTCGGCACAGAAGGTTGTCCGTGTACATGTTCAAGCAAAGGATCGTGTGGGTTTGCTTGATACAGGCGCAACTGTTTGGATGACACCTAATCGTCATGCCTTTAGTTCGCTGACGTATACGAATGACGAGGACGTGGTGGAACTAGCGGATAGTCATACAATTCCAGTTTGTGGTTTTGGAGATGTATCTGTAGTTTTACCCAATGGGCGAATTAAGATAATACACAACGCACTTTATGTTCCTGATCTCGAAGACACACTTGCATCAGTGTGTAGTATCATTGGAGACTCCGGGGACATTGTGAGTTTCACCAAAGACAAGGTTATCCTCACGCATGGTGATACGGATGAACACGTTATTATTGGGCGACGGGAAAGAGATTTGTACTATCTCTATGCTGATGTTAGTACCGTCGGAACTCACCAACCGCGGCATGTGATTGCTCAACGAGCTAAAGCAGTAGCGGTATCCGCAGAAGGTCTCGATCAGTCGATGGACTTTACGTCCGGTGTACGATCTTCTCACGCGATGGGTCTCGATGTAATGTCAGACAACAACATTCGTCAAACGAACGATGATGAATGTCAACGAGCATCTCAAGATACAGTTGGAGTGAGCACCAACTTATCGCCAGTGACAGTACACGAACTTGCAAAGTTACACCAGCAGTTTGGTCACATCCACTTACGGACAATCTTTCGAACGGCAGAGAAGCTCAACATCAAAATGCCCAAGGTTGAACCGGATGCATTCAATCTTGTCAACAAATCAATTATGCAGAATTGTTTGGTCTGTAGTCGCACGAAGCTGAAGCAGAAGCCGATTTATTCTACAATAAGTCGAGCTCCGAGGAAACTTTTCCGTCTGTTTTCCGATGTCGTACGTTTAATCTACGACGGACAGAAGAAGAGATATTGGCAGATCATTGTCGACGAACAACCTCGTTTCATCACAATCTACTTCCTGAATCGAAAGAGTGATGCGGTGGATAGTATGATTCGACATATCGCTGATGTGGAAAATCGCAATCACCCATTACACGTTGCTGAACTACGTTCCGATTCAGGAGAATTGATTACTAAACGGTTGATCCAATGGTGCAATACCAAGATTCCTCGCATCCGCGTCCACCCAGCTCCTCCGTCAGTAAAGGAACTCGATGGTCTATCAGAGCGGAATATACAATCGATCAAGTATATGTCGGACGCGATGCTGCTACAAGCTGGACTACCACGAACACTTCAATTCGTGCAACTCTCCATCCTATACGCTGCGGTCGTCAAGAACGCTACTTTCCATTCAGCTGTGAATGCGATTCCGTACTGTGCTTACCTTGACAAGCGGATAGATTTGGCAACTATCCACGCCTTTGGAACACTCGTTAGTTTGTGGATCTCACACGAACAAAGGTTGGCGCGCAGAATCCGAGACAAGTCTGAACTAGGTCTGTTTCTCGGATACAAGGGTGAAGACCTGAAGATCGTCATAGCACTCAATTTTCGGACAAACACAATAGGCGAATACTTCCATGTTACGTTCCACGAGGGAGTTTTTGTTGGTTATAATCCTACCCGACAGTTACTCGACGATCTTACGGTACAATATCCACTGAAGGCCGGGACATATTTCGATGTTGATCAAATACCAACCGGGGATCAGGGGGTGCAAGAGACGACTGTTGAGTTTGTCTCAGACAATTTCCCGATTTCTACCGTTGCAGACGAAGAAATCGATGAGGATATAAACGACGGACCCCATATTATTACCGCTTAGAAGAAGCCGGGTGACATGCATGTTGTTGAACATTTACATGGACTAGACGATGATGACCCAGACGATGCTGATTATGATCCACATGCTGATTTATCGACTCCACAATCCATACTGAAGAATCTCCGAATTTGTCTTCCGTATCTCCTGTAGAGGATATGATGCACAACTCGAAAGTGATCTTCAATTCATTGGAGGAAGATGTCGACGAAGCATATGCAGCAAGAAAACGAAAACGTCAAGCAAGTTGCAAATTTGTCGAACGCCAAAAGGAAACAAATTCCCTTGTTTACCCGGTCCGTTCCTAATATCGATTGGACCCTGAAGGCCGATTCCCTCATATCCAACACAACCAATTGCGAATGGAAATATACGGACTGCACAAAGACTCTTCGTGAGGCCTTTATCACGATCCGATGAGGCTCCATTCTGGTAGCGGCGATGAAGGAGGAAGTTACACAATAGTCGGCAACAATACTTGGGCCGAAACGTTTTTTACCTGATGGACGGAATTTATTATCGGGCCAAATGGGTTTTCAACATATAAGCTTGACGAAACATGGCAATATTACTCGATTCAAAGCACGTTGGGTCGTACGAGGATTTTCACAGATTGAAGGATTGGATTTCGATGAAACCTATTCTTCCAGTTACGAAAACGTCCACGATCCGTTTTCTGATTGGCATTAGCAGCATTAGTCGGCATGATCATATTCCAGTTTGATATCAAGGGTGCATATCTCAATGCGATACTGGAAGAAGAGAAACTACGTCGAACTCCCTCATGGTTTCGGACGAGTAGATTTCCAGAATCGACCCATCGTCTGCAGACTTATTCAAAAGTCTGTACGGTCTACACCAGGCAGCTCGAGAATGGTACAAAACTCTTTGGAAACAATATCTCAGTGTTGGTTTCGTGCGGAATATTGCAGACATCTGGTCATTTCTGGCGATACAATCCAACAAATATACCCGCGAACACACTACCGTTCATGTCGATGATATACTACAATTTTCCACAGATCCAAACGCATATCATCGGTTTCAGACCGATTTGGAAACTTCGTTCACAGTAGGCAGTACTTCGAAGGCGAAATGGATTCTGAAAATGGAGTTATTGCAGACAACGGAAGGATATTTCCTTAGCAATGCATTGTACGTAAAGAAGATTCTCGAAGAAGCGAATTTATGGGGTACCAACATCAAACCGACCAAAACACCGATGTCAAAATCATATATCTTTGATGAGACCACACCACACTGTCCGATGCCG